>CM053788.1:49974451-50356951 GCA_028749045.1 Cupressus sempervirens | reverse complement strand
AGAGATAGCTGAAAACCTATTGAAGGACTGCAAAAGCCTCCAACTAGAGGAATGTTCTAGAAAATAGGAACAAAGAGTGATCATGAAGAAAACCACTGAAGCATGAAGAAGTTGCACACACTGTAAAAAAGAAACTACTGATTTGTAGAACCTCCTCTGAAATAGAACCTGACCAGGTAGAGAAAATTGTAATCTGCATCGAATCAAGAGGCAAACAAAGGCAAACAACTGAACTCAAAAATACAGATGGTATAAAACACCAAAGCCTACAGAGTTAATCAATCGAACCAAGGAAGGCTACAACCAAAGTAGGAACAAAAAGAAGAGTGTCTATATGGTAGATGATCCATCTCACTGAAATACATAGGTATCCAGCCATTGCAATTTCCTAGTACATAGGATCAAACAATGAATACATAGCTCCAATGAACCAAGGAAGCATGAGGAACAATAGAAGAACAACCCCCCCCCCCCACCCCCCCCAAATGCAGACAAGGGTGAGGTGAGAGGAAGCTAAGAAAGTGGGCCAAAAAAATCCTACAAAACAAAAAGAACCAAGAACATTGAGAGTGAGGAAGAGGTACAGACACCTATAAAGGAACATGTCATCGACACATCATGGGGCTAATTTCATGGAAGGGACACTCACTTGAAAAGGAAGAGGGCACTAAAAGGCAAACAACTATCCCCCCATGGCGCTTTATAATGGAGTACTAGCACAATAAGTCACAATGATGAAAAAGATCCCAAAAGCAAGGAGTGACACTTTATCTCAGTGTGTTTGCATAAAAATGCTTACAAATGATATCAACAATGATCAGAAGGGGAAAATAACTGATACAATATAAAGTACAACCCAAAAGAAGATATCCCATGCCATGAAAATGATCCTCGGACCTAAAACATCCAAGATATCCATCATAGAGAAATAAAGCTAAAAATATGATAGAAAGAGCATGGAGCAGAATCTAGAAGAAATTGTAGCATTTTTAAAAAGTAGACAGAACCAAATTTCCAAAAATATAATGTTTTTGAAAAACGGAGATGGGACGCTCAAGATATGCCCTCTGGAGTGAAAAATTGAACATCCAACTTTGACTGCCAAAATAGGCAACCAAACTGCATCAAAACCAAAAAACACCTACACCAATGTCTTTGTCTCGAAACTAGCTTTCTAACGCATTTTTTAGATTGAAAAAATACGTATGTATGCTCAAGTTACAATGAAAAAACTAACAAGGCACTGGGAAATGCATAAGAAATTATTTTTTAATAAAATAATAATAATAATAACATTTTTTTAAATGCCACCAAAGAGCGAAGGTGGAGCAGAGAATGGGCTAGTGGAGCCATTATTGGTGGTGGTGGGTGGGAGGCGCCACTGGCGACAACCACTAGTGGGAGGCGACAGAGGAGCCACGACAGTCTGCAGGACCGTTGGCAATCACCACCGACGGTTTATTGTAACCACTAGTGGTTTTGATGACCACCAATAGTTTTAACTAAATGTTGTGCTAAAAGACACTATTTAAAAAATAAAATAAATAATTCTTCTATCGAACTATGTGTAGGAGGCCGTACGACCCTACTAAGCCAAAAAAAAAACCTCCCAAATCAACATTATCCAAAATGGACAAACTTTATATGGAAACAAGGGTTTTGATGCCTTCTAGATCCATCTATGAAGTCTGTTTTGCCTCAAACTACTCTGAAAATTAGTAACCCCCTTATTTTTTCAGGAAATACCTGAAAAACTCCAGATCTGATCCGTCAAACCCTTGTTCTTTCTTTTTCTCCAAATACCGAACAAGCTACAACAGATCTGGCTCCGATACCATGAAGGAATTGAGAAAATATGCAAATCAAATCCATGAAGCCCTAGAATACGTGCATGTAGAAAACATATCACAGAGAATAAAAAGACAAGAAGAGGCAAGGGTTTGCTTTGAAAACATGCAAATTGTATATTTAGATGAAGAAGAGATGATAAATTACAAAGAGATGAATCCTTATAAAAGGAGATCGAAACCCAAAAAGGGTAAACTAATAAGTTACAAAGGGTAACCTAAAGGTGAAAGCTATTTAATAATTACTAATTAATTATTAAATAGAGAAAGCTAAAAAATGCATAAAGCAAAATCTTAAGAAAGGAGAAAAGGTAATTTAATAAATTAAATTAAATTAACCTTTTTCTCTTATAGTTCCACTTTTTCCTCCACCTTTCTCTCTCTTTTTTTTCTAGTATAGAGGAGAGAGATTATTGTAAATAATCATCTTTTATTTTACAAGAGAAGGTTGGGCCTGTGACTAGAAGGCTTTGTATTTCTTGATTTAAACCTTTGAAGTGAATAAAGAAGCAATTTTTTCCCAAACTTTGTGTTGTGATACTTGGAATTAATATTTGTCTCTTATGTTGCATTAATTGATTCATCTTTGTTACTTCTTTCTTTATGATGCATTCGAGTATTTGATGTTATTCTTGAAAGACTTTGAGCTTTACTTCTTCATATATTATTTCATATTTGAATAGTTGAGCAAAGACTTTGACCTTTGTTGGTTTTTCATCCTTTTGTTTCGAAGAGATTGTTTGTAGGAGACTTTGGGTTCTTGTTGTTAATCACACTAGTTAAGTTATAATTGTTGTCTTAAGGTTGTGCTTACGTCAATCCTTAAGCCACTAGTATTACCGTAGCAGTAGATTCCTTTTGTTAAATTGCAAATAGTTGTTATTAAGTATAAAATCATTCTTGAAAGAAGAGGCATTGATCCCATGAATCACCCATTTGTTAATTCCAGTTAGATCTCTGTTGTAGCCACCTACTGTAAGAAGGGAACCTCCTCTATTGCTAAGAGGAGAGACTTGTCTCACTACACCATTGCCTAAAGTTACCATTTTGCAATTTGTGATTATAGACACCTAAATCTGATCACATAAATTTGTAATCAATTTTAGTCATCTTCTAAACCATATTTTACTTAAATATTTAATATTTAATTATTTTAGCAGTCCCCTAATTAATTAATTATAGCCTAATTAATTAATTAATAAACAATCAATAGCCTAATTTATCAATAAAATCCCCCTTCCTCTATTAAATTAAATTAATGCAAAACTCATTTAATTTAATCTCCAAAACCCTATCTATTTAATTAATTTAATTAATTAAATCTCTCCACCCACAAACTAACCCTTCAACCCAACAATTACCCAAACTCAACTCATGCAGCAATCCTTCATTTATTTAATTAAGTCTCACGCACCAAATATTTATCTTTTAATTAAATAATCCATTTATTTAATTAAATATCATGCATCAAATTTTTTTTTAATTAAATTATACAATTAATTAATTAAATCTCATGCACCAATAACTCCTCTTTTAATTAAATAATTCATTTATTTAATTAAATCTCATGTACCAAATATTCTTCTTTTAATTAAATAATTTATTTATTTAATTAAATCCCATGCACCAAATATTCCTCGTTTAATTAAATTATTTATTTAATTAATTAAATCTCATGCACCAAATATTCCTATCTTAAAATAATTCATTTATTTAACTAAGCTCACCCACCAACCTTTTCTCTAACAAATCCATTCACCTCTGACATCCTCTAGTTAACTAATCCACCTCGCCCACCTCAACTGAAACACATCATCTCCTCTTCCTATTAATCTCAGATTGGTTTTGACAAAGTAGTGACAAAACACTTAGTCATTAGTCAGTAAAGTAAACTGCAAGCCAAGTCCAGAGTGCATATCGAGTGATCAAAGCATGTCGAGCATAATTGTTCAAATAGTACATATTGAGTTATATGACAGTTAGTGTCAAGCACTAGTAGGTGTCGAGCAATCAGTGCATGCCAAGTCATTTAGGTGCTGAACCAACACAGGTAGCCAAGTAAATAGCATGTGCTGACTAATTTTGGTGCCAAGCAAACCGAGTGTGCTGAGCCATTCAAGGGCTGAGTATCAGTATTAAGAGCACAGTGAAGGCTGAGCATCAGAACCTTTGGATGTCGAGTGAATAGTTTATGTCATAAATGTTTGTAATGGCACAAACTTCTATGTAAACTATTTTTGGATCGACATAATCATATTTTTAATTATAAGATATAAGCATGGAGTCATATTACGAATCCCTATGCAATACATGCAACCAATCAGATTGAGGGAAGCATTAGGCGACAATAAGGATCAACCACAGTTGTTTATTCTTACCTAATCCATCACCACCTATGTTTATTTAAGAAAGGCAACCCTTAAAAGGTTTAGGAATGCACGAGGAGACAAATGCTAAGAGTTTAAAGGGCATTCATGGTGGTTTAGATGGCTATGAAAGAGTTATACGTTGCATAATCAGTTTGAGAAGAACAAAGTAAAGAAGTGAGAGGAAAAAGGAGACATATTTGATCAGGAGGATCAAAGTTTAAATAGTAAGGAGGAGATCTACCATCAAGTAGCAAGGTGCTAATCGAAGGATCATGGTGTTGAATCATTATAACAGGTGATGTAGAGAAAATCTCTTAACTTAGTGCTTACTTTATTGTAATTTTAAATCCTCTAACAAGGTGAGACCTAATAGTCTTTGTAAGCCTTTAATAGGGCAAGCCTCTCACAAGGTAAATCATAGCTTATGATCAAACACATTGTAGCCATAATCAGCCACACTTTACAACTGCAGTAGTGAAGATTTGTGAGTGTCATCCCTACCCTAGTTTTACCTTCTCATTTGGAGGGTTTCTAGGTAACCAAATTTATTGTGTTATGTGTTATTTACTTTATGTTATAGATGTGATGCATGATAAGTTATTTCAGTTTATATGTTAAGTTATGAAATGGATGTTGGTGATATATTTTAGAGGTAGAAGTTTTAAGTGTTGATTCAACTCCCTCCCCCCCCTCTGAACTTACTTTATCATTGGTATTAGAGTCGAGTTCTCTAGAAAGGAAAGTTTTATAGCTTTGGAGGTAAGATCTTGAAGACAAAAATGTACAAGTTGGGAAAAACTATTGAGAACTAGAAGATTTAAATACAACTTGCCCTACATCAACTTAAGAAGGCAAGAGATGAACTGCAAAATTCATTAAATAGAAGGAAAGAGATAGTTATTCAACAATATGACACTCAATATCAAGAAGTTGACACTACTAGATTATTTAAAGATGGAAACTTAGAAGAGTTTGATGCAGCAATTGCAAATCTGATGGAAAGGAACAATGCCCTAAGTGAAGAAGTTAGGAACTTGAAAATAGAACAAGAAGTTCAATTAGTATTGTTGTGTGAGACAACTAAATTAAAGAAGAAAGTTGAAGAAGAGAGAATCATGATTGAAGAAGACAAAAGATTACTAGCTAATAGACTTGAAGAGAAGACATTATATGTGTAAAAGCTTGCAAATATGCAATTGGATGCAATGAATCAACTAATGATTTCAAATCAATAACTAAATAGGAAGGATATTGAGATCACAACCCTAAAGTCATAGAATGATCTACTGTGGAATGAATTAAGAGCAGAAAAGGAATTCATTGAAAGATTCAACAAACCAAGTGAAGCCATAAAATACTTTGAGAAATTGATGAAATCACCAAGACCTAATAATGATATTGTTGGATTGGGATACACTAATACCGAGGAAGAAGAATCATCTAGAATTGGTGAGCAAAGGAATAACAAAGGTAAGAATTGCAAACCCACTTGTCATAATTGTGGGAAATTGGGTCATACAACAAATGTTTGCAGGAGAAAAAATGTTAGAAATGCTTTAGAATAACTGAGAGCAGGGGGTGAATCAGTTATTCAAAGTCCAAATGTCCAATTCAAACTTTTCATCAAATAAAATGTGACCATCAAACTATTTATTCGTCCAAGCTTAAAACATTCCTATTCAACAAGTTATTGTAAATCAACATGCAAGCATAACACATAAAAAGATCAACACATAACACAGTGATTTACATGGAAACCCAATTTAGGAAAAACCACCAGTAACATGCTACTCAATTCTCACTCTTCTGAAGTGATGCTCTATGAAAGACCTGCCTTGTTAAAGGCTACAACACATTGTTAAATATGACTTTGTTAGAGAATTTATCCCCCCTGTTAGAAGTGGGCCTGCTTAGAGGACTTTAGAACATTCGCTTGGAATGACACCCTGTTAAAGGATTTACAAATGGCTATTAAACCAACCTAAGTCCATAGGATTTTCATATCTAATACAATTGCTAGAGAGTATTAGAATGTATTTGACCTGATTACAACATACAACTTAACTTGCAGATCTCAGATCACTTCTCAACTCATAATATTGCCTGGCTTTCAGTCTTTGCAACTCTGAAAGCTTGCCCTCCTTTCAAGCTTTGTCTCCTTGAGTCCTCGTGCTCAATGTACCTGTGCAATCATCTCTTTCTGACCACTTACCAAAGCAGAGTCTTTGTACTCTGTTCTTCCTTCTCCTAAATGCCTTCTCCTTAATACTCTTCAATCACTTCGCAATTTGGCACACCAGAAACTCTTGCTTCTTGGTCTATGACTCCT
Source organism: Cupressus sempervirens (assembly GCA_028749045.1). Classification (NCBI taxonomy): domain Eukaryota; kingdom Viridiplantae; phylum Streptophyta; class Pinopsida; order Cupressales; family Cupressaceae; genus Cupressus; species Cupressus sempervirens. The sequence goes on along the minus strand of CM053788.1, from coordinate 50,350,406 downwards.
TAAATAGAAGTCTGGAATTGCTTTTCCCACTCAATTCTTCCCTCGTTTGATTTTGGTTTGAATGGGTTAGGTAGGATTCATTGAATCTAACCCATGTTATGTTCCTTCTAGAAACATCATGAAGAATCCTCTTGAATTCGCTCAAAAATGGTTTACATAGGATTATGTGCCACCAACTCATCATCCTTATCCTCCAACTAGTTCACAAAATTCTAGGTAACATCTATGTCGGCTCAGATTTGGAAAATCTTTGACTTTTAAAATAATGCAGTAGCTCAACACTATTGAAATACTGGTGCTCAACACATACTTTGTTACTCGGCATCAACTATGTTTTACTGATGCTCAACACTTTGAAGTTTACTCGACACCTACTAATGATTTTCTGATGCTCGGCACCTATTACTTTGCTCGACACTTGAACTTCACTCAACACCTAAAGTTCACTCGACACACACACTAGATTTTCCTTTTCCTTGGCTCCAACTAAGAATTTGCTCGACTTAAACTAGCTTGCTCGACACCCACTAATGATCTTAGTTTAAGCATTGCAGTCAACCTTGTTACAACTTATTCCTCCAATGTTTCTAAGTGTGGCCAACCTCTGTGTCTTCAAGTATGTTACCGATACATCATTTAACCATTGTCTTAGTTGATCCTTGCACTTCATTACAAAATCATAACTCGACCTTTCCCTTAGGTGCTTTTGTTACATCTTGTTGACTAGATCCTCTTCATCAATCAACTAAGTGATAGTGCTTGGATCTTATAAGCAATTGTCATTCCAACAAATAATAGGTTTGACATCAATGACAAAACAATGACTAAAAACATTATTTATCAACCAACTTCCTCCTTTGCAACAATCTCCTTCTTTGATCTTCAACAATGATCTTTTCAATCATATTTCCAACAAAAATTGTCAACCATAACCCCAAGCAAAAATACAGAGGATACTGCTACAACTACAAAAAATAAGGAAATCAAACAAATGAATGCAGGACCAACACCATGATCACTCAGAGATTTGAAGGATATTGTTATAATTGTCATAAGTATGGACACAAAGCATATTAATGTAGATCTAAGACCAAGTGGACATCAAACAAACATACATAGGTACACCACAATGGAAACTCCTATGATTGGGATTGCAACACAAGGTATAGTTGTCACTATTGTCAAGAATATGGACATGTTCTTGAAAATTGCATAAGGATGCATTTTAGAAGCAATTACAATAGATGGTTGAGTGAGATTGCATGATTTAGCTATCTCAAGACTAGTCATGTTAGCAGAAACTATCCAACTAGGTCACCAGTATCAAGCAATGAATTTAGTAAAGGTAAAGAAAAGGTCAATGTTGAGAAAGTGAAGGTGCAGATGAATAAGACGCAGAGAAAGAAGGAAGATTGCAGTACGCCAAGTTCAGATGAGGTCATTTCATCCAATAGATTAGGTGATCACATCACCCCCAACTAGGCAATAAAAGGTATGTGTGGAACTAACATTTGAAAAGTTATATTATGCATCAATTCCAAATATCTAAGATCTGAAAAGAATAAATATGCATCAATCAAGATGCAATGAAGAAGTTAAGAGTAAGAGTTACTCTATAGATATATTGTCTTCTATGTTGTTGTCGAGCATGGAATGAATTGTAGTTATTGTTGAGTGATGAAAACAAGGCTAGTATGAGTCGAGCTCGCTATGTTAGTTGAGCATGTTGAAAATCATACGATAGTCAAGCTTATAGATGTATAAGCACTAAGCATTTCACGATAAATTTGAAGGGTTATATAGTTGATTTTCATCTTGTTTGCATTCACTAGAGTTTGAAGAGCACAAAGAACACGAAAGTAATTGGCAAAAGGAGATTCTAGTGTTTGAAAACTAGATCTAACTACTACTTGACACCATTCTACAGATTCAAGAGGTATTTAGCTTGTGTCGAGTTGCGTTATTTTTTTTATCACAAACCCTAGGAAATTAAAATGGTAGATAGTTCTTCGTCTACTATTAGGAAAGAGGGGAAGGAAGTTTTCAATGTTTAGTTGATTAGCAATGATGTTAGGCAGCCCCCATTCCGAGCAACTCCTGAGATTGCATATAAGGGAGATCCATCTGGTGTGCTATCCATGATACCACCAAAGGTTCTCATGATTCAGGATGTGAGATGTTTCTACACTGGAAAAATTGGAAAATTTGGAGACATGGAAATTAGGGAAACCTACCAAAAGTTGTGTGACAATGGTGTTTTGAGGGAAGAGAATAAGATTGTCAAGCGAAAAGGGTTAACGCATGCCCTAGACTTTCCTCAAGGTTTCAAAATTGAGTGGATTTGGATTGTACTAAGCCATATACATGACAACCAGATTTGGTTAGAGGATGGACCAATAAGGATTTCTAAGAGGATTGTGCATATGGTAACAAGGTATCCTACACTTGACTGACCAAAGAACATGCAGAGTGATGTAAAGGAGGTTATTGAGAAAAACACAGGTGTCGTATGGAACAAGTGAGGGATTTCAATTGACACCATTTCAGATCCCATTGTTGCCTTTGCAATTAGAGTCATTTCCCATAAGTTCTTTCAGTCAAGTCGACTGAACTGTGTTTCCTATATGATAGTCGATTTAGGTTACAAAATTGTGAAGAGGGATCATTCCTATGACCTTTCCGAATTACAACTACAATAGTTATCAAAAAACTTGGAAGCCATTAGGAAGGCCAATAGTGCATCTTGTAAGTTTGGTTCTTTGATTATTTGCATATTTTTCTATTTGCAAAACACATTCCCCACTTTTGGTAAAGTTGCTTGGAAGACCAACTGGTCAATTACACAACAGATTATAGAATTCATTGAGCAACTTGGAGACAATCTCAAGTCTCTTGTGACTAGCTATTTTGAGGATTTCAAGAAATCCATGAAACAAAGATTGAGGATTTATGTATCATTAGTGGAACAACCTGACAATGATGTGTGTTTCCTAGTTGATGCAGATTATACATATGTGCAAGCAACAATAACCAGGGTTAGATGGTTAAAACCCTTACCATATGAAATTAATGTGGATGAAGCCTCGGTAACCATCACAACTCTACTGGCCAAGGAAATTGACAAGGATACTACATCCCTTGGAAACTATGATGAGACAAAATCTAGAATAACAATAAATTTATTGACTCCCTCTGTTATAAGAAAGAAGAACAAAATAGTGAAGGAACTAAAAGAGAAGTTTCGTGAAGGTGATGAGGAAGTAGAAGAAGAAGATGATGAAGATGATGATGATGATGATGATGAAGCAAAAGACCAAGCACCACTAGAACTTACACAAGGTCTAGGAGAAGATAAAGATGTTGTTGTAGAAGGTGCCGAGGGAGAAGAAGCCAAGGAAGCACCTAAGATTGCCAAGAAAAAGAGGAAAGCAAAGGAACAAACAGTGAAGAAACCTAAGAAAACTATAAAGTAGTCACAACAAAATCTTGTTGTACCTTTAACTAGGTCAAGCATTAGGGTAGCCACTGCACAGGCTAAAGAAGTTGCAAAGCCTAAAGGCAAAAGAGCAAATGTCACAACAGAGCTAAAATAGCTTGCTCAAAAGACTTTCAAGGGATTAAGGAAGAAGTACAAGCCACAAGAGAATTTAGATGGGGAGAAGACAGAGTTTGATGACTTGAGTCAATTCAAAGTGGTAAGCCACAATCCCTCTTCTGACATTTATAACTTGTGTGAAAACATTAAAACCAATGCAGATTTGTCAAGTTTTATACATGTTGATTTTGATAAACTAGGGAGTGTTGATAAAAATAAGGTTGAAGAGGCCATATATGATATGATGGCTACTTTCAAAACTACTCCACTAGAGATTGCCAACTCTATACCTAAAAATCTTTATGACAGAGCTGAGCAAAAGTGGCGATTCAATTTGACTATTGAGAGACAAATAAGAGAGGCTACATTAGCCCAAGTTATGCCTACTTTGGATAAGCAAATGATTGCTAAAGCCATGGACAAATATAAAGGGAAATTTACTCCCAAGTACTGAGCATTTAATATATTGAATAAACAAGTTGAGGATGTGGTAACCCAAAGCACATTGCTATGGAAAGTTATTTATGGGTTATCCACTAAAGCAATAACTGAGAAAGGTAAACAAGAAGAGCAAGAACCTCATAAGAATGAGGAAGAGAAAGATAAAGAGGTGAATCCAGTCAAGGAAGGTAATATGGAGTGAATTGAAGGAACTACAGAAGAGGCAATAATTGAAGAAGAGCAGCAAGATGTATAAGATACATAGGTGTCCAGTGCCAGTTCCCCACATGATGACCAGGAGAGTCAACAGGACTTAGTGAGCATCAAGGATGTTCCTGATAAAACATCACAGAATGTCAATCCTTTGACTAAAGATGATTTGAAGAAAAAATTGTAAGACTCTACCAATGTAACACTTTTATGTAGTAATGCAATATCGGTGAGAGTGGATGAGATTCAAAAGGGAGAAGTTTCATCTATGGGGGAGAAGCAACAAGATACATCAAATGTGCCCCCACAAACTATAGAGATAGAGGAAAAGGAATCATAGGATCTACAAAGAGCTCAAATTTTAAACCTTGAACAACAAGTTGATACACTAAAGACACCATTTATAATGCCAACTATTGTCATACAGATGAAAGAGGCAGAAGCACAACCCGTAGGTATATCAGTGCCCAACCTAAATAGTTTAGGTTTAACAACCTTAGTATTTGTTGATAAGGATGGAACAAAAGTGCATAAGGGTCAAGAAGCAAGTCCTGTACCTATTCCACCATCATAAGGTGAAGTCTAGAAGTCCAAGGAGACAACGCTAAAGAGTTGAAGCTGACTACTAAACCTGAGGAGAAAGTTGCAATACATACTCTAATTACATTGCCAGTTTCTACATCTCCTCTCAACAGTCACACTCTTCGAAAGATGATTACACATGCCACACTACTACAGATATCAAGGCCAAGTTCAAGCATACCAAAGAGTGTTGAAGTTACATCGTTTCAGGATGTAATCTTGGATGAGGTGATTGAGCTACCAAAGTTTGATTTGAACACAATCACAATTGAAGAAATGAGCATTCTTCAAGACACTCTGCAAAGGAAGAAGAGGCAAGAAATCTTAAGGAGGAAGCTAAGAAAAAGCAAGTTTTGCATGAAATCAAAGACATATTTATTAATGCTTTCATCCTCCCAGAAATGAATGAAGATAAGCCCATTATAGAGTAACTTGTCACCATTTTGGACAAGATAAAGGATTAAGACTTGGATTCTAATGTTAACTTATGAGAATGGTCAGAAAGGAATTTTCATACAAAGGTTTTAGAGAAGATATCTAGTGTTATTGCACTAAGACAAGTTGATCTTGCAACCAAAATGGAAAGTGCGAAGAAGGTGTTAGAAAATATTTTCTCTCTCTACACAAAGTTATGCAATGTTGATCTATTCACTAAGGAAAATCAATAGACTATTGACTTGTTGCAAGGAGATTTGAAACTTGTAGGTAGTACATTAAAACTATCTCCTAGTAATAGTTAGATACATTTTCAGAGGTTACTGATGACTTAGAGTAGGCTTATTGAGTTGTAAGAAAAAGATGCCAATATCAGATCTACTTTGATCAGTATCCAGTCCATGTTAACACCTCGTATGGAAGTTTTACACAAGGAACTAGCCTTTGCAGACACTTTGATGAAGCAAGATTCCCAACTTTCTACTCATGAAGGCTTAGTTGACCTAGTTTCTCATCTTGAAACACAAATTCATTCCTTAGATGCAACATGTAATAATTGGGATGCATCATTGAAGATTATAATGGAGCTACACCAGCCATTCCTGGACAAACACACTATAAGTGTACAACCCAAATGACATAAGTGTCAAAAAAGGGGGATATGAAGTTTTGGATAAGTATTTTTTGTGAAATTTTGAAGGAAATTTATCGAGATATAATATCTAGTCAATTGGAGTAATGAATGAAGAAACATAAACAAAGTATTTATTCAGGGGGAGTAATAAGGTATGGAAGATAGACAACAATTTTGCAAACTTTGGAATTTTGAAGTTTTGTATTGAAGTCGAGCAACAAAGAAACATTAGCTGACTTATGCATTATATAAGAATGTATATGCCATGACAAAGTATTTTTACCACTCATGTCAAAGGGGGAGAATTTTAATCTTAGGTGGGTTTTGAAAAATAGTGAAAAAACACTTAGTCATTAGTCAACAAAGTAAAGTGCAAGTTGAGTGCTGAGTGCATGTTGAGTGATCAAAGCATGTCAAGCATAATTGTTCAAACAGTACATACTGAGTAATATGATAGTTAGTGTTGAGCACTAGTAGGTGTTGAGCAATCCGTGTGTGTCGAGTCATTCAAGTGCTAAGCCAATAGAGGGAGCTAAGTAAATAGTATGTGCCAAGTGATTTTGGTGCTGAGAAAATTGAGTGTGTTGAGCTATTCAGGAGTCGAGCACCAGTATTAAGAGCACAATGAAGGCCAGGCATCAATGCCTTTGTATGTTGAGTGGACAATTTACATCATAGATGTTTGTAATGGCACACATTTCTATGTAAACCATTTTTGGGCTGACATGATCATAATTTTGATTATAAGAGGTAAGTTTGGAATCATATTATGAATCCCTATGCAATACATGCAACCAATCAGATTGAGGGAAGCATTGGGTGGCAATAAGGATCAACCATAGTCGTTGATTCTTACCTAATCCATCATCGTCAATATTTATTTAAGAAAGGAAAACCCTAAAAGGCTTAGGAATGTGCAAGGAGATGAATGCTAGGAGTTTAGAGGGAATTCATGGTGGTTTAGATGGCTATGACAGAGTTATATATTGCATAATCAGTTTGAGAAGAATAGAGTAAAGAAGTGAAAGGATAGAGGAATCATATCTGATCAAGAGGATTAATGTTTAAACAATAACGAGGAGATTTGACATCAAGCAACAAGGTGCTAACTGAAGGATCGTGGTGTTGAATCATTCTAACAGGTGATGTAGAGCAAATATCTTAACCGAGTAGTCCTAATAGGCTATTGTAAATCTCTTAACTGACTACTTACTTTATTGTAAGTTTAAATCTTCTAATAAGGTGAGACCTAATAGTCTTTGTAAGCCTTTAACAGGGCAAACCTCTCATAGGGTGGATCATAGCTTATGATCAAACACACTGTAGCCATAATTGGCCATACTTTACAACTATAGTAGTGAAGATTTGTGGGTACCATCCCCACCCCAGTCTTACCTTCTCATCAGAGGGTTTTTGGGTAACCAAATTTATTGTGTTATGCATGATTTACTTTATGCTATGGATGTGATGCATGTTAAGTTATTTCAGTTTATATGTTAAAGTTATGAGATGGATGTTGGTGATATATTTTAGAGGAAAAAGTTATAAGTGTTGATTAACACCTCCCTCCCCAGAACTTACTTTCTCATTGCTATTTCCAACACTTTAGTGTCTAGAATCTCTCTCTAGATCACTTGCATGAATTAAGACATTATTTATTCCCTTTGACTCAAGCCTAAGTCTACTCTCATGCCACATCTTTGTCACCTACCTCTAAACACAAAAGTCTATCTCCTCCACCTATAAAAGTCAACTCAAACTTATCTCACACCTCACTCAGATAACTATCTATCAGGAATTCTTATCTCCTTTTCACCCAATTGCCTATAAATTGAACCCTGTGCTCCTCACAAATCATCCACTTTCTAAGTAGATTTATTATACCATTTTAAGAGCTAATTACTTTCAAAGTGTTATTTGGTGATATTTAGATTTTCACCCACCCATCTATCAAATCTATCGATTGTTGAAGCATCGAGCATACAATTGAGCACACATCCATAATCACGACCACACCAACACATCAAGGAGGCTACAAAGGTATTCAGGTTTGCATTCTCATTATTTGGATTTCTTTATTGGATTATCGTATATGTTTGTTAATTGATTTAGTTTGTTAGATGTTTGGATTTGGCTTTATATCTTTGCATCATGGTTCTAATACATACATTTAGGCACGCCCAATGGGACCCTACAAATGGGTCATTTTGTTATCCAATTTTTAAAAAAAAAAAATTTAAAGGACTAAAGGATTATCTAACATTTTTGTGTTTTTGTGGTTTGTTTGCATAGTTTATTGGGTTTTGTAGGTCAAGGTTGATATCAGGAGCCTACAAAAAAATTAGTTTTTTTGGATCAATTTATGAAATTTATGATTTTCAATTTAAAATATATATTTATATTCGGAGAAAATGAAATAATTGGAATCTAAAATTTTGTTTGGAGGTTGCTTCACATTACTTTATATTTTTTGTATGATTTTTCATTAAAAAAATCATATTGTGAGCAAATGAAAGAATTGGAAGCTAAAAAAATTCTGCAAATTTTGGTTGATGTCCACAACCTCCAGTAAAATATTCTGAATAGTATGAGAACTTTTTTAATTTTTTCATTTTTGCATGCTTTCCATTAAAAAAATACAAATTTTGGGAGCAAATAAAAGAACTAAGAGCTAAAAAAAATTCTAAAGGTTTTTGTTGGTGTCACCATGTTGCAGTAAACAATTCAATTTTTTTGGACTAATTGCAATTTTTAATATTTTTTGCATGATTTTTCATTAAAAAAATATTTTGGGAGCAAATAAAAGGACCGAAAGTTTTTTTTTTTTTTTTTTGAGGTTGTTTTCAATGTCAACAACCTGCAGTAAAAAAAAATAGAGTTTTTGGCTTGTAAGAGCTGATCCTAACTGCAAAAGAGAAAAGTGTTATTGGCAACCACCAAAAGAGGGATGGATTTAAATAAATTTTGGTGGGGTTTCTCGAGGAAACCCGAGTAAATATGGATGTGGATGTATAGCATGAGACTATAAGGGAAATTCCTTAGCCTCCGTGGCAAAACATCTAAGGGATGGCACAAATAATGTGGTAGAATGTGAAGCAACCAAGGAGGCTTTAGTTTTAGGAGTTAAGCTTGGTATACATAGAGTGCATTTGGAAGGAGATTTAAAGATTATCATTAATAGAATCAAGGAAGGGAGATTGGAGTCATGGCACTTTGATAAACACATGTGCCATATAAAGAGTTTGTTGATGAAATTTTAAGATTTTTGAATAACCCACATCTATAGGGAGGCAAATAAGGTGGCAGATAAGTTGGCCAACTTGGGAGCGAATGGTTCCTTGGGGAACTAGGATGACATTTATGAAGACCTTAGGTAGCTTCTAAATTTTAAATAAGGACTAAGTGTATTGGAAAAGTTTTTTTTATATGTTTATATTTCCTCATTATGTGCACACCTCTCTCAATGATGAGATTGAGCTCTTGAATTAAAGGGCACTCGTGAAGGAGTAATCCCTAATGCATGAAAGTGGATATAAAATCATAAAGCAACCCCTCTCAAAGTTTGGGCTTCTAGATTCTTTGAGGGCATGATTAAAGGGGGGCAAGGATTCATTTCAGCATAAAACCTTGCCAAGAAACTTGAGATGGAGGTCAATTTCGCGTTGGAATCAGACAACCAGACCTAGTCTTATGAAGGGAGGATCACAATGAGAAGGCTTAAGAATATTTTCTTATTTGAAGAAAAGGAATTTATGAATAGCATCCATGATATTTTTGGGCCAAAATACTTGGACACTTATTGGAGGTGAAGGTCAAATTTGGACATTGTGTCTCTCTTCGTGGCTTTGACTCTTCTAGTTGGTGAATCAAAGGAGGAAGTTTGCAGGGTCATGGTAGCTTGTATGGACCTACAATGGCTACTAGGGATTGATGATTTAATTGAAAAAGAAGTGTTGAGCGTTGGCTTGGATATGGAGCAGGACCCGTGGAGGATGATTGGGGGGGAGATTCTCAGGTTCAATCTTTGGTAATTTGGTTTTCTACATCTCCACAAGGGGTGCATTTGCCAAAAGTTGTGGAAGGATGGAGGAAGGTGGTTTTGTTCTAGTTTAAGGATGAGGCAAGGAGGGGTTTCATGAAGTTAACTCCATGGAAGAGTGTGAGGATGCCAGGGGAGCCATTGAGATTTCAGATGGCAAGGGAGGGACAAGATGCCTCAGGGAAGACCATGGTGGCTGGAGCATGGATGGACATGTCGTTGGAAGTGGAGGTGGGCACATTTGCAACTGACTGGAAGTGTCCTCAAGGAATAGAGCACAAGGGAAAGCTGTGAGTTGTGGAGGATGACCATGCAATTCCAAACTTCACCAAAGAGGATGTAGCCAAATGGTTCAAGTGATTGAAACTAGAGTCTTTTGGCTTCTATGATTTTACTTTTTGTTGTTGTTTATGTTCTTCATGACATGTGAAAATCAATGTAAAAGGGTTTGGCCTTTTTGATGGGTGTTAATGCCCCCTTTTTGTAAATATTAACTATCAATCTCATTGGGGAAGGGAGAATATGCGGGTATGTGTGTTTATGGCCACTCAGTACTATAGCATATATGAAACTATTTTCTCTGTAAGCTCTATCTTTACTTGATAAAATAATATATTACCTGTCAAAGAAAAAATAGAGTTTTTTGATCAATTTCTTAGGATTTATTATTTTTTTCATCGTTCTAATATTAAAAAAACTTTCAGGAGCAAACAAAGGCATTTTCTAATGTTTTTTTTTTTTTGTAGGTTGGTGATGTTGTTAGGAGGTTGCAATAAATTCATATTTAAACAAAGATTTAGGAGTTAAATTTTTTAATCTTAAAATTTAACTTACATTTTATTTTGGGCACTAAAAAGAACAATGCATGCTCTCACATACACACAATCTTGAACGATTGAGGGAATGAACCAAACAATGAATATTTTTTATTTGGGTTTAAAATGAAGTCACACGATCTTGAATGCATAAAAAGTTTCAAAGAACATTGCAAATTGCACACTTCAACTTGGGCTTTAAAATGAATGCACAATTCTTGAATGACTAAGGTTAACATGCTTATATTCCCTTCTCTTTCTAGCTTTCACAATTCAATTTATTAAGTTGACCCCCTCGAACAATTTATTAAGTTGACGATTGATTTCTTAAGTTGACAATGTGCATTTTAAAATTGGAAAAATGAATATTGCAACATTAATCATGTGTGTCCTTGGTCATAGATAGACAACTTAAAATCTTCCATTTGGAAAGAACAAACTTTTTGGTGTGTTTCTAGAAGTGTTTCTACTACAACACTTTTGTGGGCTTATTTGATTTCCTTGCATTTTAGAATCCAATTAATTACATGATGGGTGCACCAAAAGGTTGTTAGCAAGATCATTCGCAACAACCCTAGGAGTACTTCTAGAGAGGCTTGTCTAGTGGAAAGCGTCACCCATTAGAAAACAACCTAACATTGATAAATTCCTTGACCGGTATAGAAATGAGGTGCTAAAAACAACTCTCACCTTATATACACACAAGTTAGGGCGATGCATTTCTTATGGTAGTATGAGGTAGGAAAACTTTCCTACAATTTCAACATGGTCAGAATAGACTCTTAAGTGGGTCACACACAGAATAATTATTTGGGAGGACTCCGCGGATCTAATTACAAACCAACTTAGCAACTATCTGTTCATTCATATTCTACAAAGAAAATTTGACCTTAGGGATAATGTGTTTATGAAGTGCTTATATTGTGATTTGACCTCATGAAAACATTTGTTGAACATACACATTTCTTAGTCCTATTATTTAGAATCCCTTTTAGAATAAATCACTTGCTCGTCTCTCTCAAAGTTGCTAAGAGACTATTTTTTCATGTATCTTCTTGATTGGTAAATTTATCTGCATGTGCTAAAAAGTTGTTAGTGAGTTTGTTCACAACAATCCTAAGATTCATTCCTTGAGTAAGTATTATTAGTCAAATCATTATCATTTCTTTTAAAAGATTGTTGGTTTTCATATACAGTGTGCCATTGAAATCCCTATCATTGATGTATCGAAAGGTTGTTATCAAGTCCATTCACAACAACCTTAGGATTTATTCCAGAGAAACCTATCATCCAACCTAAGTTAGGGTATACTTACTGTAGTCACTACCTGAATCTAAAAGTTGTTTACCAAAAAGTAGTACAATTTGAGCCTTCATGCCAAAATGACAACCTACAACTATCACAATTAAAACTTCCTTTTGCTTCATCACACACTTTTGTACTTTTGTTTATCCTAGAATCTCTTATTAGGTATCATCATTAAGTCATCCTCTTTAAGTATTTTAGCAAATCCATCATCTTTTAGCTATCATATAAAAAGCCTCATCCAAATTGCATCCTCTACCTCATATCATCTTTGGTATTATTATCCTAGCAACCACCAATCTTATCTCGTTGCAAACTATCCTTTGGCTAACACACTTGTCCAAGGTAGTTTATCTCATCATTTGTGTCTCGCATCACCTTGATCAAAAGGTTTGGCTCCCCACTTGATTATCTACCATCATCTTACAGCTCCCACACCAATCACATCTTATCCATCCTTTTGATACCAAGATAATCCTCATGGTCCTATAGGCATCATGTCCTTATATCATGTCCTTATCCTAATACTCCATCATCAACCTATCTTTTCACATTGACCACCACCTGTAGATCCTTAGAAGAATCCATGTTTTTTAGGAAGATCATAGACTTTATCTCATAGCTTACATCCATCATCACATCGTCTTTTCAATCCACATCTAGGTTGTAGTATCAATTCATGCCACCAACCACACATCAAAAGGAAGAAAAAGGAAACTACCCCATACCCTACCAGCACAAGAATTAGTGCACGTCTCAAATCCAAGAAAATGACAAACATGCAAGATTATACATCTCAAGATCCAGAACCTAACAATATGAGTTTGTAGCCTATGGTCTCTACCATGGAAGCATTCATTGACCACCCAATAAATGTCACACTTGTCAGTGCCATTATTGAACATAAAAAAGATACTATCATAGTGAATATGCAAAGAGAAAATGTCAAAAGCTTTGTTGATGGGCCAATGCCATCATCCAGTGCCATGACAAATACTAATTATCCTCTTTTTGGAATGCCTACATGTTGGGAACCCATAAATCCCCACTTTAGAGACAAAATATAGTTATTGATACCATCATTCATAGACCCTAATATAGGATCTACCCAAACCAGTGCTCCCATCTCCCTAAACAACTCATCACCTATCATGCAATCTGTAATCCATGCCACACTGCAACAAACCACTTCACCGTAAATTGTATCCACCAACATTCCTATTTTTATTCTTGCAACCTAACCTATGTCTATCCCATCAAATATTGTAGGACCCACCATTTCATCAAACCAAAATGTTATCCTTCAACCAGCCAGATCTGCATTCGCCATTCCACCTACTAGCGATACCACCATTGTATCTTAGAAAAATCCATAATTTGCACCCTAATACATTAAAGGGATGCCATCTACAGGGCCAATTACCCAAATTATCCCACCATCTATTACCACCACCAATATTTTCATAACAAATCCAAATGTATCCACATCATTTCCATTTGCATCATGGGCACTAAGCCAATCACAAATGCAAAATGCAGGCATCCCTACTCTCACCCCAAATGCCAACTCCACCATAGATGAGTTCTTAACCACCATCACCACCACCTACAAGTATACCTAAACCTACCACCAACTACTTTTCAATGCCACCACTTGGAAACAATAGCAATACCCTCTCGCCATGTCATCAAAAAAAGAGGAGAACATCTCCCATCAACTACTTCGCACCACTTCCCCTTCTAATATCTCATCCCACAAATGCACAATCATCATATGGTGGACAACCAATCATCCCCCAATCTAGTTTACAAACTTCATCGCTGATGCAAGAATCACAACAATATTAGACGTCATATATACAAGCACAAGCCCATCCATCCATGCAACAAACACCCATTCTCATCCTATCTCAACATTTGCTAATTCCATCTCTAAAGTTGCAGTATGTCCAAATGTAGTTGCAACAATTCTAAGGCCCTCTCCAAGCAATAGGATAATCCTCATCCCAACCACCACCATTCATACCGCAAAACTCATCATATTCTCCTACTCCATCAGATCTATATCATATACTGGGGGCACTTGAAATGGGGACACTCCCCACACCATCAATAAACATAGAGTAGGAAGAAATAAGAAAAGCCTTTAAAGATTTCAAGATAGGCAATGAATCTAAGACTTTCAAATTTGATATTGTATGCCCCTATTTGTTTGACAAATATATCATAGCTATACCCTTTCCCAAGCATTTTGAGACACCTAAGTTTGACAAATTTAGCGGGGAGGGAGATCTTGTAGCACACATCAAAGAATTCTAAATGCATTGTCAAGAAGTAACATATAGTGATGTGTTCCTTATGCGTCTATTCCCTAAAAGTTTTGGTGGTCCTGCTCTAGAATGGTTCTATCATATACCTTATTGGACTATGATTACCTTTGTTGAACTTTTTGAAACATTCATTGCACAATATGCGCACCTAGTTGAGAAAAAGCTATCAGTGGTAGACTTAGTTCACACCAAATAGAAGGGGGGTGAAAGCCTTGTTGACTTCTTAGAGAGGTGGAAAACCCTCACTACTAGAGTAGCTTGCAACATGACTAAAAAATAAATTGTTAAAATGTTCATCAACAACACCCATCCTAAATTTGCACACTACATGCACATGAATTGCCTACAAACATACAAGGATGTTAGAGATAAAGGTATGAAACTAGAGTAGGGACTCATCGAGGATGACATCATAAAACTATACAAGGAAAATAACTAGGATTGTAATTATCCTAATGACAAGTTTAGGTATTAGAACAAAAACAAAAATGTGGTAATTGATGACGCTATGGATACAAAGCACATTCATGTGGTAGGCATCACTCAAAATGAACACAACACCACTTATCAACCATAACAATCTTACCAACAACAACCACTTCAACAACAACAATCTCACTAGTAACAACAATACTATCAACAACAATAGCCATATCGACAACAACAACCATATAAACAAACAAGGGTACCAACAGAATACACGGGTAAACTAACAATACACCCACATGAATCAAACAAACATCATCTCTGTTGCGCCAAGACAAAGCCCACACATCCAAAATGAGCCTAAATGAGTTTATACTCCCCTTGGTGAACCTATGGATGTTATATTTGATAGAATGGTAAATAATGATATAGTGATCTTCCCACATGCACAAAAAATGGATGACAATACCCCTAAACCACCTTGGTTCAAAGATAATGAATATTGCACTTATCATTGGGTAAAAGGGCATACCACCCTCAAGTGCATGAGCCTCAAAGACTATGTATAAGACCTTGTTGATTGAAAAGAAATCTTGGTAGGAGGAAATGCACAAACATCCCAAAATGCAAAACTACAAATCTACCAAAATTCTTTTCCACCCTACAACAATAACATGAGGAAGATACATGTCAATAACACCAACAATAACAACAACAACAATTATGCACACAAACAAGGTAAATTTTGAGATAAAAAGGATTACACTGCATGTTACATCAATTATGACAATCTTATCAGTTGTATATCCAAAGAAGAACCTTCAATTAATTTCATCCATGCCAAAGGCGTTGAGCACCAATGTGTTGTCACAACTTGGCATAACACTATGAATGTTGCAGGACCAAATACAACTACCACCTCAAGAGCCCAAGGACCATCTATGACTGCCACCTTAGGAGCCCAACACAACATCTTGGAACACCTTGGGAATACACTAACCCAAATCTCCAAATTGGATCTTTTTTGCACAGGCCAACTTCATCAAGAGACCTAAATAATACCCTCTATGAATCTCATACCCCCATAGACATAAAAACACTAAATTTAGAAATCTAGTAGGACACCTATCTGCATTATCTTTCAAGCTATCTTGCATTCCTATAATAGATCCAGATCATATCCTCCCACTTTGCATAGCCATCATGGTCTCCAATTTTCCCATCAAAAGGGTCACAATAGATAATGGTTCGATCCTAAACTTATGCACTCTAAATTCATTAAATGGGCAGGGTATACAGAGCCTGACATCATGGACGAAGCAATTATAATCAAGGCATATGATAACCTTGAAAGAATATTACAAGGAACCATCATACTACCTATCAAAGTTGGTCTAGTTATTTAGGAAACAATGTGCCATGTGGTTGATCTAAAATAAATTATTTAACATCCTCCTTGTTTGACTTTGGATTCATCTAATGAAGATTGTTCCATCTACATATCATCAGTGCCTCAAATTTTTGCACCAAGGCAATAAGGTAACCATCCATGTTGATCTAGAACCCTTCGCCTATTGTAATGTAATAGAAGAATCCTACAACAACCATTGTCCTAGAATTGAAATTGACACTACCATTGCCAGCTCTTCCAATACTTGTCATAATCTGCACACCATCCTTGCCTCCACTTTATCCACTGTTAAGATCAACCACCAAGGATGTGGTGAATAAAACCTCACTGATGCATTTGTAGTTGGTGCCTTGTCCCTTGACCCACATACATAAGGGCACCCATCGCACCAAGACAAAATGAGGAACACCACCCCTCAACTCAAGCATATGGGAAAATGCACATTTGTTTCCAATGACATATTGGATGGGATAGACATGGCACCAATCATAAGCACCTGGCTATACAAGGAACCACCTCCTAAGGGAAAAGATCTCATAAATTACTTGAAATACAAATATCCCTATTCCCATAAGCTTGCAATAAAACAATGGGACTATCAAGGAGGTGGCCTAAGCCAAAAAGACAAAGGCATTACACAACCTATAAAAGCATATGAAAATACAAAGAAGAAAGGCCTTGGCTTTGGATTACCCACAACTGGGGGCAAAACTAAGAACGACCATGGTTTTCTTAATAGTGGAAGTCAAAAACATCTTAGAAAAAGTAGAAAAGAGAGCCTATGGTGATACCCCCAATCGCATATACCTAGAAGAATATATCCTCCATGAACTATCCATTCATCTTATTGACCTCCCACTTATACATTTCAAACTCATTGATTGGGGCCAACCTAATGTACTCCATATTGATGAATTTCCAAGCGAGATTGCACTCCTAAGATTCGTGGTAGCTAAAATATCACACCAAAAAGTCAAAGTATCAGCAACATATGTCTATGAATTGGATCCAAAAGGCTACTTTGGTGAGAAGGAAATCTCTAGTCGCAAAAGTGAAAAAAAGAAAAGGAAAGAACAAATCAGAAAATCAAAGGGTCTCTTGGTGAAAATTCCCTTGGGGCACCACTAGACTCAATAAAAAAAGAAGTAATAATAAAGGACATATCTAATGGTGAAAACCTCTTAGAGGCACCTAAAGATGGAGATTGCATCCTTTCCTTACAAAATAACAGACAAAAAATATCATCTATCATCACCGAGGAAACAAAGTCAATCAACATCAATACAATAGAGATCACAAGGCTTGTCCACATCTCCACATCATTACCAATACCCCAAGAGGAAGCACTTGCTAAAGTAATAAGGGAGAAAATTGGTTGCTCTAGATGGTCCTATCAAGACATGCCAAAATTGGATCTAGAATTAGTTGTACATTACTTGGTCATAGATCCAAAGGCAAGGTCAATCAAGCAAAAGTTGAGAAAGATGCACCCTGAGGTAGCCTTATTAGTAAAAGTAGATTTGAAGAAAACACTCACTACAAAAGTCATTAGACCTATTGATTATTCATAATGGATCTACAACATGGTCCTTATTGAAAAACCATCTAGTGACATTAGAATATGCACAGACTTTAGAGATCTCAACAAGGCTTGTCCAAAAGATGACTTTCCTTTACCAAATATAGATATAATTGTGGACCTTATAGCCAGACATGAGATGTTGTCACTCATGGATGAATTTATAGGATATAATTAGATCCACATTGTAGAGGAAGATCAACATGAGACATCATTTATAACCCCTTGGGGCACCTTTTGTTACAAAATGATGCCATTTGGATTAAAGAATGTTGGAGCCACGTATCAAAGAGCCACGCCAATTATCTTCCATGACTGATTCATAAAACTCTTGAGTATTATGTGGACAATATCTTGGTCAAATTGCTTGATAGATTAGATCATTTGCATCACTTTGAAGAGGCCTTTGACCATCTGGAAAAGTATCATCCAATGTTGAATCCAAAAAAGTGTGTCTTCGGTGTCACATCATGGAAACTTCTAGGATTCATAGTTTCACAGAGAGGTATAAAGATCGACCCTGAGAAGGGAAAAGCTATCATGGACATGCCTCCTCATAGGACACTTAGGCAACTTAGAAGCTTACAAATAAAGTTGCAATCAATGCACAAATTCATCTCATAGCTTGTAGATAAGTGTCATCCATTCACACATTTGTTGAAAAAGGACCAGAGTTTCGAGTGGGATGTAATTCGTCAACGTAGCTTTGAAACACTCAAGAAATATATGGAGAATCCACCAATCTTAGTGTCATCAATTGCAGGAAAATCATTGATCTTACACATAAAAGCTACACCAACAATCCTGGGTGTGCTCTAAGCTCAACTAGATGATAATGGAAAAGAGAGACCTATATACTACATAAGTCGTACTCTTCTTGGCTATGAACTTAATTATTAACCTATGGAAATAGCCTGTTTGGCAGTGGTCTTTACCACTCAAAAAAAAAATCCGCTACATGCTTAGCCACACAGTAAAGCTCATCTCCAAAATCGACCCATTAAAGTGCATTCTCTCACAAACACCTCTCACAAGGAGTCTCACAAAGTGGGTCATGCTTCTTAGTGAGTTCGACATCCAATATGTAGATCAAAAAGTAGTGAAAGGAAAAGTTATTGCAAATTAGTTGGTAGATGCACCTCTAGAAGATGACCATCCTTTAATTGTAGAATTTTCTAATGATTATCTCTGTCTAATAGAAGAAAAACCTCCACGGACACTTTACTTTGACAAATCTTATACATCTACTGAATCAGGAGGAGGTATGTTTTTAGTCACCCCTCAAGGTGATTACATTCCTAAATCCTTCAAACAAAGGTTTCCATGTACAAACAGCATAGCAAAATATGAGGTTCTCATCACAAGACTTAGAACAACCATTAAATAGAACATTATAGAATTACGAGTGTATGGTGATTCCCAACTCATCATCAAACAAGTGTTCGATGAGTATTAGACAAAAGATGATAAATTGTTGCCCTATAAAGAGATGGTTCATAAGATGAAAGAACACTTTATCAAGATCTAGTTCACATAGATCCCATGACTTTAGAACAAGGTTGCTGATGCTATGGCTACTATTGGCTCACTCTTGGACATTCCATAGGAAGCTTCACAATATCAATTCTTAGTTGAACAATTACATGATCTTGCTTATGAAAGTAATGAATTGACGATGGTTTGTATTCTGATTGGTTCCCAATCCCCTTGATACCATGGAAATCACGCTTACCTCAAAGATGGTATCATCTACCTCCATCTTACAAAAAACCAATGCCTCAACCTCATTCACACATCTCCCCACTACACTATTATGGCAAACACCTTATATTGCCAAGGTTATCATGATACTCTTTCTCGATGTATAGACTCAAATGAGGTTGTTATGGTTTTAAAGAAAGTGTGTGCTAGTATTTGTGGTGCCCACATGAGTAGAATGGTCCTAGCTAGGAAAATCTTAAGGGTTGGGTATTATTAGCCAACATTAGTGTTGGAATATTCAAATATGGAAAGAATACTTATGAGAGGGGGGGGGGGGGGGGTGGTGAATCAGAAGTATCACACTTTAACCAATAAAACTTTTAACTGAAAGTAAATTGCATGCATGTAAACACATCAAATAAACATGAAACTAATACATGCATCAACAACACATAACACTAGAATTTGGTAACCTAGAAACCCTCCAAAAATAAGAAGGTAAAATTGGGGTGGGGATGATACCCACAAAATTACTGCAGCAATATTGTTCAACCACTTCTGATGGTCTGCCCTGTTCAAGGCCTGCCTTGTTAGAGGCTTTACACTATATCAATAGTGACCTGGTTAAAGGATTTACAAACACTTTACATGAAGTGTCACCCTGTTAAAGGATTTAATCACCTTTTGATAAGGATCTACAAATAACTGTTAAGCCAACCTATCTACATAGGGTTTCCTTTCTAATACAATGGTAAGAGAGTATTAGGTATTATAAACCTGATAGTTTGCAATCCTTGATTGCTAAATGCAGGCACTTGTTTTGGCTCTCTCTCTGATTTCAATCCTCTAAGATCTAATTTTTGTTCGTCTCCTTTGCTTTGTTCTGATCAACTGAATATCGAATTCCTACTCTTACCCTCTATGTCTCCTTTCACTGAATTCCACTATGTTTTCCCTTTTTTTTTTAACACTATTCTCCTTCTCTCATTCATCCTGTTTACAGTGAGACTTTTGTCTTTCTTAAAAAGACTTCAAAGACTTAGGGTTTGGTATGGATTTGCGATCCACATAGAAGCTCAATTTCCTACATAATACTTACCTTTTGTTGATTGGTTGCATGCCTTTCCAATTTTCCAATTGGCTGCATGTAGATTGCATAGGAAATGTGAAAGATTCGTTCTTATCTCTAGATCTTTCAAGATTTACCTTGTGTTGGCTACAAAAATAGTTTACATCATAGTTTGTGCAATTACAAACTCTTATGTTGATATTCTGAGTTACTCGGCTCATGAAGCATTACTGATGCTCGGCACATGTTGTTTCCTGGATAGCTCGGCACCTAAACAAATTGTATCACTCGGCATCTAATATCACTCGGCACTTGATATCACTTGGCACTTGATATCACTCGGCACTTGATGAAACTGGATTGCTCGGCACATGACTGTGACTCGGCTCCTACTCTTTGCTCGGCATGTATAGTGATAAATGGTTAAGTGTATTTGACACTCAGCTGTCAAAATTATTCTTTAAACCAACAATCTCCCCCTTTGACATGAGTGGCAAAAACACTTAACTAAGATCCTGTGATCTTGACATTATTTCATGCATCCTCTTATTTGCTTAAAAAATTTAAGAACAAATAGCAATATACCTTATGACTCCCTGTGAGTTGATTATGCTTTGTACACTCAGTAACTTCTATCCTGTTTCTACATTCTGACCAATATGTTATATCAAAAATTTTCAAAATTCTCCCCCTTTCATCATACTTATCATTTCATTTTGTATCTCCTACTTCATTTTGTATCTCCTCCATACTTAATCTTTACTTAACTCCCCCATACTTAATCTCCCCCTTTTTGACACTTATGTCAAGGGTTCGATAGGGAAATGCCATACTTGGCCAAAAATGTATTGTTTACTTCAAGGAGTACCTTCAGAGCTGCATCCCAATTTGCTAGTGCAATATCCAATGACTTATACTGGATAGCAATCTTTGCTGCTAGGTGTACAAGTCCATCAGATGTAGAAAGATTGGGGTCTTTCTTGAGGACTGTCTCTGCATACATCTACTCCTTATGAAGTACTTCCAAATGAGGAGTGATTGAGGATTGAATTTGCATCAATTTGGCTTTGGTGGTTGCCTCCTCTGCTATTAAGACAACTAACTCTCTTTGTGTGTGAAGTGATTGGGCAAAATGCTTCTCACTCTGAGCTGGATTTGTGGGAAGTTGCATGCTAGAAATCTTCAGATTTTTCTCCAAGCCCAGTATTCTCTGGCTAGTGTCCTGTGTGAATGTGGAAAAATCACACAACTTGTTGTACAGGGAAAATATGTTTCCAAGTATAGTTTTGACTGTTTCAATTTTCTTAGCTAGCTCCACTTGTGATAGTGCTATATCACCGGATATTTTCTTATTTACCTCGCCTTGGAACTTTCTCTCTGACCATTCCAGTAATTTGACATCTGTATCCTGGTTTTCACTAGTCACTTGGTTAACTATATTAGATAGTTGCTCTATGATTGGCCTTGACTCATCTAGAGACTTTGAGTTGAAAGCTCCTATGAATATGTCTTTGATTTCATTCAAGGTATGCTTTTTCTTGTGTTCTCTTCTTAGTGCTTCTTGTGTCCTTCTTCTATCCAATGCACTCTGAATTTCATTGATCTCTTCTTCAGTGAGAGTGTTGGATTCATAATGTGGAATCTTTATTTCTTCATCAAGCTCAGGAACTCCATAGTGAAGTTTCCTGACTGCCCTTGATGAGCTCGAGCCTGGTGTCCTGATTTGTAATGGTAACCTATCAGTGCTCGGCTGCTGAAGAGTCTGTGTTGGAGTACCAAATTTGGGTAATGCAACCAATGTTTGTATTGCAGACTCCTCCTTCTTACTTGTCTCATTTTTTTCTTCAGCTTGTTTATCCTTTTGGTGATCAATAGGTGGGGTTGAACTTACTGGTTGTTCAGATGTTTCTTTGACTTCCCCTGCTACTGTACTCGGCATCTGAAAGTGTATCAGTGACTACACTTGGTAGAGGTGGTGGAGGAAGGAATAGAATACTAGTAGGTTGTATGGTCAAAGGTGGTTCTTGTGTTTTCACCTTGACTTCCTTTGTTTTAGCTACTAGATTCTTCAATTCATCAACACTAACCAATATAGGACTTGAACACAATTTTGCTACTAGTGTTGATTGGTCAAGGATTTTTGCTAAATCCTCTGCAGTTAATGGATTGATGTTTGGACTAGAAGTGTCTGTAACATCCTTGATTTTGACAATCTTTGCAGGTGTGATGATGCATGAGGAGGACTAGGAGGTGTTAGCTGTGTGTCTTGCACACTTTGATCTTGTTGCTCAGTTGTATCTTTCTCTTCCTGTTTCTCCTTCGTATGTGCCTCTTCATCTTCCTTTTGTTCTTCAACCTTCTTCTCCACTTGTTCCTTTTCTTTTTCTTCTTTAACCTTCTTCTTTTTCCTGGCACTTGCCTCTGCCTTATATTCTTCATTGTAGACATCTTCTATTTTCTTGTAAACTATCTTCCACAATCTTGTGGACTTTGTAACTACATCCTCAATTTTGTTCTACAAAATGCTAAAAGCTCTATGTTTGGGAGTGAATCTATTGTTATGCCTCTTAACTGCATTTGTTATTTGATTCTTAGTCAAATCAGGCAATAACCTGGCTAATGTTGATTCCCTTATCTCCATTTCCATTTGCAAATAAAAATGCCATTTATCCTCTACAATTTTGTACAATTCCTTAGGCATTAATTCATCTAACTCTAGAGGTGTGTGCTTATAATCAACCATCATAGCATACACTTATTCCTTTAATTTATTTTGTTCCTCCTTGGTGAGCTTAGAAAAATTTAGGTTCTTTAAACCTTTCAAATAATCATTCTTAATCTTTGAGCATAATTTATCAATGGCAGTCTGAGGTTTGTGACTTACCACTTGAAATTGGCTGTTGTCCTCTGACTCAGTCTTCTCTTCATCTGTTTGAGGTTGGGCAACAAATTTTCTTTTCTTCTTTGGCTTGGCAGTAGTCTTCTTTGAAGCTTTCTTCTTCTCTTTTGCCTCCTCTTGGGCTTTTTGTGTTGCAGCCCTTGTAGTAGGTCTCTTTGGTGCAGGAGCAGCTACTTTCTTTGCCTTGGGTTGAGGAGCAAGAGGAGTTGTGACCTTTCTTTTTGTGACATTGGTTCTAACTTGTGCTTCCTCGGCTTCTTCTTCCTCAGCACTTTCCTCTTTATCTTCTCCTAACCCTTGAGTTAGACCTTGAGGTTCATCTCCCTCATCTTCAATGTCTTCTTCTTCCTCTTCTGTTGTTCCTTCTCCTTCAACACCAAATTTTCTCTTGATTTTCCTTACCAATTTTTCTTTCTTCTTTACTGCTAAGGCAGTCTTCAAATTTGTTACCACCCTTGATTTTACAACATCATAAGTTCCAAAGGCTTTTGCATTCTTGTCAACTTCCTCTGCAAGGAGAGTTGTTATTGCTGCAAAGGCTTGATCAATATCGAGTTCATAACCTAGTGGCTTAAGCCATCTCACTCTAGGTATGACTGCCTGTATATAAGTATAATCAATATCTACAAGAAAACAAATGTCATTTTCATATTTCTCAGTCAATGGGACTGGAATCTTCATTCTTTGTTTCATGGACTGTTTGAAGTCCTCAAAGTAGCTAGTCATCTGGGTATCAAAATTATCACCCGTCTGTTCAATATATCCATTTATCTGTTTAACAATTGTTTTATCTAGATTCCATTTCACCTTACCCACAGAAGGGAATTCTTTCATCAGATAGAAAAACATGCACACCAAAACTGATCCAAATTTGCAGTGAGCTCCCTTGCTCTTCCTTATAGCTCCCAAATTCTCATTAATCTGTTGAAACATGAGCTCTGCTAGATCATAGGTATGATCCTTTTTAACCAATTTGTATGCAACATCAACTGCTATACAAGGCACAATGTTTAACCTGCTTGACTGATAGAATTTGTGTGAAATGATTCTCACAACAAAATCTAGTAGGGGTTATGTGATTATATCAATAGTCATTCCCCTATTGTTCCATTTAGTACCCATGTTTCTCTCTATTACTTCCTTTTTGTCACTGCGCAGGGTCTTTGGCCGATCTAGGGTTGGAATACCAGTAACCCTATGAACAGTTTTCTTGGTAAATTTCACTGGCCTTGTTTCTAACCAAAAGGCTCCATCATGTATTCTGCTCAAAACTATGCGTACCCATTCAGCTTTGAAAACAATTGGAAACTCTAGGGTTTTGGTCAATCCCTTTCTCTCGATTATTGAGAACTCATCTTTCAGGATTTTGTTCTCACATAGCTTGTCATATGCATTATAAATTTCTAGATCTCCTATGGCTCCAATTTTGCAGTTATAACATCTACGAACATCTTGGACCATGACAACTTTGTCAAAAATAACAGATAATGCACCTGCAGGATCATTCTTGTATGTAATTTCTGGAATGGGCTTGAACTCTGGTTGCTTGACTTCATTACTAACCAACTGTATTTCATGACTCTCTTTGCCCTTAGTGGTTCCACACCCAAATGCCATTGTTTTTCAAACTAGGGTTTACAGTTTAAACAAGTTTATAAACACTGCGTAGCTCGGCACACAAGTAAAATACCTCAAATCGATGAAACTCGTGCTGGATCACTGTGGAAATCCTTGCAAATGGCTTTTAAGTTGCCCTTGATCTTCTGCACTCTTTTTGTCTTTGCTTCGTGTTTGAATGGTGATAAATGATAAAAAATTGACCTATGTACCCTTCAAAATAGAGCAATTAATGCTTAGTGTGCTGGCAACTGTCTACTCGGCACCTGAAGGATTTCAACATGACTCGGCACCCATTTTGTTTCACTTCGCTCGGCTCCCATTGATATTTCATAGCTTCGCATCAACTATCAACTTGGTCATTGTTAGCAACTCGACACCTGAAGGCAACTTCAACAGATTTTGCAAGACTCTCAATTTTGACTTAGCATCTTTGCTTATGTTGATTTCTTCTTTGCAGTTCTTCTATTTCTTGGAACTGATGTATGATATAACTTAGTATATCAGTCCCACACACCCATTTTTGCTTAATTAGATGAAGTGTGATCACTTGAACCATTAGGTGAAGTGATCTCTACACTTGATGTGCTGCACTCATCTTTCTTCTTCCATGTCTCATTCATCTCACTCCTGATGTGTTCAACATCTATCTTTGCTTTCCATTGTTGAACTCAAAACTTGGTGTCTTTGACCTTGTTGGGCAATTCCTGCTGATATGATCAGTTTTCAAGCAACTAAAACATGTGGTTTGACTAAACCATCTTTTATAGTTCCCCCTGAAATGTGTTCTTATGCAATTCTGGGGTATATGTCCATATTCCTGACAATAGTGACAATTGTACCTGGTGTTGTAATCCCAATGATAATGACTTTCATTTCCTTTTGTTTTTGCTGGTTGATTTGATGTCCATATAAGCTTTGATCTGCATTCAAATGCCCTATGTCCATACTTCTTGCAATTATGACAATGTCCATCAAATCTTTGTGTCCTTGTGACATTGGATCTACAATCTTGTGTCATATGTCCTTGCATTTTGCACTTGTGATAGTAACTCTTGCTTTTATGTGTGTTTGGCTGATTGATTCTCCTACTCCTACAAACATTAGCAGTATGCCCCTTCTTATTACAGTAATGACAAGTGGGTTTTGAATCCTTACCTTTGTCACTTCTTTGTTCAGTACTCTTTGATGATTCTCCAACTTCAGTGCTGTTGTATCCAAGTCCTGATGTATCATGGGTTGATCTTGGGAATTTCAGTAATTGCTCAAAATACTTGATGGCTTCATTGGGTTTGTTGAAGCTCTCTGAAATTTCCTTTTCTCTTCTCAAGTCATTCTGCATCTTCAGTGTAGAGATCTCAATGTCTTTCACATTGAGTTCATGATGAAGGTTCATCATTTGGGCAAGTGTATCCATCTGCATGTTTCAGATCCTTGTTAATTCAGTACTCTTTTCTTCCAGTCTGTTTGCAAGATTTCTTTTGTCATCTTCCATCATGAATTTGTCTTCAACTACTCTTTTCTTTTGTTCAGTGATTTCACATAACATTATGGCCTGTGATTCATGTTCCATCTTGAGAGATCTTATCTCATTTGCTTGATCTTTGTTTTTCTCCATCAGTTCTGGTATTGCTGCATCAAATTGTTTAGTGTCTCCATTGGCAAATATATTTGTGGTATCAATCTCCTTGTAGTTTATCTCATTTTCAGCTATGGCTAAATTCTTTCTTTTTTACAAGGATTTTCTCAGTTCCTCCCTTGCTTCCTCTACTTTGTGTAGAGCCAGTTGCACATCAATCACTTGATTGTCAATAATCTTCCCAAGTTTGAAGACTTCCATCTTTAGATCTTTTTCTTCAAGTTGTTAGACTTCTTCTTGTGAAAACCTTTCGCTCTGATACCAATTGTTGGAATATTCAAATATGGAAAGAATACTTATGAGAAGGGGGGGGGGGGGGGGTGGGGTTTGAATCAGAAGTATCACACTTTAACCAATAAAACTTTTAACTAAAAGTAAATTGCATGCATGTAAACACATAAACAACACATAACACTAGAATTTGGTAACCTAGAAACCCTCCAAAAATAAGAAGGTAAAACTGGGGTGGGGATGATACCCACAAAATTACTGCAGCAATATTGTTCAACCACTTCTGATGGTCTGCCCTGTTAAAGGCCTGCCTTGTTAGAGGCTTTACACTGTATCAATAGTGACCTGGTTAAAGGATTTACAAACACTTATACATGAAGTGTCACCCTGTTAAAGGATTTAATCACCTTTTGATAAGGATCTACAAATAGTTGTTAAGCCAACCTATCTACACAGGGTTTCCTTTCTAATACAATGGTAAGAGAGTATTAGGTATTATAAACCTGATAGTTTGCAATCCTTGATTGTTGAATGTAGGCACTTTTTCTAGCTCTCTCTCTGATTTTGATCCTCTAAGATTTGATTTCTGTTCGTCTCCTTTGCTTTGTTCCGATCAACTGAATATCGAATTCCTGCTCTTACCCTCTATGTCTCCTTTCACTGAATTCCACTATGTTTTCCTTCTTCTTTTTTTAACACTGTTCTCCTTCTCTCATTCTTCCTGTTTACAGTGAGACTTTTGTCTTCCTTAAAAAGACTTCAAAGACTTAGGGTTTGGTATGGATCTACGATCCACATTGAATCTCAATTTCCTGCATAATACTTGCCTTTTGCTGATTGGTTGCATGCCTTTCCAATTTCCCAATTGGCTGCATGCAAATTGCATAGGAAATGTGAAAGATTCGTTCTTATCTCTAGATCTTTCGAGATTTGCCTTGTGTTGGCTACAAAAATGGTTTACATCATAGTTTGTGCAATTACAAACTCTTATGTTGATATTCTGAGTTACTCGGCTCATGAAGCATTACTGATGCTTGGCACATGTTGTTTCCTAGATAGCTCAGCACCTAAACAAAACTGTATCACTCGGCATTTGATATTACTCGACACTTGATTCACTCGGCACTTGATATCACTCGGCACTTGATGAAATTGGATTGCTCGGCACATGACTGTGACTCGGCTCCTACTCTTTGCTCGGCATGTATAGTGAAAAATGCTTAAGTGTATTTGACACTCAGCTGTCAAAATTATTCTTTAAACCAACACATTAGAACATGATGCTTGTGAGTTTGTTAAGAAATGTCTACCGTGTCAACAACATGGTAATCTAATACATGCACTAGCACAAGATCTACAACCCATCGCACCACCATGGTCCTGTGCATGCTAGGGGTTTGACCTTGTTGAGGTAATCACACCTCCATCTTCTGACGGACATAAATGGATCATCACAACTATTGATTATTTCACCAAGTGGGTTCAAGTAGTCCCACTTGTCAATGCCACAGGAGTCCAAGTTTCTAAATTCATCCTTTAACACATTATTTTCCACTTTTGTATCCAAACCACTATCTTTTCAAACCACGGGGGAAATTTTGAAAATCTTAATATGGAGGAATTATGCTCCTAGTTACACATTCATCACTATTTTTCTAGCCCATACTTCCCACAAGGCAATGGTCAGGTGGAGGCAACCAATAAAACCGTACTCAAAATCCTAAAGAAGGTTCTCAGTGATTATGGTCATGATTGGCATCTACAAATCAACGCTATCCTTTAGGCATACTGCACCTCATTTCGTACATCTACTAGCACAACCCCATATTCCTTGGTTTATGGAACCAAATCAATCTTACCCATAGAGGTTGAACTCCCATCCTTGCATATATCTTTACAAAGTGAAATATTTGATGTGACTAAATAGTTGGTAGGCTCACCTAGCTAGATCTACTTGATGAGAAAAGGAAGCATGGCTATGACCACCTAGTGGTTTACTAGAATAGGCTCAAGAGTAACTTCAATAAAAGGTTCACCCCCATCAGTTTCAAGTGGGTGACATGTTTCTAAAAGAGAACACAAAGGTCCAATTAGACAAAGAGAAGAAAAGAAAATTTGAGCCTGCCTCACTAGGTTTATATGTTGTCACAACATCTTTTGTCTCAAGAGCATATCAGTTATCTACTCTAGAAGGCAAGCTTATGAATGATTCCACCAATATCATTCACCTCAAGAAGTTATATGCATGAGCCACTCAGTGTACCCTAATAGTCCTTTTAAAAGTACAAAAACATCATAAAAAGCCTTTTAAAAAAAGAGAGAAACACAAAAATAAGCACATGATGGTGAAAACTTGGCAATTCAAGTGCCTTGGATAGGTTACCTAGTGAAAACCTAGCAATAGGAGCCATGTGTACTTGGATCATTCTATTATCTATCAAATCCTCATAACATTCCTCCATCCACTTACCCATAACCCCAAGGTGTTCCAAAATCACATGATCAACACACTTGTACCTAACACTGTACTTATAGAAAATCCAGAAACATTGTACTCTATCATGATCCATATGTACTATAGCTCCACCATGTATGATACCGTCCCAGATCTTGACATGCACTATAAAGATATCTAAATGTAACATATCTTGTGTACTCTATCAACAACTTTATCACACTATCCTTCACCCTTACAATATGTACTATACAAATGCATCCCTTGTATATAACACCAACATATCCTCACCATCCACTCTAAATAGCTCCTGTACAATGTCATCCTTGTAAATATCTCAGTTACTTTCATTATACACACTATCCCCTATATCAATCACCAGTCATCAAATCATCAGTTGTCAGTATATAATCGTCATCATTAGTCGGTCCATCATACATAACCTAGTCTCATATCAGTTCACATCAGATCAGGTTCTTCAGTCCTCACTGCTCCATGCTTCAAAAAGTCCTTATCTGCAATCCTCTGTCACTAAAGAGTTTCCCTTAGAATTTTTGGTTTCTTTTTGAGTCTAGGTGCTAGGTGCTACTGACAAGTCCTTGTAGGATACATCTTTCCTCTCCTTAGACTTGGGTCCGTCAGTATCGATTCCCACCAATCTCTCTAGAACACTATTAATTTTTGTTCAATTACTCTTTCTTTTGATGTTGGATTTCACTTTTGGTTTTTTATTATCTCTTATGAGCAATTTGGTTATCCCACCTCAAAGTCGACATGATTATTTGTATCACAGTACGCTACGAATAGGGCAATCAAAGAGCAAAGGTCTTGATTAGTCTTTAATTTTTTTCTTTTATGCCTGTGAGTCAGTTTGGTATAATCCTTGCATATCCAAACATATGATCATTCATGATTACATGTTGCACTTGGAAAATATTGCTTGTTTGCGGGTTATCCAGTGTTATTTCCACTCTGATTCACATCAGGTTCATGTGTGATGTGGGGGCAATCCTTGTGTGTTTGTTTTGAGTCAGTCCTATGCAAAAACAACAACGAGGCCTTTATGTTTTTGGTAACCTTGCCCAATCACCAATATTGCTATATTAAATTAAGTGCTCAACTACATAGTGGTTCTCCTCTTGGAGAATCTCATGCTCAAAGCTTCAAATAGATTCCATCTCATCCCCATATTTCAAAACAAGGAAATAACAAAAATACTCTTTTTTTTTTAATCCTTATCAAAATCATCCTATCAACATCTATCCTACATCCTTGTACTATCTTGAAACCTATCCAAAAATCCTAGAAAAATCCTTAAAAGTTTTCAAAATTCCACCAATTCATCCACCACATTCTAAGGGTTCAATTCAAAAGCAAAGTCCCCCATTTATCCCTCGTGTCCTCCATCATATCTCACAAATTTGTCTAATTTGTACAACTGATCTCCCCTTGTCTCGTACTCCTACAGTGAGAGTATGAGCCACTTTTAAATCTCTTTCATCCTTTGTGCATCATCCATCTCACCTTATTTTTCTCACTTTTCAAGATGTCTTCTAGTCTCATTTTCTTTCATCGTCGCCTCCTTTAGGGGGCATAACACATTACTATTTTTTATCAAGACTAGAGCAACCTAGTTGCTTTAAAACCTTCTTTGTGTCATCTATTATTTAAAAACATCATTGAAATAGTGTTGTACCGACACTTTATCGAAGATGGGCAAAATTTAGACACCTAAATTTGTAATCAAATTTAGTCGTCTTCTAAACAATATTTTAATTAAATATTAAATATTAAATTATTTTAGTGTTGTCCCTAAATAATTAATTATAGCCCAATTCATAAATTAATAGACAACCAATAGTCTAATTTATTAATAAAATCCACCTTCCTCTATTAATTAAATGAATGCAAAACTCATCTAATTTAATCTCGAAAACTTCTCTCTATTTAATTAATTAAATCCCTCCACCCACAAACTAATCCTTCAACCCAGTTACCCAAACTCAACTCATGCACCAATAATTCCTCTTTTAGTTAAATAATTCATTTATTTAATTAAATTCCATGCACCAAATATTCTTCTTTTAATTAAATAATTCATTTATTTAATTAAATTCCATGCACCAAATATTCCTTTTAATTAGGCAAGAGCCTACAACACAACGGTAACTTGTGAGCCTCTCACGTGGGAGATCTTGGATTCAAATTTGTTTAATACATAAAAATAATTAATTATAATAAATAATGATAGTTAATCCATGCTTCCACTGTTTACCGAAAAAAAGAAGTCCTCTTTTAATTAAATAATTCATTTGTTTAATTACATCTCATGCACCAAATATTCTTCTTTTAATTAAATAATTCATTTATTTAATTAAATTCCATGCACTAAATATTTGTCTTTTAATTAAATAACTTATTTAATTAATTAAATTGCATGCACCAAATATTCCTCTTTTAATTAAATAATTCATTAATTAAATTAAATCTCATGCACCAAATATTCCTCTTTTAGGCAAGAGCCTAAAAGACAACGATAAATTGCGAGCCTCTTATCAAAGAGGTCTTGGGTTCAAATCTACTCATGCTTAATAATAATAATTAAACACAACACATAGTAATTAATCTTGGCTTCAACCTCTTACCGATCGAAAAAAAAAATCTCATGCACCAAATATTCTTCTTTTAACTAAATAATTTATTTATTTAATTAAATCTCATGCATTGATAATTCTTCTTTTAATTAAATAAATCATTTAGTTAATTAAGCTCACCCACCAACCTTTTCTCTAACAAATCCATCCACCTTTCACATCCTCAAGTTAACTGATCCATCTCACCCATCTTAACTGAAACACATCACCTTCTCTTCCATGTCTAAAATCCCTCTTCACAACACTTACATGAATTAAGACATGATTTATTCCCTCTGACTCAAGCCCAAGTTCGCTCTCATGCCACATCTCCCTCATCTACCTCTCATGCACCAATCATTCTTCTTTTAATTAAACAATCCATTTATTTAATTAAGCTCACCGACCAACCTTTTCTCTAACAAATCCATCCACCTCCCACATCCTCAAATTAACTGATCTACCTCACCCACCTTAACTGAAACATGTCACCTCTTCCATGTTTAAAATCCCTCTTTACATCACTTGCACACAAAAGACAAAAGTATATCTCCTCCACCTATAACAATCAACTCAAGCCTATCTCACACCTCACTTAGTTAACTATCTATCAGGAATTTGTATCTCCTCCTCACCTAATTGCCTATAAATTGAACTTTTTGCTCCTCACAAGTCATCCACTTTCTGAGTAGAATTACTATACCATTTTGAGAGCTAATTACTTTCAAAGTGCTATTTGATGATATTCAGATTTTCATGCATCCATCTATCAAATACACCCATCATTGAAGCATCAAGAATACAAGTGAGGACACATCCATAATCATGACCACATCAACACATCAAGGAGGCTACATAGGTATTTAGGTTTGCATTCTCATTGTTTGGGTTTCCTTATTGGTTTATCACATATGTTTGTTATTTGATTTAGTTTGTTAGATGTTTGGCTTTGGCTTTATATCTTTTGCATCCTAATTCTAACACATAGAGTGGTTACAATGACTTACAAAATATTTAGCCACTAGTTTTTGGTGGCTCCACTAGGAATCAAACACATTCAAAAACCTCTTGCTTTCATTTGAAGTTTTATGCCCTTATTTTGTTATTTGAAAAATTATAGGTTATCACTCTAGAATTTTTTTAGCACATGTATATTTGAGGAGAAAGAAGTTAGAAGATTTATCAAGTTCTGTTGGATCATTTTGGGCCCAACAAGCTCATTTCATGTACTCACCAAAATCCCTTCTCTCACTCAAACTATAAGCTATCCACCTTCCAAGAAGAGAACTACTATATCCAACAAAGATTCCTAATTTTTCCTTAAACTCTTGATTTCTAGTGCCCATAGTGCCCATACTCATATTCCTAATATCATGGCTCCTTGTGCTAGCCCATGGGGAATGACTTTTTGTCCACTAAATCTTGCACCACCTCTTCACGCCTTACCACAAGGTTCACGTAAGAACTTTCCCAAGTTTTATGGAGATGGTAAATAACACCCAAATGAGCATATCAAAGTGTTCTACATAGTATGTGGTGTGTTTGGTGTGGAACATCAAGTTGTTTCTGTAAGGCTCTTTATTGAGACTTTACAGGGAATTGCAACCGGTTGGTTCTACAACTTAGCTACAGGTGCAATCACTGATTGGGATTCTCTAAAGAGTAAGTTTGAGGAACATTTCAAGCTTGTTGAGGATGAGCATGCTTTTCTCGCACAACTTACCCAAATTGAGAAAGAAGGACGAGAAGGCATCCAGGAATTTATTGCTAAATTCAAAAAATTGGCCAATCGGATTCCAACTTCCTCACAACCTAATTTTGAAAATCTTAAATGTTTCTTCATCAAAACTCACCTTACATAAGTTAGCTTCTTGCTAAGAAGAGCTACTCCTCCAGATTTGGCTACTACTCAAACTTTGGCAACAAAGATTAAATATGATCTTATCATGGCTGGTAAGGTATAGAGGGATCTCTCTAAAGAAAATTCAAATGGTGTTTCCACCTCTGGAAGTACGAACTCTATGATGTAAAAATTGGTGAATGATGTTCTTGCTTTGAAAAAGAAAATATCTCATAATTCATTCAAAACTTCATTCAAGAATATTCCACAAAGGTCGTTTCCTAATACTACACATAACTGTGCAGCTAAGAATCAAGCAAAGCTCCCCCCTCCTCCCAGAGGCTTGCACTCAAAGCTCCACCAAGCAATCAAGCTACGTGATACTTTGAGAATGAGAAATATGGATCTTTACCAAATGACTATCAGGAGGAAGATCTTGTCACGTATGAGGATGATGATGCAATTGTTGACTCTAACATTGGGTGTGTCTATTATGTAGATCATGATCCTAAAGACAATTTTGGTCATGCGTATGTAGTTATGAGGCATTCTTAGACACAACTACCTAGATAACAATAGGAAGTTATGAAATAAAAAATGGATGTGTAAGCACCCATTACCCCTGCTAAAAGAGGAACGCCTTTGCCCCCTTTTCCTAAAGATGGATCAAATACCCAAGTAAGTGTGTCTATTGTTCTTACTTCTTTTGGTATACCAAAACTTACTATGTCTAATCTAAAACCTCAAGTTGAAACTTTGAGTTCTTTTTTGGCTAATTCCTTTCAAGCATTTGATATCATTGATCATGCTAAAAAAAACCTGAATTCAAATGTCTGAGATTGAATACCTACAAGCTTACCCATATCAACTAGAAAGGCTTAATAAGTTTGTTGAAGAGTCTCAACCTACACAAAATGCTGCTCCAACACCTAAAGGTCTTCCTGATAACTTAGTTAACCATTCCATCTAGTGTTCCTCAAAAGATAAAACCTTTATATATTTCATTGTTAATCAATTGTTTCAAGTTAAGTAACTATATTATTGATTATGATACTTCTAATAATGTCATGTCATTTAAGGTAGCTGAAGCACTAGGTCTTGCTTTGACAAATTTGGAAATTTCTATTCCATGGAGAATAAACAAGTTCATCTTAGAGGGCAAATGAAGAATGCTCAATTTGCATTAGTATCCTTCCTTGAAAAGAAAATCAAGATGAGTGTTTTGGTTGCTAATGTTCCTACTTCTTACGACATGTTGCTTGTCCATAATGTCTATAAAGATGTGGGAGGAGAACTTAACATGGATATGTCTAAAGCAAGAATACTAGTCAAGGGTGTTATGCAAAATTTACTTCCTAAGAGAGAGACCAAGTACACAATCATTAAATTAGAAGATCCTCATGCACAAATTCTTTTTGAATCAATTGATATGGGAAACTATTATCTTCATGCTGATGAGATTTTAAAATTTCCTGAGTATTATCACTCTAATGATTATTGTATTTATGATAGTGATAGGTTTGCAGATGCAAGTGAAGATGTAGTAGGTGATATAATTCCAAAAAAACCTTCTACCGTGGTTCAGAAAGCTATACTTACTATTATGGAGGATATACATACTACAGGTTCTTCCCAATTAGTAGATGAGACTGTTGATTCTAATGATATTTTGATATTAGAATTTGATGGTAGTTATGCATCAACAAATGTTGGTGCTGGGGTTGTTTTGATATTGCCACAAGGATGAGTGTTTCCTTATTCTTTCAAACTACAGTTTGAAAACCAACAATATTGCAGAATATGAAGCATTGATACTTGGTATTAATGTTGCACAAATGAAAGGAATGTGGAATTTGTATGCTCGAGATGATGTTGAGCTCGTGATATGTCAAGTTTGAAATCAATATCAACCAAAGAATGAGAGGCTTAAGCATTACATGAACTTGGTTTGGGATTATGTTGATGGATTTGACGCCTTCAACATTTCCATGGTTTCAAGAGAATTTAATGTTAAAGTTGATTCTCTTGTTGTTTCAACAATGCTCTTAATTCCTCATGAGAGTTTTGAACAAGGAAGATATTCAATCCAATTAGTATTTTGCCCAAGCGTTCTAGACAACTATGAACATTGGCAAATTTTCAATGATGATTGTCAGATTATTAATTCTTAGAGACAAAAGAAAGCTTTGATGAGCTATATTTTGAAAGTAGTAGTTCACCTCCTCGAGAGAATGTCTTTGGAAAGGATCCTATCATGGGTGAAGAATTAATTCATCTCAAAGAAAACAAAATTCCTCACAATTTAGTTTCTTTGGAAAGATTGTTTGATAAACATGATCATTATGTCAAGCATCGACAATAAGATGAGTTTAGTTCAACACTAGAATTTGAGAAGTACAATCTTGGGTCAGATGCTAATCCAAA
The DNA here is from genome assembly GCA_028749045.1 of Cupressus sempervirens. Lineage (NCBI taxonomy): Eukaryota > Viridiplantae > Streptophyta > Pinopsida > Cupressales > Cupressaceae > Cupressus > Cupressus sempervirens. The sequence continues at coordinate 50,314,096 of CM053788.1, read as the reverse complement.
ATTTGTAATCATTGGAAAATATAGCACACTTGAAAAAAGGGATCATTTCATTGATATGTTATGTGAATATATGGATGCTCTAGCATATTTATATGATGATCTCAAGTCTTTTTCTCCTAACGTGTTGCAACATTAAGTTCCCCTAAAGGCAAGTGTTGTTCTATTCAGGCAAAAGCAAAGGCAATACAATCCTAAGATTTTTGGTACAATCTTATCATAAATTCAAAAGATGTTGGATGCAAAAAAAATAAAAATTCAATATCTTTCCAATTCAACATTCTACATGGGTGGAAAATATTGTTCCTGTGCAAAAAAAGAATGGTGAAATATGCATCTGTGTGGACTTTGAAAACTTAAATCAAGCATCTTTGAAGGATAATTATCCTTTGCCAATCATGGATTGTGTTTTACAGAAATCACTAGTTCACAAATGTTATCCATGCTTGATGGGTTTTCAGTCTATGTTCAGATTGGGGTCAAATATGAGGATCAATACAAAACATCATTTACAATTCCTTGGGGTACATTTGCATACAATAGGATGCCCTTCAAATTGATAAATGCGGGTGCTACTTTTTAACAAGCAATGGATTTTTATTTTCGTGATATTAAGGATAAGATCATTGTAGTTTGCTTTAATGATATTACTATATTTTCTAAACAAAGACAAGATCATGTTCATCATCTACATCAAGTGTTAGAAAGTTGTTGGAGACATGGGATTTCTCTTAATCCTAAGAAGTTCATGTTTGGACTTACAGAAGGAAAGCTTCTTGGACATATTGTGCCCAAAGAAGGAATCAAGATTGATAGTAAAAGGATTAGATCTATTCAAAGCATCTCCTTCCTAACCAATAAGACCGTTGTTCATTCTCTCTTTGAAAAGGTGAATATTTCAAGAAGGTTCATTCCAAACTTTGTAGAGAAGATTCATCACATTTCAAATATGATGAAAAATTTGTCTGTTTTCCATTGGAGCATTGAGGAAAGGTTGCATTCAAAGTAATCAAAGAAGCAACAACGCATGCACGTGTGTTAGTTTTTCCTAATTTCTCAAAGGATTTTATCATGCATAGTTATGCTTCTGAGGATACTATGCCATCTCTCTCATGCAAAAGAATGTTGAGGATATAAAATCTCCTATCACATTTATGAGTTATCCTCTCAAATCACATGAGCTCAAATATTTGTTGGTGGAAAATAATGCTTTTGTGGTTGTTAAATCAGTAAAATCTTTTAGATTTTATATACTAAATTCACACGTGGTGGCTCTTGTCCCAGACACTGCTTTCAAATCTATTTTGACACAAAAAGAATTTGGAACTAAAAGAGGCAATTGGATTGCATAAATTCAGGAGTATAGTACTGAGATCGAGCCTACAAAGTTGGTTCATGGTAAAGGATTATGTCATCTTATGGCTGAAAATGAACCAAAACAAGAAGAATTACTTGAAGAATTACCTAAAGTTTTGTTCGTTAGTATGGTTGATGAATGGTATTCTGATATAGAATATTATCTCATGTATGGTGAATATCCTCCACAATTTACTTACAAGCAAAGGAGGAGTTTATAGCTAGGTACTTAACATTTTGTTCTCTAGGATAGTGGTCTATACAAGTGTCCAATTGATGTTACTTTCCTTTGTTGTGCTGATAAATCACAATAGATCAGACTGTTGGAATCATTTCATGATTCAATTTTTGGAGGTCATTTTTCAATGCCACTTATCGCTCATAAGATTTTGCGAGCAAAGCATCACTGACCAACTTTCTTCCAAGATACATATGATTGAGTATGTAAATGTGAAACGTTTCCAACATTTATTTGGGAAACAAAAGTTTGTAGCACTTTCATTAAAGCCAATGGTAATATAAGAACCTTTTCAATAATAGGGTCTAGATTTCATTGGTACTATTAATCCAACATCTAGTGCAAGGCACACTCATGTTTTGACTGCTACTGATTACTTCACTAAGTGGGTGGAGGCAATTCTTGTGAAGAATGCAACATCATCAGTGGTGTGCTCATTTGTTAAGGAGAATATTGTTTCTCATTTTGGAATGCCCAATAAGATTGTCTTAGACAATGTCTTGATATTTTCATCATTTTAGTTTATAAAATTTTGCTTTGAACATGGTATTATTGTATCTCGTGCATTTGATTACTATCGGCAATAAAATGGACAAGCTGAGTCCAGTAGCAAGAACTTGGTTAAAATCATTTACAAACTTGTGGATGATAATAAGAGAAGTGGCACAAGGCATTGTTTGATGATTTTTGGTCTGATAGGATTACACCAAAAACAACTATTGACATGTCACCATTCCAACTTGTTTATGGTCTAAATGCAGAAATTCCCATAACTTTAGAGCTTCCTGCTCTCAAGTTAGCAAAAACAATAGAAGATGGAACTTTTCAAAGCTCTTTGGATAAAAGAATCATGTTTCTTCAATAGCTTGAAGAACAAAGAACACACATGGGGGATAGACTTGCTGCACATCAACAACAAGTGAAGACATTGATAGAAAGGTTAAGCATAAAGAATTTTAGGTTGGAGATCGGGTTCTATTTTGGGATAAAAGATGAGAATGAAAGGGCATGCGTAGAAAATTTGACTCTCTTTGGCGTGGTCCTTTCACTATTCACTTAGTGGTAGGAGAAAACATTTCCTTGTTGGCATACCGCAATGGAACTCCATTTGTGCTACCATATAGTGCGCAACATCTGAGGCATTATTTTGAATAAGCTCTAGCTAAGTTGCACTTGTACATAATGTCAAGGTCTTTTTAGTTTAGGATTTTTCAATTTATTTTTTGTTGCTTGACTCTATAGCCCAATGGAGTAGATAAAGGCACTTAGCTCGTCTGGTTTCTACATCCCTCATTATTTCTAAGAACAAACGAGGCACATTCCTCAATTAGAGACAACTATTGTCCTTATTTTTGACATCACAAACCAACCCTATGAAACTTTCTCATGGATTCGTAGGAAAATCCTCTTAATTTCAATGCATTAATGAAGCATCATGAAAAATAATTCATTATCCTCGAATTTTTCTTTTTGTAGTCTTGTCTCTGTGTTATTTAGAAGGTTCTCTTTTGAGATTAACCCTAATTGTTTGTTGGTAAGAGTTTTTCTTCTTGTACTGCAAAGCTCATTTTTTTGTGGACTTTCACGTCCTTTCTTTATTTTTCTTTGTATTGTAAATAGTTTTTGGTCTTGTTTTTTCCTTAGGTGAATCACCCTTGGAATTTCACTTGATTTGAGCTAACTTAGGTCCAAATCGGAGTTATCTAGTTCAAGTTATAGGGGGAAAAGCAAGATTTTTCAGGTCAATTGCATACTTTATTAAAACCTCACAAAAGTAGATTTTTTAATGGTGATTTCATGATATAAAATTATATTAAATATTTAAAGTAGATTTTGTGGTCCATTTTAAAATTTCAACTCGTTTTGAGTTGATTTGATCAATTTTTTATGTTTTATGAAAATAGTCCATTTCAAGACTATTTTTCATGTTACTTTATTAAAAATATAGTTGAATATTAAATATAATTACATGAGATAACTTAAGTGTATGAAGTGAGATTTTGATTTCATATTGCATATATCCACATGCAAAATACTTCATGAAAATTCACTCCCAATGAATTTTAAGTCCCAACATCATTCAAAGTGTGCTTTTTAAATACAAGTACATATGTTATTGTATTTAAAGTTCATTTTTAATTACCAAATGCATATGTATTGTTAAATCACCATTTAAGTGGGTTTTTGAATTTCTTTTGCAAGTCTCTATAACATGTAAAATGTAAATCTAAATAAATTTTTTACCTACATTAAGCCAAAGTGGTGATTTTAGACCCAAATATATATGTTGTTGATAAAAAATACATCGTTCCCTTTTAGACTAAGGCAAAAGTGGCAAATTTGAAGCCAACTGCATATGTTTTAAACACATGTAAATGCATCTAAAAAATGTGTTATGCTTTGGTCATAGGAGAAGGTTGGGCTTGTGACTAAAAGGATTTGTATTTCTTGTTGCAAATATTTGAAGTGAATAAAGAAGCAAGTTTTTCCCAAACTTTGTGTTGTGATACTTGGAATTAAAAATTGTCTCTTATGTTGCATTGATTGATTCATCTTTGTTACTTCTTTCTCTATGAAGCATTGGAGTATTTGATGCTGTTCTTGAAAGACTTTGAGATTTCATAAACAAAATTGATATATTATTTCATATCTAAATAGTTGAGCAAAGACTTTGAGCTTTGTTGGTTGTTCATCCTTTTATTTCAAAGAGATTGCTTGTAGGATACTTTGGGTTCTTGTTGCCAATCACACCAATTAAGTTATAACTGTTGTCTTGAGTTTGTTCTTACATCAACCCTTAAGCCATCGATATTACTTTAGCAGTAGATTCCTTTTGTTAAATTGCAAATAGTTGTTATTAAGTATAAAATCATTCCTGGAAGAAGAGGGATTGATCCCGTGAATCACCCATTTGTTAATTCTAGTTAGCTCTCTGTTGTAGCCACCTACAGTAAGAAGGATTCCTTACCTATTGCTATGAGGAGAGACTTGTCTCACTACACCATTGCCTAGAGTTCCCATTTTGTAAGTTGTGGTTACAGTGATTTACAAAATATTTAGCCAACAAGTTCATCGGAAAAATAATGATGCTCCTCTGTAGGGTCATTGTGATTTGAATTATCCATATTATTATTCAAAATCAACATATAATAAAATTCAAATAACATAAGACAAACATGCATGAGCTTTGGACGAGCCTTCCTTCTCAATCAATAATCATGTTAAAAGTAGCTCGTGTCATAAACAAATAAATATGTAAATAAAGACAAATAAAGTATTATAAAACACTTGTAGCTTTTATTAAGTGACAACTAGGACTTAAAAATGCATAATAATGTTATTTTTGGAAATTAGATGAAGAGGATTAAGCATTAAATAAATGACAACTAGGAATGATAAATGTATTTAAGTGTTATTTTTGGAAATTAGATGAAAAGGATTAGGCATTGAACTTTGAAAATTACAATCTAGAACAATATTTGATGCCTAAAAGACTTAGTCATTAAGACTTAAAAAAGATGCCTTAATTATGCTCATTGACTAGGATTCACAACCTTTTAAAAATTGTGTAGATTGGAAGCATGTGTAAGATAGATCTCATGTGTCATGAAAATGTTTAGAAGCATGTGGTTGATTTCGCTATCTAGGCATATGCTCACAACTTGATTCACCCTTGTATTGTTTGTTGAAGCACAAAGACTAGCGGCTTTTTGAAATGTTTATATGAAAATGTTAGATGACGAGGGCTTACGACCTGCTTGATCAACCCTTGTATCACCAACTTTAAAAACCTTTAGTGAGAGGTTGAGGACAAAAAATTAAAGCAAGTCTCAAGGAGATGGCAATTATTTTCAATGCTCCAAATTGAGATGTTATCACAAATACATTCTACTTGAAGTGCGAATTCTCTAAGTTTGTATGACGAATCTAGAATTATTTGGGTCATAAATTGACATTTAAATGAGTGCCTTTAATTATCAAGGTATAATAAACAGGGCACAAACATGTACCAAGCTAACTCCTAATGACCATTACGAAGAGCAAAAGTTAACTATTTCTATTTAAGCACTATGCAAGAATACTCCTATAGAGATGAAAATTATATATATATATATATATATATATATATAAAATTATGAATTGACATAAAAATGAATTAAAATAATTAATATTTAGGAAAATAAAATTATTAAAAATACATAAAATGAATAGAAGCCTAAGCATAATATATAAAATTTTAAGAATTCATAAAAATAGTAAAGTCATAAGATTTTTTTTAGACAATTTGAAGAAATAAGCCCTCACTATTTTAAATTAAGAATATAGTCAAACCCAAAATCAATAACAAACAAACCCATGATCCAAGCCAATTTTAGTACCTAAACAAACTCAATAGTGCTGGATATCCTTTATGGTTGTGAGGTGTGGGCTAGTAGCACTTTTGTACGGACACCTTGGAAATGCCCAAGAATTGAACCAACTACAAAAATAATAGTAGTTCTCAAACTAATAAAATCAAATACATAAGCATGAATTCCAAAGGCCAAACCCCAAGGGAATGACATCTAGAATGTCACAAGAGAGGATGAACGCCCTCTAATGCCAAGAACAAAACTCTACATCCAAGTTCATGTCAAATGCAATTCACCATCATTTGATGCTAAAAAATGAGGCTCCCAACTCTATTTATACTTTCCCTACACCCTTCTAGAAGGAAACTAAATATTAATTAATTGCAAGTGCTAGAAGGTTCCCCCTTCCAATAATTAACGCACTCTCTAGAAACTCCTCCCTTGCACTACAATAATTAATTGTGCTTCTATAAAATTAAATTACTAGAGGCTTCCCCCTTTCCAATAATTAATACATACTCTAGAAGCTTCTCCCTTGTAATACAATAATTAATTAAATTAATTAAATAAAAGACGAGGACATTACAGTCTGCCCTCCTTGAAATTGCTTGTCCTCGAGCAATCTAGCAACACAATGTACTCCAACCTCCACTTGGATCTCAAATGAAGTAGTATGTGACATCCTTGTGGACATTAAACCAACTGCAAATCAACATCATCAAGACCAACCACATGTCTTGCAGCCTAGCACCCAAAACTTGTGCTGATGATGTAGAAGTCAGAATGCCACTAGAAGGCAACTCCATAGAAGATCTATGACCTTCTTTCTTCCCTGTATCCACCCACATAATATATATTGGACTGGAATACTGATCATCACCAACATGCATTGAAAAAGATGTAGCTACAGGCTAACCATATGCACTCATGCTAACAATAGGTGTAGCCACATCAAAATATTTGGACATAGGAACAACACTAATTGTTGCAACAAAAAACTTACCAAATCTGTAGTTGATGAAAACTCATAATCAACATGTGCACCATCATTACAACATACATCAACCATTGCATGCATATTGCTAAACTCCTCATTGGATGGTTCAACTGACACATAAGTGGTTGCTGATATGACAATATGCTCGCATTCTCCTAATCCTACTATTGTTGTATCGCCATCCCCTGACAAAGCTTCATATGTGGGCTTCTGACTCTACACACATGACTCAATGCCAGATTGCGAATCAATAATACTAGAGCATAAACTCACATCTATTGACTCTGCTAAAACACCCACATCACCAACATCATGGCTAGGTGGCTCTATACATGTCTCGATCCCACTTGAGGAAGCAACTACCTCCTACACTGGAGCAACATACAAATCTTTAATATTGATGCCCAATTGTCTAGCCATAAGCTGCAACATTATATCTGTTCGCCTATTATGCTCTTGTTCCATTTGCCTATTTTGCTCCTCTAATGTATCCAGTAACCTGAACATTACATTTTCCTGATCTGGACTAGTATTCCTATCATCTTGGTCACCCATACTGCTCTCTTGTTCAAAGAATATCTTCTCTGTATCTGTATGTCCCTCTGCACAGATGAACTACCCTGTTCATTCTGCAAGTTTGAACTCCTACTTTTTCTTGCTTTGGTATTGCGGAAATCATAAAGCCCTTGTCGCATGCTCAAACATAAATGCTGAAGATCTCCACAGGATGGCAAGACTTATAGCTCTAATACCACTGCAATGAGCAGCTCTAATAGCACTGTAATGGACACCCTGAAAATGCCCAAGAACTGAACCAACTACAAAAATAATATTAGTTCTCAAACTAATAAAATCAAATACATTAGGATGAATTCGAAAGGCCAAACCCCAAGGGAATGACATTTAGAATGTCACAAGAGAGGATGAACGTCCTCTAATTCCAAGAAGAAAACTCTACATCCAAGTTCCTATCAAATGCAATTCACAATCATTCGATGCTAAACAATGAGGCTCTCACCTCTATTTATACTTTCCCTACCCCTTCTAGAAGGAAACCAAATATTAATTAATTGCAAGTGCTAGAAGCTTCCCCCTTCCAATAATTAATGCACTCTCTAGAAACTCCTCCCTTGCATTACAATAATTAATTGTGCTTCTAGAAAATTAAATTACTAGAGGCTTCCCCCTTTCCAATAATTAATGCATACTCTAGAAGCTTCTCCCTTGTAATACAATAATTAATTAAATTAATTAAATTAAAGACGGGGACATTACAACTTCCATTTTCCAATGGAAGAAAATCAAGGGTATTCAAAAGCGTTTGATCAGTGGCAAGTTCAAAATCAAGTGCATGATCTTGTATGATATCATGCTAAGTGCCCTCACTGAGGATATTGCTATAATTCATCTCCCATGTTATCTTAAAATAATCCAAAAAATGGAAAATGATAGATGGCCTAAGATTGTCTTTAACAATGTTTTGTGCAAAAGGAAGAGGATGTGGATGCAACAAAACAACAAATGGATGAGTAGATAGAACATTCATTTCAACATGCATCCCTCTAATAGAAAAATAATTAAGGCCTTTGTTTTTGATAAATTTTATAAGAGGAATTGGGGTAAAAGGATAGGTAGGAAGAAAAAGTATTATATCAATGAGTTTAATCCCACAAATTGCAAACTTCAAAAGCCTTACGTTGGTGCCAATATTGCTTGGAAAGCTAAGCTTTTAATTGCTAAGTCGAGAACTAACTTGCATTAGCTCGGTGGTGAGACCGAATGTTGGAAAAGGCCTAAAAAGGCTTGGGAGGAGAGGGTTTGTACCTTTTGCAACTCTAGAAATTTAGAAAATTGAGCACCATTTTGTGGTTGAATGTGTTGCTTTTAAGGACAACACCAAATTCACAGAATTTCTAACTACTTGCTCCTGAGATAACCTTTTCAGCGAGGAGAACATTGAGAAGCTTGAGGCCCTCATTATCATATTGTACAGGGAAAAACACGATCTGCTGAAAGTGAGAAGCTGTCTAATAGACCATGTTTAGTCTCATTGACATATTTTCTTTTCTTTTTTAATTTCTAAAAAACATTTTCCAAATCTAAATCAATAATCGCTCACTCTCAGTCTCATTTTGAATGACAATCTTAATTTCACCATATAACTCTAAGACTGAACTAAATGGAAGTTTCCACTATGACAACTAGAAAGTTAACAGTCCTAATTTTAAAATCTAGTACTTCATAAACTTAAAAATTGCTTTATTTGTCAAAACATCACATCAAAAGTGTCAGGCGAGTCGGCTAAGATGCACCATCAGGCGTGGAATTTGATGGCTGTATTGGCTGTTTTTACACTTTTGAGTCGTATATGACAGGCTGAAAATTTGATGGACTATATAGATTGAAAGGTTAATTTTGTCTAAAACTGTAAATATTGACACTCAAATCTACTAATAAACCGCCAAATTTTATTATAAGCAAGTACAATATATTATTTACTAATGTAAATATATATGCATGATATATATTTTGTTTGATAATATTATTTTTTTATTTTTATAAACTTTTAATATTATTTATAACAATTTAGAATATTAAGATAGAATAAAGTAGAGAAACTTGTTTAATTAATTTGATATTTTGTATAAAAAAAAATGTGTTTTTAAGAAATCCATTCTAAATTTGTGACTTTTATCAATATTACAAAATTTTAAATTTTTTTTTATTATATATTATTAAATATTAAATTTTTTAAAAATATATTTAAATAATTATTTAATTTAAAATATGAATTTGACAATCAATTCTTTTCATAAAATGTATAATGAAAGGCACTAAAATCATCAAACCGTCATAAGAAATTCATGTGAGAAGCAAGGGTGACCGTCAAATTCCAGGCCAGTACACCACGTAGGCAGTATCTGTTAAGGCGGGAGAAGTGCACAAAATATCCAAAGCAAGGCGCAGAGAAGAAAATGCCCATTTCATCTTGTTATGGAAGATAAGGAAAAACAATGGCGGAAAATAAGTTTCCTGCCTTCCCATTCAAGCCCTATTCAATTCAGATTGATTTTATGAACGCCCTTTACAATGCTCTCGACAAAGGAGGCGTCGCCATTCTCGAAAGCCCCACTGGTCAGTCTATAAACTTTGTTTCTCCATTTTTATTTAAGATTTCCATTATATTTCAACAAATTCTTTTGTTCTGCAATTCTGTGGATTGAATTTTACTTTTTTCATGTTAGAGTTTTTTTTTTTTTTTTGATAAAATTTCTAGGTGAGACATAGAATAGGATTTGAAAAATTTTCCTGGCTTAGATGATACAACATAGGGGTGTCTCGTGTCTAATTAATTCATACCTTCTACCTGACCTTGTTCCTTGGATTTGCAGCACCCGGAACTGGATTGGGCAGTATATCCATTATTGTATTAAACTTTTGTGCCGATGTGACAATTTATCCCAGGATACAGTCAACATTTATACATAAGTGGTGATTTACCCCATTATACATTCAACATCCTCATGGATCTAGTAACCGATTCTTGTAATATCAACATTTGTACGTACAGTCATGGGATACTATCCCTAGGATTTGATGAATATCTGCTGTGAAAACCTCAAGGATTTACCGTTTGAGCTAATGCACTGTAACTTATTTTAACTTTTATTTTCTTTTAATACTCTCTCGTCAAGATAAAATGGTTATTCATCAGTGGATTTAATGATGCTCATCTAATCATCGGTTTACTTACAACATGTAGTCCAAAATTTCCAAGTATACTTGAAATCATATGGTGGCTATGCAAATAAACATTCGATAAGCTATTCGTATACTGGCACCAGACTCGAAGGTGTCATCTACGGGTAAATGTTGCAGTACTTTAGATTGTCCACCTGGTTTATTAGGCACGTGTTTTGAAAATTCAGCTTTTTTCGTTGTTTTTCAATCAAAGACAGGTGTAGAGCAGATCGAAAATTTGCAGTCACTTTGATGTGATATGTACGCAATTTTAGTTTTGTATCAATCGATATGCTATGTTAAGCTGTTATGCTGGCTTGATTGTGCTGGAAAGGTCTACAGTGGGTAGGAGTAATATTAGGATAGAAGACGCATTGAAAGTCATGAGCGCTGGGTTAAAGTTCGGGCAGAGAGACTTAACTCTCTAGTTTAAATTGAAAGTCTTCATTGACTCAACTCTCTAGTTTTAATTCAAAGTCTTCATCAGTGAGGACATTTTCTAGTGCATAGTTTCAAGTGGATCACTTAAGCTCATGAGAGTGGGCTCTTGTGAAACACTACTTATGAGAGATGAATCACTAAAGGAAGGAATTCAAGTATTAAATAGTCTACATTGTTTATCCAGAGTTATCATCACTTGCTCCAAGTGAATCAATCAAGCTCATTAGAAATAAGTTCTTTTGAATCTACTCAACAAAAACGTGTAATTAATGAAGCCCTCCAGCATTAAATATTCCCATCTTTAAGCATAAATTTGATTTAGGATTTATTAAGCCATGGAAACTCTATATAGATCAGTTATCTGTCACTTCATCAGATTCATGGTTAAGAACATAGTTGCACAGCTTGGACTTGGCAAAAATTGGCCAAGCCCAGAAAACTTGACTCGGCAAAAACTTGCCAAGCCCAAAAAATATTGACTCGGCAACTTAAAAAATTGCTTAGATCTCATTAGGAACACAATTTTTGTTGCAAAATTTAATGAGAAGATGCATCGAATGAGTCCATAACTGAGTTCATAAGTGTTTTTTGTTATATTTGATTGATTTGAATGCAAATTGGGTACAAAATGGCATCCTCATGCAGAATGCTGGTAGCTAATTGACATTGCTGAGATGACTGTCTTCAACATAAGTAACCGACTAGCTAAAGTAAGCCAATGACTCTTCCAACCTTCCATACGAGAGAGGCAAGCATCAACCAAATCTCTCCAATCCTCTGTCTTGCCGGTGCCTTGAAACAAAAGTGTTCCCAGAAACTTGCTAGGTAGTTTCCCAATATGAACTCCAAAAACCCTTGCAATAGCCCATCAGGAACCAATTTTTGTGTTGAAAAAGAACACCTCTGATTCATTCCAATTGACATATTGCCCTGATGTCGTATTGTATGAATCCAAAACTTTTTTCATCACTCTTGCTTCAGCCATTGAAGCAATCCCAAAGAAACAAGTGTCATCAACAAATTGAGGATGTGTTGTCGTCTCAATTCTCTTGGAAATAAAGATGCCTTTGCATTGACTAAGCTCCCTCTTCCTAGTAATGGATCAACCCAAAACTTTAGCCAACATAGTAAACAAAAAGGGCGAGATGGGATCACCTTGGCAAATGCCTTGAGATGCGGCAAAGAATCCCTGAGATCTGCCATTAACTAAATTAGAGGCACGATAATCTGAAATCATCCGCACGATCCACCTGAGCCAACCTTCTCCAAAACCAAACCTTCTCATTACCTCTATAAGGAAGCCTCTATCCGCTTTGTCATATGCTTTCTTGATGTCCAATCTCAACATCTTCCTCCTTTGTTTACTAGCGTTAGCTAAGTAGATTGTCTCATGAGCCACTATCATACCGTCTACTATATTCATGTTGGGCATAAATCCACTCTATTAAGGGGAAATTAATTTGTTGAGAATAATCTTCAACCTATTCGCAGCCACTTTGGAAATGATTTTGTAAACCGTATTGCAAAGAGAAATGGGGCGAAATTCATCAAAGGTTGATGGTTTCTCCCGTTAGAGTGTTCTTGAAGTCTTTTAGTATAAAGCCATGACTCCTCGATCCCTCAACCACCCCAAGGACCTCCATTTTAATCACATCCCAAAACTTCAGGTAGAAAATGGCTTGGAAAATGTTTGGACCAGGGGCTTTGTTTTCATCTAGACCAAAAATTGCAGCCTTGAGTTCATTGACTGAAACTAGTGCCTTAAGTATCTGGTTATCAACCTAAGACACCAAACAAGGAATGTTGTCCAAAATCTCCTTCTGGGCCGAACTCCTATCAACCGGCTCTTTGGTCCATAAATTGATGAAAAAATAACTGCTCCTTGGTTGATGATGTGTCGATCCTGTGAAATTGATCCACCCATACGAGTAATGAATAGAATCCAACTGGTACTTCATTGTAACTTAACAAAGCTATGTAAAAACTTAGTATTTCGGTTCCTTGTTTTAAGCCAATTCTCCTTAGACTTTTGCTTCCAGTATATCTCCTCTGCAAAATTTTCGCATATCGACTTAATAAGTCCTTTTCCATAGCAAAATCCACAGTCCATACCATCAACTAGCACCTTATTGTTCAAAGCTTCTAAATCACCTTCCAATGAACTTTTTTCTACAAAGATATTCCCAAAATGCTCTCTATTTCAAACTTTAAGGTTTTGCTTGAGAAATTTAAGCTTTTGAGGAAATTGGAAAAGCCAAATAGCCATCTTCCTTTGGAGCAATCAATCACCACTGAGAAATCATATCCATGAAGCCCTGCTCCCTAAACCACATCTACTCCAATTTGAAGGACACCTTGTAGGGACCCCATCTTGTTAAACAAGAAGAAGAAACATGATAATGATTATAACTCGAAATCTCTAGAACACTTGCTACAAAAAAGAGTGGAAGAGAGTTCCAATTCCCTACTAGAAAAAAAAGATCAACTTTTTTTGCAATGTTTGAAAAACCAACATGCCTATTAGTCCAAGTGAAAGATCCTCCCTTGGCCCTCACCTCTCACAATCCATTACTAGTTACAAACTCTTGAAAATCCTGCTGCACTCTACTAAAAAACCAATCCCACCGCTCTTGTCAGACAAAGCCAATGTCACATTAAAATCTCCCACTACGATGACCACATGATAAAGAAGACCCCCCAAAAGCTCTTGAAATTTCTTCCCATACCAACCTCTTTTGGTTCGTTTTGATTGGATTGTAAACATTGACCAAAAAAAGGGGAAAGTTTTAGGAACGAGAATTAAATTTAACCAATTGCTAGTACCTTGCTTTCGATACCGGCTCAACCTTGACCATCCTTGGGTTCCACAAAATTTTCAACCCTCCAAACGCTCCAACAACTTCCTCGAAAAAGGCCGACCACTATGTTTGCACACCAAAGACTCTCGCAACATTCTCCACATCCATTTAAGTCTCTTGCACACACTACATCCACCTGATCAAAGCATCTTTTGATCAGGCGTCTCTTGTTAGGGACATTGCAGCCCCTGACATTCCATGTAAGGAACTTCATGGTGACTCGGGAGAGAATATGTCTTTTTGGGATCTACGTTTAGTTTGCCCCTTCATGTTGCCAACATCTTCTAACAATTGATGAACAGATCTTTATCCTTGAGATCTTTGACTCCGAGGTTGGCCTTGGCAAATTTGGCCTCAGATTGTTGAATTGACCGAAATTCCTTAATACCTACTTCCTTTGACAACCCAAACAAATCTTCACTATGCCCAGATTTTGCCTCTACCATCCCTTTCCCGTCAAACAACTCCATTGGAGATGGAGACACATGAATGTCCTCACAAGAAACTTCCGCCATATCAAGGCCTTGGATCATGTTCACATCTTTAGCCACAACAACATCCACTCCAGTGGTATTCTCGGTCTTTAGAAGCAAACCATTGTCTTGTTGGCACACATTCTCTAGCTGAGCTTGCTCAAGAACCAAATCCTCAACACTCAGAACTTTCTTAGGAACCACTTTTTGATCATCCTGAACTACCTCATAATTCAATACCCTATCCGAGAAAACTGAGAAAATCCTAGAAGCAATCTGCTGCACCTTGCCACTGTTTTGAGATGCACCGCCTTCACCCTGTCCATTTGAATTCTCAATCAATTCCTTCGCCCGATTGCCCAAAACTAGGTCATCCCCTTGGTTGGAACTCCCGAGTGGCGAGGCACTACTACCTTCCAAAGTGGCAACTACATATTCAAAGGGGACCGCATCCATGGGCTTAGGAGGGCTCTTAGGGATGCATCTGTCTACAATTTCCTCCACCTCCAACTCCTTCCACCAATAGTCCTCTGAAGTCAAAATCTCAATTGTTTATTGTACAGTGAAAATAGATGTTTTATCGAATTAAGATATTAGAATGCAACACAGAATTGATACTTTATTCATATAAGCACATATGCAATTCCAAATACAATAATGATCCTTCAAGTCATTCGGACGATGTACATATACTTTCCAAAGGGGTGACTCAACCGTCACGTGACCTTTTCGATACAACTCTACCCGTTGGCTATAGTTTTTACTGACAACATCAATAGCTTTTGGAAGCGAAGGATGAGGCTTCCACAATATGCAAATGTGGGTGTGCATACTGAAATTCTCTTTCCCAATGGCCTCATTTGATTTAATAAACTTGCCTATCTTGTTACCAATCGCTTGAAACGTCTGCTTATTCCAATATTCATGCAGGAGGTTGTATAACCTAACCCAGATAGGATCTTCCTTGATTGATGCTTGTTTTGGATTGAAGTTGGGCATCCAATACTTAATGTAGAAGCCAACCCTATTCATTAGAAAGGGACCATTATAGATGATCCATGACTTTTCATGTACAAATCTCGTAATGACCAGGGAGAAGCCATTGGTTATGGTTTTGAGGGAAACTTGAGGTCCCCATTCCTCATCGACCCACTTCATGAAAAAAGCCCCATCCCTCAAACATTTAAACCAAATCCTTTTATGCTTCTGATTCTATCGGAATGTCCAAAACCCTATCATCTGTCGTTGAAGGAAAATCCTTTGTCAGAGGCGGCTTTTGTGTCTCCTGTCTTGGTCGCCATTCCTTTTTTTCTAGGGGCTTAAAACCACCCTTGATACCTGACATAATACGCAAATACCCCCAATTGTTTCGAGTCAGACTATGTCGTTTCTTTGAGAAATTGCCTACCCGTCTAGTCTCTTTAGACTCTAGAGCCCCTTGCATTGGGTCTAGCTCGCGGTAGAATCCATCGCTGTCGCAGACCCTGGCAACGCCCAGAAAAATCTGACAAACAATCGCCATAACCCTTGTCACGATTGCCATAACCCCGACAACTGTGCCAAATGTTTACTGTACAGGGTAAACGGATACTTATCACATGTAGTACAATAAGATATAACACAAAATAGATACTTTATTCATATACGCCATATGCACTCCAATGCTTAAAATATGATTATGATGATGTCCAATAGTCCCTTCAGGACGGTGTACATATACTTTCCGAAGGGGTGACTCAACTGTCATGCACCCTTTCAAATACAATTCTACCCGTCGGCTACAATATAGAATTTACCGACAAAATCCAACACCTCTCCATCCTCCGTTTTTTCACAGTGCAAAAGCCATAGACTGATTTTTTCCTCCAAAACCAGTTCCACATCAATACATTTTCTTAAACAAATGGATTAAAATTCAAAAAAATGTTGATTAAGAAATAATAGCAAAAACTTTGACAATCAGTACTGTTTTATAGAATTCAAAACTAAATATATTGCTTAAAATTAGCATTAATGTTTTTTTCTGAACCTAGATGGAGCACAAACAAAGTAAAATATTTTAAAATACAAAGAAAATTGAAAACAGAAAACATACATGTGTTTCCAATTTTCCTTTGAAACTCACCAAAAATATCTCTTCCAATCTTCTCTCCTTTATGAAAAATCATTGTAAATGGTGTGCTTTATAGTTGGGAGGGTTTACTTGCCTTGGACAGCAAAAGGGAGGAGCAAAATGAAAATGAAATGCTTTTTTTCCCAGCTGTGGCTTTTCTTACTTGTGTGTCAGAGTGTTTGGCATGGATTTGTGTTGGACAAAAACTCGCCAATAACTCAGTTTGTGGCAAAACCTGGTAAGTACTTATGGTGAATTTTTGGTATGTAGTCCTTCACTAGTTAAGAAAATGAGTTAGCCACACAGGCAATAATCTGGGCATTTTTGTTTAGTCGAGTAATTTTTATAAGGTTTTCAAAAAGTAGATTCTACCTTTCATTAGTTAGTGCACTAGTTTTTCATAGGATTTTTCAAAAATTAGATTCTGCTGTTTAGCAAACTCTCTCAGAACCGGCAGTATAATTTCCGATGTAAATCAGACAGAAATTGAATTGGAGTTTTGCCTCTGAAAATGTTATTTTTGTAGATCTTTTCTAGAGAATAAATCTGAACACTTATAATTAACCTTGAATAACTGATGAACAGTTATTAATATCTTATTTATGAATGCTCTTGATGCCTTTTAATATTTTTACTTTGCTTATAATATAGATCAGACTTTGTCTGATTTCTATGTTATTATTGATGACTGATATAGAACAGACTAGATGATTTCACAGAATCGATGACTGCTGGAAGAGATACGATGCCAATGTGATTGATGGTATTTTCCCACAGTCATCGGAGAGTATATGTATAAACGCTGGGGGTCACGATCGTGAATGGTTGTGACTTCCCTGTGGCAATTGCCACGAGGAGTCACAGCCATTCATGACCGTGAGTCCTTTCAAATACAATCTTACTGATTAATGTATCGTTTGTCTTTGCACCGATTCAAAACACATTTAAAGACTGCTTTGAAACAGCCGATGCATACTAGATATAAACACAGACACACAGACACAGACACAGACACAGACACAGACACAGACACACACACATATATTTTGTATGTGTCATAATCACAATTATATATGTTCATCCGTCATTATTAAAATGATAAGAATGCTTCAATCCGAATGAAGCTATATTCTTAACAGAAAATTCGTCAGAAAACAAAGTGAAATACTAAATTTAAAATTTATAAATATTAATGGCAGATTCTACATTTTCTCTGAAATATTAGTCCATGATCCCACAGTACTTATATTTTTATCTTATAAAAAAAGATTAGCTAGACTTCATGATAAACTTTTCATCCTTTCAAAGGTGCCTGGTTTTTACCATCTAGTTAGGTGATTCTTTATGACAATTAATCAACATACTTTTTCAAAAGAGCAACAACAAAGCTTTTGCAAACTGTTATTTGTTCACGGAGAGTGTTGGGATGCTGAAAATGCTGGATCCTGTACCCCCCTGCTTCCATGGTCAAGAAAATAGCAGGTACTGCTAGAGGAATGCTTCAGCTGGAGTGGACTAGTTTAAAGAAAATGATCAAAGCTCCTTTGGTCCTGAACACGGCCTATTATCTCTAGCTCAAATATATTAGCCACAATGCAATTTGGCCTTAAGTCAATCTATGCTAAATGTCACTTACCATTTTTGGCACAGCACCTTGTGGTATTTTCGTCAGAAGAAGAATGGTGGGGTGTCCTTGTGTTCTACAATCCATTTTCTCAGAAAATCACTATTTTTAGCTTTTTTCTGGTCAGTAACAAATGCTGGACAAAGTAATTCTGTTTGTCTAATAGACATTTGACATCCATTCATTTACACTGATGTTTCAATTGAGAGGGACCTTAGTTCAATTGGTCTTCTGTTGCAGTGCTATATATTTTCTATTTTCTTAATATTGTGGTCATAGAATCTCATCTTGTGAAACTGAAGGCAAGCAGCAATTAAGTTTTGTCGTCTGCTGAGGGTAATATTTGCTGTTTTGTTAACTCTCCACAATTAATCTGAATATCATGTATCTCTATATTTGTAGAATTAAATGACTGGTAATTTATTTTGTATTATGATAGGCAAATTTATTGGTGCTTGAACACATATGCAAATCTCAAAAACATTTCTTTCTAGGTAAAACCCTAGAACTTTGTATCTAGGGTCAAACCGATCTCTAATTTGTTTTCTATTTCCTATTTCTCATAGTTTTGCACACTGTTAAGTGGGCCATGACCGTTGATGATTTTACTAATGTTTGTGATTCTCTGCTTGCTGTTGTCAGGTACAGGGAAAACCCTGAGCTTAATATGCAGTGCACTGCAATGGTTACTTGACCAAAAATTGCACCCTGGATCAAAGCAGTCGACTGAGAAATCATCTGCTAATGATGATGAACCAGATTGGATGAGAGATTTTGTTGCGAAGATAGAGGAGAAGCAGACTAAGGCCTCTGCAGAGAAAAACATGAAATGTAAAGTCTTTAAGAGTAGTAATAAATTTTCAACAGTTTCCTCTAGAGAGAAGATTGTGACAGAGAATGAAATAGCTCGAAAAAGTGTTAAACAGGTTTCTAATCCATCTGAAAACTCTGATGATGAAATAGAGTTTCTGCTTGATGACTATGAGAGTGATGAGGATTCTGGCTGTGGCAATAACATGAAAAGGAAGCCTGGATACACGTCTTCAAGTACCGATGAAGAGTCAGGAGATGATGATGTGGAGGAGCACCTAAAGGTTTTCTTTTGTAGTCGGACTCATTCTCAGCTGTCACAATTTGTCAAAGAGCTTCAGCGAACAACTTTTGGATCATCCTTGAAAGTTGCCTGTCTGGGGTCAAGGAAAACATTATGTACCAATTCAGGTGCTCCCTTCTGCTAATTATCTAAGAACAAGTAAAGATCTTAGCACTATAATCACACACCTCAATACTTAGTTCCATTCAGTCAGTGTGGGTTGCAATCTTTTGTATTTTATATTAAACAAAGGCTCTTAATAGTATCATATTACCTGTGTTTTATTATTTTTAAGAATCTTGACCATATAATTACAAAACTAAATGAAAGTTGTAAGAAGCCCATTCATTGTCTAACTTTGCTCTGAACTTATAACCAAGGAGCAGAGAACAATCACTCTTATGGAAGGTAGTCAGATGCTACCTGGGAAACTAGTATAACTAAAAGCAGCTTAGATAATTCTTAGTCTCACAGCTTGGACAATAGCTATGATAGTTTAGATTAAGTAAAAACAGGTTTTGAAAGGACCCGAAACCTTGTACAAAGAGAAAAGAAAGATATAGCAATGAAAGATCTTAAAACAACAGTGGAACACCACCCAACAAACTAGAGGAACTCACCGTAGTTCCCATCAAGAGGGCAAAAACCCACCCAGCCAAACACAACAAAGGACCAACAAGATCATTTTGGCCCAATCATATGAGAACGTAAAGACATCAAACGAAGGTTTGGAGGATTTGACTTTTTTTCCTTTAACTGATGTCCATTCATCCTCCACCTTTTCAGAAGCCATTTGCCAATCCAGAGGAAAACTAGAAGGACCCACTAAAGGGCAGACAACATCAGTAACCACAGAAGGGAAAAGGGTAGCACCAGAACTAGCCCCCAAAGCCTTCCTAGGAGAAACATGGGCATTAATACCTACAACAACAGGAGATAAGACAGTTGAACCAGCACCAGCAACAATGTTCTGGACAGGGACAGCAGCAATAGAAGGGACAGCCTTAACATTTTGAACTAAAGCCGCCTTAGAGACAACATCTGTAGCATCCAAGACAACAGCAGTAGCAACTGCCAAAGAATGATCAATCTGAGGTGAGCAATCCGCCACACCCCCTTCCTTGTAAACTTTTTGAACCATATAATGATGGTCCGAAACCCCCAACCACCAAGAAGGTGATTTCTTCGATCTAACCTTATCAGAGGAACAACGCACAACAAGATGGCCAGTCTTATAACATTTCTTGCATCTGAATGGAATACCCTCATAATCAAGATTCTGGGTCCAAGAACCATTTGAAGAAGCCAGAGTAATTAGTTCAGGGAGACCTTTAGAAACATCCACCTCCACAAGAATACGAGCATACGTCATCTTAAAAATATTAGAAGAATCAGCATCAATCATCTGAAAATCCCCAATGGCCTCCCCCACAAACTGCAAGACTGAATCTAGCCAAAGATGAAGGGGAAGATTTGACAGTTTTACCCATAAAGGTATTTTATTAAAGGATTCAATAAGAGGATCAAACACTTGATACCAAGGTTTGGCCATTAGGGGAAACTGCTCCTCCCAAGAGAAACAACAGTTACACAAAATGGTGTTCCTATCTGCAGCATTTTCAAATTTCACAATAAAAAAATCCCTTGCCATAGGGTAAATCTGAAGGGCATTTGTTATGATGGGTTCCCAATGTTTGGAAATCCAAGCATGTAAATCCGGAAGAGAGGGCCAAAAACCCCTAAAACGAAAAATAGCAGCAATATAAGAGAAATCCTCCGCATTTTTGAAGATCTCATCCATAGTATCTGAATCAAGATTAACCACAATGGGGCTACTTATAGCGACAGGCAACATCGAGGGACGGAATCCCCTTCTCCCAAATACCTGCCTCAAAAGCAGCCACATCCGCATATGAAATTGCTGGCCTCCCCTAAGCTATTAGAGACCTTGAGAGGGCCGTCTGGCAAGACCCTGGCGACCCACCACCAGATGCAACAGCAGGGGCAGAAGACTTCCCAAGACTGGTGGTCGTAGGTAGAACACCTCCAAACACGGTATCAGGCGACAATAGCTATGATAGTTACTCTCAAGGGAAATGAAATTTTTCTGCAATGGTGCTTCCAATTGTAATGCCATTAAGTACTATCCATTAAATCTTTGAAATACTTTTGATATTTAATATTTATTTTATATATGAGCAAAATTTAATGTTCAAGCTAGATCATGATCGAGTTTCTATATGCAATTTGATGAATTGAACACCATATGGATGTCCTATCATGAAACAACTTCTTCTTGACCTCTCATCAATAACAACCCTTGCTTTAATGAGACATTTGTCCTTTTAAATGAGAATAAAATTTTCTTTTTAATATTTGATAAATGCTGCAAAATTATAATGTGAAGTTGATTAATGCTTTTATGACAGTTGAAATTTATTGGGTTTGCACTATGTTGAATTTAGTGTATTATGAGTGAAAATTTACAAGCAGTTCAATATGGTTTACTCCAGGTTCTAGATTTTAATTTTAATTGTCAATTTTCTTTTGAGTATTGTTTAGATATCTTGCATGAGTATTTGAATTCCTCTCTATTCCCCTTTCCTCTCATTTTGGGCTATTTGTAGTCCTTATAACAAATTTTCTAGTTTAATTGGAAGAGTGTTAGTATTAGAGATTGCTAAATGATGGTTGAGCATGCTTATTATCATGGCTACCACTTGAAATAAAGATGTTAATGGTTAGACAACAAAGTTACAAGAACACTTCTAGAGAGTGCTTGGATGGAGACTTAAATACTGGTGTATAGTCACAACAATCATTTTAAGTTAAAACACATCCTGAAGATGCTCAATGGTCTTTTTATTGTGCAGAAGTTGGATATTAATATGTTATTTGATGTTTATTCATTCTCTAAGGATGAGGCATGTTAAATCTGGACAATTTTAATGAGTCTAAGATAGGTTGGTTAGTGTTGTTTTAGCATATGTATGGGTCATATACATGTATGATATTTTATATTCTTTATTGTGTATCATGGTGAAGAGTCCTTTAATATTGATAGTGTTATCACTTGTTAGTTATGATTGGCTTGTTTGGTTTGTTGGATGGTCATCTTAAAGTTCATTCCTCTTTGGTTTGTGGGGAATAAAATATGCTTTGTGCCATGTATAGTTCAAAATATCATTATTGACAACTTATCACTGAGGGCAAAAAAAGATATCGGCAAAATCTGAAGAAGTCGCAAACATCTCGAGAACTTGAAAAATTGCTAAAATTTAATTGGAAAAGCATTTTTTCACAAAACTCAATAGTATAGAATCTAGATGCATCTAATGAGTCAGTAAATGGGCAAACAAATCAAACAAGTCGATCTAGATATATATAAATCATAGTAACATGAGGATGCTTCCCCTCCTTTTTGCCCCACATCCGGAGACGGGGATGCACCAGGGACTTGGGAACTTCGTCCCCCTGTCCCCAAGAGCGCCACTAGATTCCGCCACCTCTAATAATGATGGGGGACATTCCGATGTTGACTATTTTCTGATTTGACTATTAATGTTCAATTTTTGATGTTCCAATTCAATGCAATGTTCAAGTATTTACTCTTTCACATCTTTATATCTTATATTGCAATACATCTTTTGATAACTAGCATTTTAAGTACCATATGTATATGTATACAACCCCTTCCCTATCCCCTGCCACCGTCCCCCCACCATCCTTGAATTAAGGTCCCTTTGTTCCCCCATCCTGAAAACTTGTTCCCTTGTTCCATTGTCCCCCCATCCCCCACAACGGTGTAACTATGATATAAATGCAAATAGGATACAAAATCGCAGCCTCATGTGTAATGTTGATGGCTTGTAGCCATACTTTGAAGTTTGAACCATGAAGCAAACTAAAAATAGCAAATTCTCTTTGTAAAACTATAAGCAAATACAAATGTCAAGTACAATATCAAAATAGTCTACATCTTCCTCTTCCCTTGTGATATCCCCTCCTTGAGATAGAATCTAAATAATAAGTAATAATAATAAAATAGAAATAAATAACTAAATACAAAACTATCCGTATGAAAGTTACAAAGATTGTTATAGATCAGTGATGAAGACATATAAGTGAATGAAGTCTTCAAATATAATCATCAACTATTGATGATATCATTTCATGTATAGATGAAAAATATAATTGATATTGCCAAGTATAAGTATACAATCTTTGCTATAGACTAATATTGATTTTCGCTGATCTCACACAAAGGATAAGTCGCTTGTTGAACAAATATCAACCCTTACTCATACAATCTACATGTATGCTCTGTGTTTTCACGCATTAATGTGTTTGCTTCATGTCGTCCTGCATCAATGTGTATGTGTGTATTCACACATTAATATGTTTGCCTCACATCTTCCTGCATCAATGTGTATGTGTGTTTTCACGCATTAATGTGTTTGCCTCACGTCTTCCTACATCAATGTGTATGCTTGGTGTCTTCATATATTCATGCATATGTTTTCACGTGTAGACGCTATTTTGTTCTATCTAGAATAATAAAATAATTTGTGAGATGAATTTAAGACATTCTATCATATAATCGTGGTTTGGAGAAAAGTAATGGGTATGATTGTAACAATCTATAAGATCATCTCCCTAGAAAATGAGAGAGAACTATCTTAAATTGTTAAATTCAACTATTGAGTCATAAGAAGAAAATATATAATTGCTTGAGGACAAGTTATTTTGGTGAGGTTAGGACTTTGATATCCCCTCCTTGAGATAGAATCTAAATAATAAGTAATAATAAAATAGAATTAAATAAATAAATACTAACCTATCCATATGAAAGTTACAAAGGTTGTTATAGATCAGAGATGAAGACATAAGTGAATGAAGTCTTCAAGTACAATCAGCAACTATTTGATGATATCATTTCATGTATAGATGGAAAATATAATTGATATTTCCAAGTATCAATAATTCAATCTTTGCTATAGGCTACTATTGATCTTTTCCAATCTCATACAAAGGATAAGTCACCTGATGACAAATGTCAATTCCCACTCATACAATCTAGTAGAGGACACGACAATAGAGTCAAAGTGCTATAAAACAACTTCCATAATGTCTAAGGATTCATTGAGGACAAATGATTGACCAATGGGATAGTAACGTAAGTAAGCAAATATAATAGATTGGGATTAATCATCGAACTTTAACAATGACAAAGAGCTATAATGATGGAAATACCATTGATTATTATCAACTAGGCATAAGAAACTATTGGCTATGTACCTGTGTGTTATTTTCCATTGCCAGAAAACTCTTCGTATATATCAATGATTGTGAGATAGACTGAGCATTGCTATGAAATCGATGACATATTCAAGAAGTTGAAAGGGATGACACTGAAGAAGAATTGATTTACAATATCACCATCAACAGGAATAATAACATCCAAGGCAGCAATAGGAAAGAATACTGTTTATATATATATTCCAGCCAAGAGATAAAATTGGCTCTAACGTCAAAAAAAATAAAAAATTCTTATAAAGAGAGTGCAACATAGCATTCATTCGCAGACAATCTACTATGAACTTGGAAGATAATTGAACTATACAATATAAAGTTGATAGCAACTAACTTGGCATGCTAAGGATCAAATTATAATAATTTCAAATACCAAGTCAGCTGTATATGAATTATTGTGTATTGTGATTATTAAGGAATCAATTTCAATTATGTGAAGGAGCAAGTAAGGATGGTGAAAATAGTCATTAAGAAGGAAATGATTAGATATACAAATAATGAATTTTGATGGCAATAATATTGATAGTTATGAAGAGCTCGCTTAATAAGAGGGTGTCCCATTGCATGTGAAGGGGTGCAACACATTCCATTTGCTAGGTATATGAAGCCATTTATCTCCACTAAGGCAATCACTGAATTAAAAAAAATGGTTATTTATGTTTGGTATTCAAAATGGATTACATATCAATAGTGCCATTTAAAAGAGAATTCATTTTATATTAAATGTCTAACATATATCATATGACAACATAGTGATATGTTGTAGCTTATCTATAAATCCATGATGAATTGCAGAGCATTATATTTGCATTCTATTGGGATAAGAGATCCTTATATATATATATATATATATATATATATATATATATATATATATATATATATATATATATATATATATATATATATATAAGAATATATATTCAAGATATATAAATTACGCATGTATAATTGTATATAGAAATTATATGCCAATCTTATTACTATTTGAATTATAGTAGAGAAGTCTGTGATGCTACGAAGGAGGGCTTGTATAAATCCAAGCAGTGCATCTTTGTCCCAAGATAGGGTAGAGTCAACACTCTATAAGTCTTGATGGGTACAAACTTGGACTTATAAACTTTGAGGGAATCCATTGTTGGTTTCTAGGCAACTTGGATAACACCTACACTTTCCATCCTTAAGCCAAATGGTAATATGATTGGGTATACAAGAATTATTGTTACTTGCAAATATTTGGTTCTTAGGATATATAATATTGAGTTTGAATTAAATATGTAATAATTATATCCAACCTTAGCATGGGACATTACATCCCCTTCCTCGTAGCTCTAGTAAAAACTACTGGAATAGGTGGGGGACTAGTCCTAGTTTTTTGTTATGGCCTCCATCTTGGATATATCTTGGATGTAAATGGCGCTGATACTGACAATGACACATCATCCGTATCCTCCTAACTGTCAGTGCCCTTATCATCCTCAACAATGTCATCCAATCCTCTTGCGAATCCACCTTCCTCCATGGCCCACCTCTCTGAATCATAGATCTCATCCTCTATGAACAATGGAGGCTGCTCCTGTAATGTCCACTCCTGTAATGTCCAATCATAGTAAGGATCTATGTCATCCAAATCAAGTGGACCAACTAGTGCTAACTCTACCTTTTTTATACATAACTTAAGATTATATTGCAGAAAGATGAGGTTATTGAGGCATTTTTGTGCTAGCCCGTTCCTTTTATCCTCTGAATGACTTGAAATAAGCTAAAATTATGCTCACAACTGAATAGGCCACAAGGCTGACATAGGATACGAAGGACAAGTTTTTGTAGATTTGAGACATTTCCACCCTAATTTCGCCACCAAGCATTTGCAAGATAAATATTAAAGAGTTAGAAAGAAAGGTGAAAACATATTTTAATAACTTAGTCTTTATCTATTTATCATGCACGTGAAAGACCCTAAAAACCCAGATATTGTGCTTGGGGTTTAAGTGTTTGTTCCTCTCTTTGCCACCTATGAGAAGAGTAGCTTGCCCGTTGCATTCTGGTACACTTCCATCTCAACCACAATGAAGTCTCTCACTTCAACTTCGAGTACCATCCTCTGTTTGCAATCAATAAACCCCTCATGACCTCTCCATTGGGATCCTTGTAGGATGGAGAGAAGTGGAATCGAGGGTTGAGGAAATTCCCTGTTGCATGAATGGATTGGTAGAGTTGATTGTTCTACGTCCTATCAATAATGTCCCATATGGGGTCAAATTTGAGGTTGTCCTCATAGTAATTTTTGATAGCCTCTTTGGCCCTATCCATGACCTTTAACTAAGGGCACCTACAATTGGAAGTAGAAAGAGACTATCATTAATCATTAGGGACTAGGGCTACAAATTAATAATGAAAGACTTGATTCTTGAATACAAAAAAATTTAAATATTTAACTTTTTGAATTTTCGAGCTACCTTCATAATTTTTTTAGCAGCTTTTGAAATGTGGTTGTCAAAGATGATGTATGCAACACTCTCTCCATCAAGCTTCTTTGAATAAGTTGAGTCTAGTCATGATTGACTCACAAACATTTACTTTAAAAAGGTCAAAGAATTAATAACACTATGCAACGTTAAGAAAATTGTTGCAAACCTTTTGGCTGCTGGTCTAACCAACCCCTTCCCATGGGTGCATTCTCTCATCAAGCGAAGAACCCAAGGGTGATTGTAGATATATTTTGTTATCTTTCTTGCATCCTCCATAATTGATCTCACTCAATCAAATTTTTCTATGTCCTCCAAAAGAAGATTAAGGACATGTGCCGCACAAGGAGACCAGAAAAGTGTTCAATACTTAACGTGGAGGATCCTACCCGCTGGCACATATGCTGGTGGATTGTTGGTTATGAATTGCACTGCATTATTAACCCCCACCTCCTTCGCAACCTGCTATAACATTAGAGCCAAAGTTTCAGCTGTCTTTACCTTGTTCGGGGCATCCAAGGATTTCGAAAAGACCACTTAATTCTTGCAAGAAACCAAAAAATTGATGATGGTACAGTTTCTTCTATCTGTCCACCCATCTGAAAGCATGGTGTAGCAAATTGTTTACATTGTGATCTTTGGTCTTATACCACATCTTTGGCCTTAGAAACAATATCTTTGAACAACCTACAAGCACAAAGTAAAATTAACATCAAGTACACAATTTTGATTAAAAAAAGTTTACATTCAACAAAAATAAGTAAATTGTAAAATTGTAAAACATTTAAAAATTTAAACAAGTGAACTAACCTCCCACTCAAGTCTACAAGAGTAGGTGCCTTGTAGCCCTTTCTTGCCATAGTAATTCCTGTCACAAAATTCAGCCAATAGGGACTTGCTGCAACATTGAAGGGGATGTTGTTGAAAAACTAGAAATCTACACATTGAATGTCAACTTACCGATGCACATCACTGTTCCACTGAATGCCCTGCAATGATGGTTGTGCTTCAGGTGTGTTTTTGTGTACAAAAAGCTATCTATAGAAGATGTGTGTGGTGGTAGTCTACTAAAACCAGTGGATGTAGAAGCCAAGGGGATGGTAGATTTGCGGATTTGTGGTCCACTAAGAGAGCTCACTATGCCCTCAAGTGCTTCTTCTTCTTCTTCTTCTTCAAGGGTGGCTAGGATACTTGGTCACAAGCCACATTATTTCATTATAATTATTGTTTTAGCAAAATCTAAACTAATAATGGTGATTAGAAAATAATAAATGATTCTTAAAGAGGAGATAGTGTGAGATACATTGCGATTTAAAAATGGTTGCCCTCATGGCCAATTTTACCTTGTCCTTTTGCTTCTTTTTCTCTTCTTGAGCAATGCACAAGGCATTCATTTCTCTCGTTATTTCATCTGTGGTGAACTCACAAACACTTGTGTCATGCTTTTTGACCCCTCCAAGGTGGTATTTCAAATGAGATATGCCTACACTAATTAGTTTTTCACATTTTATGCATATCATAGTATTTATATTTGGATCCTTCTAAAGCATATGCCCATGCCTTGTCTCTAGCCCCTTAAGAGTGTGTGCCTACACATCTAGATGGACATGCGTCTACTAGGGGTACTGATAGACCCAGCAACTGACCCAGTTGTAGAGGTATCCTTATTTGCCATTATATGAAGAATCAACCCACACATACAAATCGAAGGCATAGATTTAGAATTTTTTCTTGGTCGGCAATAGTATATTTTATTAATATATCAAAAGGAAATACATTTCAAAATCTGCAACTTCAACATTCCCTTTAGTTTCTAAGCCTACTATCATAGCCCTTTGAACCCCATCGTTACATCTTTATAGGCTTTCCAACCTTACATCTAGTTTACAAACAAAAATATTAAACCCCTATTCATTTAAACATATTCATTTGAAAACTGCAACTACTAAACATTCACAAATTTCCATCTATAGCCTTCTCCCCCCTAGATATTCTTACAATTCACACAACCACTTAAGTATAACATAA
This sequence comes from Cupressus sempervirens, assembly GCA_028749045.1. Lineage (NCBI taxonomy): Eukaryota > Viridiplantae > Streptophyta > Pinopsida > Cupressales > Cupressaceae > Cupressus > Cupressus sempervirens. The sequence continues at coordinate 50,285,004 of CM053788.1, read as the reverse complement.
TATCAACAAAAAACTACACACCATATTTATTTCCAACCCAAATACCAACAAAAATCTACAAGCACAGAGATCATTTCCCTTTTATCAGTTTCTTCTTGGAAATCGAAGCTTCATAGGTCACAAAGACCATCAAAGACTTGGAGCACATCTTGGAACCCTAGCACCAATCCTTGCACCAGTGGGCTAGAGCACCCTTATGGAAGTTTTCAACTGGACCTATTCCTTCCTAATATTCTCTGTATAAGCCACCTCAAAAGCTTCTTGGTTCACGAGTATTGGCCACTAGAGAAATGACACAAAACCCATAATAGCTACATCCTTCGAGTCTTCGTAACATTCACTGAAGTCGAACCCATATCTCAGCCAAGCTCACTCCAACAAAGAGTCCAACCCCACGAGCGACCCATTCTTGAAAAGGGAGTTCATAACCCACTTCACCATCTCAACATCTTCTTCCAACTCCAAACCTCAATCTAGCAGCTACATGACAATATCTATATTTAGTTTCCAGCGATGGGTTGCATTTTGGAACAACTCCCCCAAGGTTGCTTGCACACAACTCACTACATCCGGTGAAGGGCACTTCAACAACAATTTCAGCCTATAGTCTTCCACTGGCCCACAAAGGCCCTTCAACTGCATCTTAGTTTTAAATGTGAATGTTGCCTCCATTAGGTCAATAAAACATACCCACACCCCTATCAACTTGCAAATTCCTCTTACCCAGAAAACCAAACAACACTCTGCACTCCTCAGTTTTGCAAATACCCACAAACCTTCACCATAACCTCTACTATTCCATTTTTAAATACCCAAAGCCACTACAGGGCATCCTTTTAATGATTGCACTGCAGTTGAATTAAAGCTCCTCATTCTCACACTTCCCCACTCAAATACAAGCTGTTTTGCTGCAGCCTTAAGTAAAATATCTACCATAGCCGTCACATCTTAGATTTTATATTTTTGACATTACTCATGAACATTCCCATCTATAATAGTCTACTTATCATGGTAATTGCCCCCTCTTTGTTGACACAATCACCCCCTACGTCATCCAAAACAAAACATTCCTTTTATAGACTTCAAGCACCTTTCTACATTCATTTTATTATAACCTTCGTGTTCACCTACCCTATGTAAAGTAGACTGAGATCAACACCCCCAACCAACCACCCTTGCATTTCACTATGCTCGGTTTACAAATATCTCTATATTTGCATTCCCTACCTCCATCAATTGCACCCCCTGTTTAGATAAGTAATCTGCTTCTTCATTCCCCTGTCTGCAAACATGTGTTAATCTAAACTCCTCAAAATCTTGCAAATATCTCTGTAATTCCTCAAGTAATGTTTAAAAGTGTCACACATTTGCATTCATTTTTCTAATTGCTTGTATGATTATCAATGAATCTCCTTCCAACCGTAAACATTTAACCCCTACCTGTTTTGCAATCTTCACCCCAATTAAAGCCGCCTTCAATTTTGCCTCTTTATTTGTTCCAACTTCCAACTGTTTTGCCACCTTTTTTAGTATTTACCCTTTCCAATTTCTAGCAATCACCCCTGCCCCTGATTGTCTTGGATTCCCTTGTGCTGCATCATCAAAATTCACCTTAATCTACCATTCTTCTAGTAATCTCCATTCCACATTCCCCTCTGTTCTACTCTTTTTTCTAGTTACTAAAGACCCCCTTCCAACACTGAACCTTATTCTTGGCTAACTCCTTTGCACCTGACTATCCCAATTTGTAAAAGGACAGTTTAAACTTTGTCTCCTTGAGGTCACTACATCCATGACCTCTTCTATAGTTCTATCAATTCTTGCCCTCAATCTCTCACAAGACACTTTCTTATCTTCAAAGATGTGCCTATTTCTCTGCTTCCATATTTCCCAAATACCAATTGTTGGGCAAATCATTGAGTTGCATCCTAAAGTGATTTTCTTCTCTATCTTGGCCACCCTTCAAACAACCATTTAATAGTTGCTGGTCTTGCCCTTGCCACACTAGTTTATTCTACTCATAGTCCCAATAATTACATGCACACTCACATTGGACTAAAAGATGATTCACAATTTCTTCACTATTTTCACATAAAGCAAACCTTGAGGGACATGCAAATCCCTATCTCTTCTTACATTCCCCTGTTAAGATTCTTTCCTTTATGGTTAAACATGCAAAGACACGCGCTTTCGGCAACCCCTTGTTACTCCAACATAGATCATCAACCTTAAACTGCTCCTCATAATGTGCTTCCAACAACTGATAGCCCGTGTTTACTGAATAGCTTCCAGAGACCGCCCCACACCAAACTACCTTGTCCTCCTTATTGCTTAGTGTCACCATTAGCTCTCTTAACAATCTCATCATTAAATCTCTTCGTTGCCTAGCGAGATCCTCTAGATTACAATCCTTCCATCTCCATTCCTCCATCAAAAGTTCATCTCACTTTTCCAAGTAGTTTGCAACCTTGTCACCCAATTATTGAGTGAAATAAGCTTTTAATTCTTCAAATTCCCTCTCCCTTCTGATCAACTCATAACCTTGCGAAGAATACTCCCAGAATTTTGTCAACCTACCATTCCCAACTTGCCAAGTTATGTGATTTGTAACTATTGGTCTACATTTCAAGATAAAGTTCCATATGTTGAGCCTTTTGGAGGATATCGAACAATGAAAATTGTATAATCCTCGCCTGAGTACAAATACTTAGCTCTCAACACCTTAACCCATTGCAAATTAGGACCTTTGTAAATATTCCAAACTAGCTTGGCCCCTAGAGCCAAATTAAATATCTGCTAATCCCTTCTACCTGCTTTGCCAAAGATTTTCCCTTAACAAATCTTTTCCCATGCTAGCAATGGAATTTTGTCCACCTCATTTGCCACATTCCAAACAAATTTCCTTATTTTTTAAGCAATTCTTTTGATAACTTGCTGAGGAAACTGGAATAGCAGATATTATAATTTTAAATATCAAAATTCGCCTAGCTGAATACAGCCACCTACCTTTCCACCCAACCATTTTCTTAAAGCAACTGTTCACTAAATCATTCCACAACTCTACTTTGTTTCGACCTTGGAAGAAGGTAATTGCCAAATACTTGCTTAGTAAGGAACCTACTTTCATCCCAAGGATTTTACAAATTTTGACCTGCTTTAACCTTGGAGTATTGATAAAAGTATATGTTTGAGATAGTCTCAGCACCTTCGATGCTGTTAGTGTTTGCACCCCCAACCGAGTGCATTTCAGTGGCACCACCACCTTTAGTGGAGTTGGATGTACCTACAGTACCCCAAGAGGTTGGCAAGAGTAAGACAGATCAAGTTACTAGGTGTTGAGCCACAAGGAGGAGAGCCCGAACAGGTAGAGACTGTTGTGATGTGGAGCCTAATCAGACTCGGAGGTTTATTTGGTGGGGTTTTCTCCCCATATTATTTTTATGGGGGTTTGGGGGCAGCGCCCCTGCAGGGTCAGGTGTGCTCCTTGTCGCAGTACAGGGTGGGGTCGAGGGGAAACGCCCTCGAAGCCAAAAATGACCTTATATTGTAAAATGCGCCGGCTACGATTTTTCTATTATTCTAGTCCTAATTTTGTAAGCAGCAAAAAAATTGTATAAAAAGGCTTAAGGTTAGGGATTTTCATAATGTGTGATGCAAAAATTGTTTCTTGCGGCGGTATTGAGTTGTAAGGTATTACGGATTGTAATCAGGTTGTAATCACTGGATCATAATAATATTGGACTTTCTGTTAGTGGATGTAGCCCAAGGATTAGGTGAACCATGTTGAATCTTGGTGTCTTGTGTTCTCTTATGCGCGATCTATTATTTTCTGATATTGGTTATATTTGCATGTAATTGTTATTTTTGTTTGAGGTTAATCCTAACAAGTGGTATCAGAGCTAGATGGTCGTCATTTTTTAGCCAGATCGTCGTTTTTTTTAATGATCCTCTACAGGAAGGTCTCACGGTTGAGTGGGAGTGATGGCAGACGAGGGTAAGCTGAGGGTTGACAAGTTTAATGGGCAAAAACTTTCAGTTATGGAAGATACAAATGGAGGACTATCTCTATCAGAAGGATTTATGGAAGCCGTTGGAAGGAAAAATTAAAAACCAAGGAACTATGACAAATTAGGAATGGGAGATTTTAGATAGAAAGGCACTTGGAAGCATTTGGTTATGCTTCGCACCATTGGTGACATTTAACATTACAAAAGCGAAGACGATGGAAGAGTTGATGGAAATCCTAGCGAAATTGTATGAAAAGCCCTCTGCTTCAAACAAGGTATTTCTCATGAAGCATTTATTTAATATGAAAATGACAGAAGGTGGATTTGTTGTAGATCATTTAAATGAGTTTAATACTGTTACTAGTCAGTTATCTTCTATGGGTATTAATTTTGATGAAGAAATTAGGGCTCTCTTGATTTTGTGTTCTTTGCCTGAAAGCTGGAATGGCTTGGTAATGGTTGTAAGTGATTCTGTTTTTGGATCTAATACCTTAAAATATGATGATGTGATTGGTGTTATTTTGAGTGAAGAAACTCGTAGGAAAACCTCAAGTGGATCTACATCAGGAAGTGCTTTGAACACACAAAGCAGAGGTAGAACGACTGGGAGAGGAAATAATTTCAGAAATCATGGGAAATCAAAAGGAAAGTCAAAGGGGAAGAGGTTTCAATCTAGAGGACCGAGAGATTGTTGGTACTGTGGTAAGACAGGTCATAAGAAGAAAGATTGCTAGACTCGAAAGAATAATAAAGATAAACCAAAAGGGAACAAGGAGGCAAATGTGGTAACAAATTCGAAGAGGATGCTTTGCTTTTGCCTTTAGAAAGTGTTGATGATTCATGGGTTTTAGATTCTGGTGCTTCATTTCATGCTACACCTCATAGAGGTTATTTTATTGATTATGTCCAATGGGATTTTGGGCTTGTTTATTTGGGGAATAATGAACCCTGTTAGATTGTTGGAAAGAGAAAAGTTAAGATTAAGTTGCAGAATAGGAGTCATTGGCTACTACATGAGGTAAGACATGTTCCAAGGCTGAGTAGGAATTTAATTTCAGTAAGGCAATTCAGTGATGAGGGTTGTGTAGTTACTTTTAATGATAAAAATTGGAAGGTTTCAAAAGGTTCTTTTGTAGTAGCAAAAGGTGTGAAAGTAGGCACCTTATATTTTTGTAGGGGTCATATTGTTCCTTCTACTTTGATTGTTTTAGAGAAAAATGAATGTTTAGGAACAGTTGCTGCAGGTGAGTAGGGAGAACAAATAGCTGCTATAAATTCTGATACAGCGCTGTGGCACAATAGACTTGGGCAGATGAGTGAGAAAGGTATGAAAGTACTTCATTCAAAGCAAGTTCTACCAGGTCTGAAATGTGTCAATATGGATTTCTGTGAAAGTTGTGTGTATGGAAAACAAAAGAGAGTGAGTTTTGTGAAGACTGGGAAGGAAAATAAAACTGAGAAATTAGAGCTTATGCATACAAATGTATGAGGACCGACTTAGGTATCTTCCCTTGGTGGCTCTCATTATTATGTTACATTTATTTATGATGCAACTAGAAAAGTATGAGTTTATTTCCTTAGACAAAAATTTGATGTATTTCAAATTTTTAAGAAATGGATATGCTTGGTTGAAAATGAGACTGATAAGAAATTAAAATGTCTCAGATCTGATAATGATGGTGAGTATTGCAGTCATGAATTTGAAGATTATTGCTCTGCTAATGGTATTCGTAGATAGAAAACTGTTCCAAGGACTCCACAAGAAAATGGAGTGGCTGAACGCATGAATAGGACTATAATGGAGCGTGCAAGAAGCATGAGGTTGCATGTAGGGTTGCCCTTAAACACATGGGCGGAGGCTATCAATACTGCTATATATTTGATTAATAGAGGTCTCTCTACTCCTTGGGTTGTGGTATTCCAAAGGAAGCATGGACTGGTAAGAAAGTGAGTTATTCTTTTCTCAAAATCTTCAGTTGTGAAGCATTTGCTTATATAGATTCTGAAAATAGAACCAAGCTGGAAGCTAAGTCAAAGAAATGTGTATTTGTTGGATATGGCATTAATGAATTTGGTTATAGGCTTTGGGATTTTGAAAATCATAAAATTGTAAGAAGCAGGGATGTCATATTCAATGAGAAAGTGTTGTACAAAGATCTGTTGCAACAACATGAGAAGAAAGAGGATGATTATGTAATGCTGGATGATACTCCAAAAGCTGATGTTCTAGCAATTCCTCATGATCTGCAACAACCGCAACAACAAATACCACACACCCCAGTGAATGTTAGACGGTCAACAAGGCTAAGTAGACCACCAGAAAGATTTTTTCCTTCCTCGTACTCTATTTTACTTATTGATGCTGGTGAACTTGAATGTTATGATGAAGCTGTGCAGGTGGATACAAAGATTCAGTGGGAGTCTGCAATGAAAGAAGAAATAGATTCTTTGTTGAAAAATAAGACATGGGATTTATGCAAGTTGCTTGCAGGTAAAAGGGCTTTACAAAATAAATGGGTTTACAGGTTAAAAGAAGAGGATGGAGGTAAGAAACGACTTAAAGCCAGGTTAGTGGTAAAAGCATTTGCATAGAAAAGGGCATTAATTTTGATGAGATATTTTCTCATGTTGTTAAAATGACTTCTATTCGCAGTGTTTTAAGTATTGTGGCTACTGAAAATTTGTATTTGAAGCAGCTTGATGTTAAAACAACCTTCCGTCATGGTGATTTGGATGAAGAGATATATATGGCACAGCCACAGGGATTTGAGGTCAAAGGTAAGGAGAACTTAGTGTACAGATTGAAGAAAAATTTATATGGCTTGAAGCAAGCACCTCGACAATGGTATTTGAAATTTGACAGGTTTATGCATGAGCATGGATACAATAAGTGTCATTTAGATTATTGTGTTTATTTTAAAAGGTTGGATGATGACATTTACATTATTTTATGTTTATATGTTGATGATATGCTTGTAGCTGGGTTTAACATGGATCACATTAAGGGGTTAAAAGAATAGTTAGCACATGCATTTGCTATGAAGGTTTTGGGGGCAGCAAAACAAATCTTTGGTATGAAGATTTGCAGAGATAGGAAGAACAAGAAAATGGCATTATCTCGGGCTGATTATATTGCAAAGGTGTCGCAACGTTTTTCTATGGAGAATGCTAAAGCTGTCAGCACACCTTTACCTGGTCATTTGAAATTGACTAAGGAGATGTGTCCTAAGACACAAGAAGAGGAGGACAAGATGTCTAAGGTACCCTATGCTTCAGCTGTAGGAAGTTGGATGTATGCTATGGTATGTACTAGGCCAGATATTGCACATGCAGTGAGAGTTGTTAGTAGGTATATGAGTTATCCAAGAATTGAGCATTGGAATGCAGTTAAATGGATTCTCAAATATTTGAGAGGTACATCCAGTAAGTGTTTACACTTTGGGGGCTCTACTATTGATTTATAGGGCTATGTTGACTCAAATTTAGCGGGGGATATTAATACCAGGCGAAGTACTACAGGTTATGTATTTACTATTGGTGGGGCAGCTGTGAGCTGGGTTTCTAGGTTACAGAAGGTTATTGCTTTATCCACTACAGAGGCAGAGTATGTTGCTGCTACAAAGGCAGCCAAAGAGATGATATGGCTTTAGTTTTTCATGGAAGAGTTGGGACATCCACAGAGGGATAATTATTTGTTCACAAATAGCTAGAGTGCCATTCATCTTGCAAAGAATTCAGCTCTACATTCAAAGACAAAACACATTCAGTTGCAGTACCATTTCATTCAGTCAGTTTTGGATGATGGACAGTTAAAGATGGACAAGATACATAGTACATACAAATGACAATTCAGCGGATATGTTTATAAAAGTAGTGACAAGGGAGAAGTTGAATTCTTCTTTAGCTTTGGTTGGTCTTCTAGACTGAACAAAATAAAAGAATAATAAAGTCTAGGGTGGTTTGATATTCCAGTGGCAGCTATATGTTTAGCAGTGCTATGATCATTCTCCAAGTGGGAGGTTATTGTTGTGGATCCTAATTAGTTTCGAAGTGGGAGATTGTTGTGATGTGGAGCCTAATCAGAATTAGAGGTTTATTTGGCATAGTTTTCTCCCCATATTATTTCTACGGGGGTTTGGGGGCAGCGCCCCCAAGACGGGGTCAAGGGGCAGCACCCCCGAAGCCAAAAATGACCTTATATTGCAAAATGCGTCGGCTACTATTTTTCTATTATTCTAGCCTTAATTTTGTAAGTGGCAAAAAGCTTGTATAAAAAGGCTTAGGGTTAGGGATTTTCATAATGTGATGCGAAAATTGGTTCTTGCGGTGGTATTGAGTTGTAAGGGATTACGGATTGTAATCGGGTTGTAATCACTTGATCATAATAATATTGGACTTCTTGTTGGTGGACGTAGCCCAAGAATTGGGTGAACCACGTTAAATCTTGGTGTCTTGTGTTCTCTCATGTGCGATCTATTATTTTTTGATATTGGTTATATTTGCATGTAATTGTTATTTCTGTCTGAGGTTAATCCTAATAGAGACGGAGGAGAGAGCCACATAGAGAGATGGAGAGCTTGGGGATGGCGAGATGCCAGAGGAGGAGGCAACGCAAGTAAACTTAGTGTTGAGCAAGTATAATATGGCATTGATGAGTTTGATTAAGGGCACCCTCATGTCTCTATGACACAAACTACTGGCCGCACAAGAGATAGTCGATTTGGAGGTTAAGAGCTCACCAAGGAGACTGATGCTTGAGGAGTTGGAGCAAATAGACTTTGAGCCCCCCACAGAGTAGAGCCTCTAGTGGAGTTAGTCATCGAGCCTACTCAGGAGATGCTTGTGATAGTGAGTGTCGAGCAGGGGCTTGTACATAAGTGTGGTAGGATGGAGTCTAGAGAGGGTGATGTGGAGCAAGACTGCCCGAGATGGTAGGAGGGCGATAGCCTTTGCTTAGTCATGGACTCAAGAGGAGGTGATAGAGGAGTTAGAGAGGTTCTTGACATTTGTATGGGTAGGATGCATAAAGGAGTTCATAGTTTACTATGAGTCTAGGGGGTGGCCTACGAAAGAGTCCCTTGCCATGTTGGAAGAGTAGGCACTTCGGGAGAAACTAGGAAAGATCCGAGTAGTTGCATTGGTTAGGAAGATTGAGTAGGCCTTCAGGGAAGGCTACTATACCTTACAACGCTCAACATGTCTCCACCATACGTGAGACAACCAAGATGGAGTTGGCGACTGAGTTATGGACAATGAAGGGAGACCTGGTTCGAGAGGAGGCATGAGAGAGAGAGAGAGAGAGAGAGAGAGAGAGAGAGAGAGAGAGAGAGAGAGAGAGATTGTTGGCTCAACCAGAGGAGGTCAGAGCAGATAAGGTCATGTTGGAGTCACATGTGTCGAGTTCAATAGTGAAGCTTGATGCCAAGGAGAAATAGTTGCTAGAGGTGGCGATGATGTTGAAGAGGACGATGGAGAGGTAGATGGTCGTAGATGGGGACTTGCAACTCAAAACATAGTAGGTGTACGAGTTGCGGGCTGACTTATCACTTGCTCCACCATCTTCATCAACCACTACAACATCAGGGATGCACTCTCAACCTCCTTCATCTTGATTTTCTCTTCTCTTCTGTACAGTCTAGTGTGGGTTGTGGGTTTTAACATCATTCCATTTTGATTGTACGTCATCAGGAGATGACTTTCTTTTTGGGGGGGATGATGTTGTCTGGTATAATGCTATGTATTGTCTAAAATGTTGTTAATGTTAATCATGTTGTTGGTCGTGGCTGAGGGGTAGGTAGTTATGGCCGTGATGGTTCACGTGGCACCCCTCAGAGAACATATGCACACTCCCTCGGATGGAAGAGGGCACCAACATTGTCATTGTCATTGGTATCATTGTTGTTGTGCTTACCACTTGATGTAAATCTTGACTAATATTAATGGAATATATGGCGGTTCTCTGATGTTGCCTTGCATTTACTTATATCTGTTATAACTCTTATTCAGTAGCATGCAATAAACAACCTTAACCATAAGCGGTAAACAGCCTCAAATCTGTTTGGATGCATAGAAGTGATCTCAAAACCCTCAGGCCGGAAGGATTGTGCTTTGATACATTGAAAGATCCCCAACCGGATTCTAAGGCAAATTCCTAATGGCTTTGGTGAAGATTGTCTTTGTCCAATATTTTATGAGAAATTTGTCTAATTTTCTTTGTTATTGGTTTTTGTTGTGTTCTGATTTTTTTGATAATTTTCTGAATATGATTAATGCAAAGATTGAAACTTAACCAGCTAACTGAAATGAATGAACTGATAACAATTGACGCTAACAATGAATAAATTCTGTATTTAATGCATAAACTCTGATTTGTTTTTTCTCAAAACAAATGCCTACATACCCATACTAGTTTGTACACAGTCTGACATGTATTTTGCCAGCAAATCTGACGACTGACAAACTCTAATCTGGAATTCCCAGTTATCACGGACCTGCTTGAGGAATCCACAAATCTCTGATTTCTTTATGTCTATTGCTGCTGAAACCTAACGCTAACTAGAGATGGACTTGGGAGTATGCCTGGGCTTGTACAGCTGGCTGTTTGCTTATTCAAATCTGATCCAATTCCTCCTCCAAATTTGAAGACACTCCAATGCAAACTCTGAAAAGTAATGTAAATTGATATCAGTAAGGCTGGGGTTTTGTCCAGTTCCCTCTACTTCCAAGAGCTTTCTTTCTTGGAAGCTTGATTGCTGCCCAAACTCTCCACAGAGATCAAACCTCAATATGCTATCCTGAAAATAATAATCTGGATAATGAAAAATGAAACTTATCTTGCCTTTTTAACAACTCTTTTCGCCCTCCAATAGGCTTGAAGTCCTTTAGGGTTTCTCTTATTTTATTTTTATGACTTTTATTAATTTTCATGGCTTCTCAAATAGTTTGAACCTCTAGGCATTATTTCCCATTATTAAAATAGTCCATCCATTTTAAAATAACAACTTATTTCTTCACCTAGGGAAGCGTGCCAAGGGGCCACTCATTATATTTTATTTAATATAAAGTGACTATGTTAATTCACTTTATTATTATTTTATTTAAATCAATCTTGGGACATTATTTTTTATTTCCAATTTGTTTTCCAATTTGTTCATAAATTGATCATCTAGACTCCAAACTAAAATTTGACTGAAGCCACCAGTTGATGGATGATACCTAAGTGTTGCATGCAAACTAATACTTTGCTCATAACAAATAGGAATTGCAACCAAAATCTCCAAAATGATCCAGAAGGCCCCCTAATGCACTCTAGTCTATTCCTAGTCAATCCCTAAAAACTAAGAATCCCTCCTGAAATTTAGGAGATTATCCCAAACTGCTCAAAACGGCTCCCAACCCTCTGCATAGCTCCAACCTTTGGATGGGTCCCCTACCCATACAACTGACCTATGGGAACTTGAATAATAGGCCAACCCTTTGGTATCGATTGAACCATAGTTCAAAATCTCGTTTTCTGCCACTTATTGGCGAAGCAAAAAAAAAGTTTTCTTGGCAAATATCAGAGATAAATCGGTAACTTCTTGCAAAAATATCAGGAATTTTTAAAATGACTTGAATTTAATTAAAAATGCTTTTTTTTGCAAAATTCAATAATTAGATGCATCTAATGAGTCACTAAATGAGTAAACAAACCAAACAAGCTGATCTCGATGTCTACAAATGCAATAAGTGACCAAATTTCATCCTCATGTGGAATGCCGATGTAGTTAGAAACTCCAAACTCTGCAGCGAACTCCAAATAGAAAATTGTCTTTGTAAAGCCAACTTTATATTTTTACAGGTCCAAAGCCAATCTTGATCCTTATCACTAAATTGGTGTGGTAAATCGAAAGAATACAAGCACAAAGTAGTAACTGAAGACTTCTGGGCCAATTCAGCTGAGATGAATATGAGACGAGGAGAATGTGCTAAAGAATATTTGTAAACTTAATCAGGACATCTGCACTTTTTCCTACACCTGACCAACCATAAAATGATGGAGATTGTACCCATCCGTACTATGAAGAAGAGAAAGATGAAGATCTTCCTCCAATAAAATGGTCCAGTTCTGAAACTTACTGATTTGACAACATTAATGAAGCTAGTTACCAAGTATACCAATTGGTGTGTAGATCAAAAAATTCACAAACTGATGGAAAAGAATAATGCCTTATTATTTGATGGGCAACATGGAATCATATTCTTCCCATGATGATGAAGCAACCCACAGTGCTGAGAAACCTGAAGGCTGAAAACATAAAAGAAAAGATATAGCAAAAATTTCAGCAAGATCAAGAAGAAAGAAGGTTGCAAACGAGAAAATGAAATCAAATTAGGCTCATTCTTCAGCTTGCACTTCATCCGTAAAGGAGATTGATTTCATGAATCAAAACAAAATATCAATTGTTGAAAACTAACCACAAGTGGATGTGAAAATTCCTCCTCCAATTTATGAACAAAAAGTAGAACTGATTGAGTAGGAAACCCAGGAAGAGAAAACAATAAGTTCTCAAGAGAAGTTTGCAACTTCTCGGCGATATATTGCCAACTTCTTGGCTTTGATTTCTCATGCGAAAACTATGTGTTTTCTCGCAAGAAGCCTGTTTATTGCCAATTTATCTACACGATTTTGATCTATGGGTTGAACAGTCTAAGGAAAGGTCATCAAAAAAGTGACCCAACCCAAAGTCATCCAAAAGAACAAGAATTGGACTTCAAGGTTGACAACGGGTATGAAGAAGCCTCAAAACTAGAGTAATAAAGATATTGGGGTATGTCGGGATGTTGGGATGGGGTGACAAAGGGCCTCAGTTTTGGGATTGTTGGGAGGAGGAGGGAAGGGGCAAGGGTAGGGGGGCGAGGGTGTTGTATACTATACATATAGAACTTGAAATGCTAGTTATTAAATGATATTTTAGTATAACATACCAAATTGAAATAGTTGAACATAGCAAAATGCAACAAGAACTAGAACCATTTAACATTCAACATAGTAACATGGTACATACCCAATAGTAACAATAAAAAATAAAAATTCAAATAGAAATTCAAGTACCCATCTCAGCAGCAGCGTGATTGCGGAATGGTGGAGGTGGTGGTACTCAAGTACTCCAAGAACCCGGTGCAGGGATGTGCACTTTGAGGTTTTGGGAGGGGGCACGGGTCTCTGGGTTGCACTGCTCAAGAGGGCAGAGCAAGAGCAGAAGGTCAGCAATGGAGAATGACTGTTCATCTCCCAACTAGACTTCTGAGCTCACTCCAACTTCCTTCAAGTCATATGTGTGTGTGTGTGTTCCATTCAATTCCTAGTCAATTCCCAAATAATAGGAATCTCTCCAAAAATTTAAGAGAATGTCCCAAACTGCTCAAAATGGCTCACAAAGCCCTTGCATAGCTCTACAAACCACTTGATGGGTTGCCTATCCATACTGCTGACCTAAAGGAACCTGGATAATATGCCAATCCTTTGGTATCTGTTGATTACTCTAAGGAAGGGGACCAAAGGAACAAGAATTGGTCTTCAAGGTTGACAAAGGGTATGAATAAGCCTCAAGAGGGTAGAGCAAGAGCATAGCAGGTCAGCAATGAAGGATGATTGTTCGTAGACCCCAGAGCTCACTCCAGCTTTCTTCGAATCACACACACACACACACACACACATATCGTCTACACATGTGAGTTCTTTGGTCATTCATTTGGCATGGCTGTTATGGTCATACCTGCAATATAAATTGAGTTCAAATGAATTAGTGCTAGTCCGTTGGTTTGTGTTTTATAGTTGCATCTTTTAAGTTACACTTTTCTTTCCATTGCTGGCAGATGTTTTAAAGCTGGTAGATTCAACTCGGATCAATGAGCGTTGCTTGGAATTGCAGAAGAATAAAGGCTGTGGGAAGTCCAGCAACAAGGTGGTAGCAAGTGTCCCCTCTTCATAATGTATTGAATCCTTTCCCTGTCCTAGACTTACTATACTGTGAAATTTTATGTTGGTGTCAACTTTTTACCTGCTGTAATGCTTTTCTTATTGCATTATAGAATCCTTACTTCTATGATTTGTTTTTAATATGAACTCCACTAGCATTCACTACTCTTCCAATTTGCAATGCGTATAGATAATACTTGTGATTGTTCTATATGCTGGTAATTCATTTTACTTTCTTTCACTAAATCAGTATATTTTAATATTTTCAGTCATAGCCTATTTAAAGTTCTGAAATACTGAGTATTCCGTTTCATTAGATGGTTCAGCATTAAGATTATATATAGATAAATTAATTACACAATCTTTACATTAGCATTTTGATAATCAAGAATAATCAAGAAACCAAGTGTGACAAGGAGGTATACGAACAGCATAACTAGCCCATAAATCATGATTTGCTTCAATTGGCTTTAGATTGTAGAAGAAGACTCTAAAGACTGTTGTTGTTTATACACATATATACCAAATATTGAGATCAAGCAATTAGCAGTCAAGCTGCCTTTGGTTGCTCAAGCTTCTGTGTTTAGGAATTGATGAATCATTTCAAATTTTCATGTTAATGTTGCTAGTGCTCCATGCTCATTCTGTGTCAAGAATTATGGATCTTAAAACAGCCAAACCATGCAAGAATGTAACCTTGATTACTGGCAGGTGGTGAAGAATAGCATGTTAGGAATCATTGTTCTGATACCTGAATTAAATATTAGTTAGCATTGGCTTGGGTGCATCTGCTTTGTTAGTTGCTCCATTTGTTAAACTAAAATAAAAGTATTTGTCTCCTATGTATTGCATAGTAGCAGTTGTCTTCAGTTAGACTCTTTATATTGTATTTATCCCAAATGCAAGGGGTAGTAGTAGCTGCCTTTAGCTAGAATCTGTATGTTGTAATGAATTAGCAAGTGCAAGACATCTTGAAAATGTTGTACCTGGATCTGCTCCTCTATTGGAGAATTTCCTTGTCAAAGTGATGCTGTGAACATTAAAATATTCTGATTTCTGTGTATAGCTGTGCATTTACTGCCTAATTGAGATTTTCTATTGCTTATTATATTTTGTAGGTTCTTATTTATCTTGCAGGTTCCTTCCATTTGGTATTAGATTTTTTTAATGATCTCCTTGGCGATTCACAATCTCTCTTTTTGCAACATGGTGCATAGAAGTGTCTGTGATTGAACAATAGCTCTTGTAGGATCCAGTTCAATTGCCAACTGATTTATTGGGGAAACTACTTTGGGCTTAAAATCATCCCAGGAACTCAGTGTGAGTATTGATTATGGTAGTGGAAGATAATGAGTTTGAGTCGATGAGTTTGACTCAAAAATTACGCTGTTGAATCCTGATAGCAATATCACAATTTGACATGCTGTGGAAAATATCTACTACTTATCAATTGATGAGCTTAAGGGGCTCTCTAATGAATGGTTCATTAGGTACAACACTTGCTGAAGGTTTGCAAATTGGGTTGCAAGCAAAGTGGGCTTAACCTTGAAGGAAGCTTTGTGGTTAAGCACAGTTGAGCTGGACTAGTACTGGGATGGATGACCTCCCATGGGTGACCTCTTGGGAAGTCCCGACTTCACCTCTGTTAGCATCACCTAGATGCAATGAGTGCTAAGTGTTCCGTTCATTCTCACGATAGATAAGTTTTTGTGAACCACTACTCATGAAACATGGGTCAATGAGTTTGACTCAAAAACTACACAGTTTGATCCTGATAGCAATATCACAAGTTGACTTGCTCTGGAATAAATCTCCTACATATCATGGTATGAGCTAATTTAGTGGCAGATCTGTTTCAGCTGACACTTTTTCATTCTCTAGTTTTGGCTCTCTCCTTTCCTTTTCATTGCATCTAGGATAGAGTATTTTATGTTTGCTATTTTTTTCTTTTAATTGCGGAGATCAATTGTCTTTTTTCCTCAGTAGAAGTTACACAATTTTTGTGCAGATTGTACTAGGTGGAGTGGTCAAGGTCAAGAGATTTTTGCAGAGTTTGAAATTGATGTCCATTTATACTTTATTTTTATCGAGGCATAAAATATTTGCAATTTTTTACAACCCTATCTTGTTTAATTTGCAGTTGGAATTATAATCATCAATTTTATTTTGGCTTAACTATAATTTATATCAAAATAAACTTAAAAAATATATTCAAAATGATTGCTGCTTCTTTATTTCTGTATGTGTGTTGGAATCTGTACAATTGTATGCACTAAGAAGGGCAATAATGGAAAGCAGCTGTCACAGGAAAAAATTCATGGGCATAACTGATTACCAAATTTAGAGCCTGTAAATTAGCATGGAAAGTTGGAAACAAGCTGCTAATCTTATATTTGAAATGCATTCTTATATATATATTTGTATATTACATTGATATCGTCTGGAGAGGCCTTATGCCTATTTTGACATAAGCTTATGAAGGGTTATGGATGTAGCAATTTCTAGTCTTGGCTCAATACTTCTACTTTTTGTGTCATCTGGCTTGTGTGTCTAATTTTGCTAATCTTTTTCTTAGGCTTATGGAGAATTGGATTGTGGTTTTCCCTCAATGGAAGATGCTATTTACTGCCAATTATTGTCATTATTGAATGAATAGTTGTTTCAATGTGGCAGATTCTACTAGATAAAGGTGTGAAAGTCAAGAAAACCACGTCTGGGTGCCCACTGTTACGGAAGAAAAAGCTGCAGAAGAAGTTCAAAGAAGAAGCTAATCAACAGGGAGTTTTGGATATTGAGGATCTTCAGAATCTGGGACGAAAAATTGGCACCTGTTCATACTATGGATCTCGAGCATTGGTACCATCAGCTAATATCGTTGTACTACCTTACCAGTCTCTGCTACTTAAATCTGCTCGTGAATCTCTTGGACTTAACTTGAAGGACAGCATTGTCATTATAGATGAGGCACACAACCTTGTTGACTCAGTGACCAATATGTATAACTCACAAATTACTAACTTTCAGGTGAAATGTCTTTGTTGAATCTCAATGTTGGCGCTTTGTGCATAACTGATCTGATATTTTCTGACATCTTAATCAAAAGACGTTAATGCTACAAAGTTCCAAATATCTGAATGTTTCATGTTTATACAACAGCTTCAACTTGTGAACTCTCATATTAAAGGATATTTTGAAAGATTCAGGAACCGCTTAGGAGCTGGCAATCGACGGTACATTCAAATGCTCTTGATGCTTGTTCAAGCATTTTTACAATGTTTGTCCGATGATAAAAAAATTTATATGGTTGGGAGATCTGCAAATGATTTTGTTAACGTTCAAAGTACCAAGTTTGATGGAAATAATTCAAAGAATGGTGTTGTTATGACTGTGAATGAGTTCCTATTTTCACTTGAGATTGACAATATAAACCTGGTTAAGCTGCAACGATACATGAAAGAGAGCAATATTATTCATAAGGTACATAATTTAAGATTTGTAGGCTAATTGTTGCTTCTTTTTACTCTTTTTGACATTACGCATCTCATGTTACAATATTAAACAATAGAAGTATGTTGTCATTTTACTATCATTTTCAAAGGGTCATGCAAATATGCTGAAGAAGTTTATCCTTGCACCTTTTTTTCTCAGGCAAGCAGCTATGGGGAGAAACATCTGCTTCTGCAAAATGATTATATGCAATCCCAGAATAGTGGAGGTCGGCTTGTAAGCAGTGCACTGTCTGGGTTTCGTTCATTGGCAGGTCTTTTGCTTGCACTAACAAATGCTGATAGTGATGGCAGAATAATTGTTTCAAGACAAACAATGGCCAGTAGTGAGAAGAATGAAGAGGGATATCTTAAATTTGTGATGCTTGATGCTGAGAAACATTTTGCAGAGGTACAATAATTTGATGGGTTTTTGGCAGGTTTTTTCAAATGAGACAAGTAAAGATCTTCTATATTGTCATGTATATCAAGTGAATTGAGAGCAATCAATTCGACATACTTTGCAGATTGTAGATCAAGCTCGAGCTGTTGTACTATCTGGTGGAACTCTTCAACCCGTAGAAGAGATTAAGGAGAGATTGTTTCCTCACATAAAAGCAGATCAACTCCACTTGTTCTCTTGTGGCCATATTGTTCCCCCTGAAAATATTTTGCCAATTGCAGTTTCACGTGGGCCTACTGGAAGGACATTTGATTTTACCTATCAAAATCGAAGTTCCCCAGGCATGGTAAGAACTTGTCTACAAGAACATATATGCATTTTATATCAGTTACCAAAGAGATAAGGTCAATATGACTACTATATTGTTTCTGCTAGTTAAACTCTACAATTGTATGATCATTTTTAACTAGGTGCTACTTGATTGCAACTTTTTCTAATCTATTAAAAATGTGATTATATGACTAAATTTTGTTCCTCATATACTTGGAAGATGTTTTCTCAAGCACGTTATTGACCTCTAATAATGGAGCATGAAATTGAAGAAATATCAATCTTAAATCATCGTTAAAGACCATTATTGGAAGAACAAGTAGTCAAGAACAGAGGACATCAGCTACATGTGTTAATAAATGAGGAATCAAAATGTGATTCATCCATAGTGAAATAAGTATTCAACTCAGTTACCTGATGTATCGTAGCAGCCCTACGCATCTGCATCCGATGTGGATGCACGCACCGGTGCACTTGGATGCATGCAAATAAGCTGGGTGAAGGAGATTTTGGTATGGTTTATAAAGGAAAGCTTCTGAGCGGTTATCTTGTGGCAGTTAAGGCAAAGCGAGACTCAGTTCATTAATGAAGTAGCAACCATTGGAAGGATTCATCATGTTCATTTGGTTCATTTGTTGGGGTGTTGCTTTGGGGATGCACGCACTGGTGCACTTGGATGCATGCAAATGGCAGATGGATCTCTTGAGAGAAAAGAAGATCACATCCTCAATTGGGAGCAACTATATGCAATTGCTTTGGGGTCTGTTCGTGGAATCACATATCTTTACAGTGAGTGTCACAACTGCATCATTCACTTCGACATAAAACCACACAATATGTTATCGCATATACTATTATTTTACAAATATATTAATTGTATGTCCAATTATATATTTAATTCTGTATATTTCTTACATTGTTTGCATATATATTTTAAAATATATATATACAAACGCACCCAAAACTCCAAACCAAAATATAAAAAATCACGTATCCATGTACTGGATTCTCACACTTGCATTTGTATCTGCACTCAAATCGGTAAATTTGGTATTCAAAGCAACATAAATTTCCTTGAGCATAAATTAAAACCTGAACTTAATTCTTTGTTAACTAAACTATTCTGAAGTCCGCATTTAATAATAATTTCATTCAACCAACATTATGGCAACTGCAAATATTACTTCCCAAGTTATTGAAGTGGGTGCGGATTTTTTAAATTTTTCTTTGAGGTGGGGGGAGGGTGGGGGGGGGGTGGCTATATATATATAGAAATGCAAGAAATATACAAAATTAAGTCATTTCATAGTGTAATAACCCTAGCTGGTTATGACTTCAACAAACACCGATTTCCTCTACTAGTCAACTGTTTGGCATTTTGTCAAACAGTTTGCAAGCAAGCTCTCTAAGCAAGATGTCAGTAAACTGAATGCAATTCCGAACTTTGAATTTCCAGAATGAATAGTTTACTAATTGCAAATAAATTTCACAAGAGAGAGTCAAGCTAAATGTTCAATGAAGTGACAACTTACTATATATCAGATTAAAAAACTTGTACTGAACAACAACTTCTATTATTTCTTAGAATTTCCTGGACTTGATTTCATTCACAATTTTCCGCTTCAGCTGGAAGTACAAATATTAGAATGGTAATAACAAATGGAACCTGGCTTTTGTGTAACAATAATTACTCTTAGACCAGGCAGCAGCCTGTAGCAAATGATTACCACTCCTAGTTGAACGCAGCTTCCACCAAAGATACTTAGGCCCCCAAACAAGCAGCATGGCCATTGGACTGTCAAACGCTGGCTCTTAAGAAGATTTGCAGCCTCCCAGCGTTGAACACAAGCCTCGAGAAAGAGCACAGGCCTCTCTATGATAAACACAGGCCTCAAAAGATGCAGACAGGCCTCAAACAAGTGGTTGCAGGTCCCTAATAGTGATCTCAGGTCTGTACAGAGACTTCAATTGCTGCCTTATTGGAAACGGCAGCCTCAGGAAATGCTAGCTGATCTGCTAACCAGAATATTTCACCTTGTAACAGAGACCAGCTATCAAACACAGGTATTCAATTTACTACAGCAGCTCAATGATTTTCCCAAACACAAGCAGTTTCTTCAGCATAGACTGACTTCTCAGATACAGAGAGATACAGTGGAGAAGTCCTAGAAAATTTTCTATGCCACAGCAGCAATTTGCCAAATAATTGCAACAGCAATTCTTAGATCAGATTCACAATATCTCAGCTGTGAATCACTATGCACTTGTCATATCCAAAACCCTTATACTTGAGCAAGGGAATGGAGATAAAAAATCAGAACCTCTGAAATACTCACAAGATCACAAAAGAAAATAGATAATTGGATAATCTGATGCTTTTGCCTTCACAATGAGCTCATATTTATAATCCCCCGAAGGCATTTGTTTTCCAAATGAAACTCCATTGAAGAAGAAGCTTCACCAACACAACATCACTTTATAACAAATAATAATAAGGAGCCACTATAATAATATAAACTCTAATAACTAATTAATAAATATGATCTCACACAATAAATAGCCTCATCCAATGCAGGTGATGACTGACTGCCAACACCATCATCTGCACTGCCAAATATGGCAATTGTCCGAATTAGACTTAGTAAAAATAGGAAGTCCACAACTGAGACCCCCAAATCACCTTGTTAGCTCAGGAGGGTTGCTATAATGAATTGACTCGATCAATTGTAGGAGCTCACCAAAAATGGGGACATAACAATTAGTATGATACTTCACCAATGACCAAGATATCTGATGGTTCAAAAAATATTCAAATTAAAATAACTGATAAGCCATATCATATACGCCTATTTTCATGATTCCAACACATATCAAAACATCATCACAATTACAAAATTAAGTTTAGTCCATAACTCAACGCTCTTCAATCAAGATTCAAGATTAACTATTCAGATTCAAAATCATAAGGATTCTCAAGAAAATCCAAATCCTCATCAGCTCCAAGTGTTGCAAGTTCAAGATCATTTGAAACCAAAATGGTTCCACTTGCGGTAGATGCACCATGTATAATGATGTTATCATCATCATCATCTACAATTGTAGCAAGATTCTAAAATATTGCATCCAAGTCAGGACACTCAGGGGCTACATCCCAAATTTTGGTTGCTCCTTCCTTACAGTGATTCTCCTTACGTGACAAAAGACACAAGTTGGTATGAATGTAAACCGAGTCTTTTGCCTTTTTTGAGCCCAATTGGTTACACTTCGCTAACTAGATAAATGAGTATGTGCTCCAATACTATTCAACAACAAAAGAAGTTGCATTGTGGATAATATTCACAAAATTAAACAAACAAATGAAAAGCAAATTAAATAATGTTCTACTCTAAATTGTAGAATACAAGTGGTAAACAAAAAACAAAAAAAAATTGAGACGATTTTAATTTCAAGAGGTTGTAGATACTTAAATGGTTGGCTATAGAGGTACCACCATGTGATAGCTCCCATGTCATTTTGGTCCTATATTGCAATTGGAACAAGTTTTGCTCCCAAGGAAAATAAGCCAAATTCTAGCCTAACTTTTTTGTGCATTTCCTTATCTTGGAAGAGTCTTGCAAAAGTATTGTAGCACACATTAGCAACTTCATCCGCATATGGTGCTACTCTTTTTGTCATAGCAAGTATTTCCTCCTACAGTACCTCAGAGATGGGGCATATGCAAGGAGGCCCAATGGGGTAGTCATCTTTTCCCATCGATGATGAATGATTGTTTCCACCTTATTGTATAAGTCTTCACATTCTGTGGGATCATTCTGATGTTTGTATGGTAAGTTTTACCTTCTCTACCATTGTGTCCATGCCATCATAGACATACCCCAAACAAGGATGACCTGTATCAGCAAAGCGGAGCATAGTCATGGTAGGCTCGGTGAAATCCAATACAAATTGCACACGAGCCCACTAACTATCATCCAAGATCAAAGCCTTGACCTTTTGGGCCCTCTCTGAATTCAAAGTCTTCCATATACCTCACTTAGTAATAACCATTTGGCTCAATGCCCCTTGCACCTTGACAAGTCATTTCATAACAATGGTACGAGATGCAAATCAGGTCTTAACAACCTTAGCAAGTTAATAACAATATGACAATAAATATTAAGCAAAGTTACAATTTGATAATTAAACATGACATAAAATTTATTTAAATGAAATAAATAATTAAGTTTAGTAATTACAATTTACCTTATACAACTCCAATTTGGAGAATGATCTAAATATCGATTGTGACATATGATGGTTCATCATAAACATCTATATCTTTTCTCCCTTTTGGTATATTTGTTTCATTCAATCTATTTGAGTGCCAATTTGTTGCATGACCAAGTTGAGGGAGTGTACGGTGCATGATGTCCAAAAAACTATGGTCATACTAGCCCTCAACCAAAGCACCTACACCCCTACATTTTTTGGAATTGTCTATAATAACCTGGATCACATTCTCACTACCCACCATCTCTATAACCTCAACGAGAATTCTGAAATGAAATATGAATCTTTCACTTCCCCTTCACAATTAACTGTAAAGGTCTTAAGATCGTTTATTGGTGGAGACTTGAATTGAAAGATAATGAATCTCATGTGAAGTTTTCAGATCTTCTTGAATATCTAAGTTCTGATTTATTTAAACATATATATATATATATATGCATGCAGATCTGAATATGCCTGAGAATGTAATGCCTTGTTATTGATATATTTTCAGAATTCACAAATATCTATATATATATATATGCATTGTGATATGTTTACGTAGGGTTGTGACCCTAAGTAGCCATACCTCAATACATAACAATATAATTAACATCCTTTAAAGTCATCGATCAGATGTTTCCTGTTTCCATAGCAAATGCTTTAGACTTACTAAGTCTTGCACCTGATAATGCACTGGTCCATGTTTACACAGTCAGATTTGTTAATACAATATCGGTATTTGGAACCTGATCGGTATTCATTATACAATGGGCTTGATTGGCATTTATTAATAACTTGATTGACACTTTATAAATGACTTGATCGGTATTTAAAAGGATGAATAGGAAAGATATATATATATATATATATATATATAGATTTACATATATATTATTTCCTTATGCTCTCATACTATATATATATATATGTATGTATGTATAATCAGATTTAATATACTGATTTATCATCAGATATATAAAAATACATATACATAATTTTCCTTCAATTTCCATAAAGCTAATCTTCTTAACATTAACAACCTTAAAAAACATTGGTCCTTTGGGGGACATTGCAATCGCATTAATTAATGGTCAGTTTCTTGTATCTTTTTATCCATCAGAAATAATAGAGACACCTGAAGTTTTCCAAGAATTTCTAATTGGCTGAAGAGATCTCTCTAGAGAAGTCTTCTCTAGAGAGCATAAGGAAATAATATATATGTAAATCTGTACATACATACATATATATATATATGTATAATCAGATTTAATATACTGATTTATCATCAGATATATAAAAATACATATACATAATTTTGTTTCAATTTCCATAAAGCTAATGTTCTTAACATTAACAACCTTAAAAAACATTGGTCCTTTGGGGGACATTGCAATCACATTAATTAATGGTCAGTTTCTTGAATCTTTCTATCCATCAGAAATAATAGAGACGCCTGAAGTTTTCCAAGAATTTCTAATTGGCTGAAGAGATCTCTCTAGAGAAGTCCCTCTCTTTTTGCAATAGGGTGGTACACACCTTCTCATATTTGGGACTTGTATAATCAACTAGTGCTTTAATGATGGGTGCCACCATATCCTTCCAATATGGTGATCTCACCAAGTTAAAAGGAAATCCATTGGCATAGAGGCAACATGCAATGACTTGATCAACAAGCTCTCTTGCCTCTATTTAAATTTCATTTTCAGTGGACCTCTTTTGTAGGTGATAATCTCTACCTCTTCCTCTTCCTCTGTGGATACAAATACTTGCAAGAATGGATGTTGGAGGATAGAATTGGTTCATTGGGTAATTGCATTTTTTTCTTTCCATATGGAGGTTGATAAGAACCTTTTTTTTGATCTTTTAGCCATTTTAAAAGTTTTTTTTTTCTTTTATATATCTTGCTATTTGTGCATTAAACATCCCTTTCCCATGTTTGCCATTGAACATTCCCATTCCTTGGCCAACAGGGCCCATAAATGAAGTTTGACCTAGGAATGTGAGTTATCGAATGGCTTGCCTTTGTTACTTTGACATACATCACATTTTTGAACATATGAGCCGCCTCGTAAAACCTGTAATAACCTTGTGGTATGTCTTCATGATTCTACATCAATTTTGAGACTATTGACTGCCTGCCCTCCCACTGAACTTTGGCTACTGGTGGCGACCATTATTGCACCATACAATCTAGTTTCTTGCTATAATAAGAAATTAAATAAATTTAAATTAGAAAACAACCATGAACATCAAGCATACAAGTGCAAAAAATGATACAGAAATACTAAAATAGATAGCTAAACTTGTTTCTTTTCATTTAAAAAAATAAAAAAAACTTGAAAAAATTAGTGTTACTGGGAGACACGTGTCCCACCCTCAAAGACATGTGTTGGAGATAGAGATGTGTCTCGACTCTTAGAGACTTTTTGCATCTCTAGAGAGCTCAAAAAAGGTTGGAGACTTCATGACGAAGTCTCTAGAAGACTCTGAGCCTCCAAATCCAAAAAATGAAGTCTCCTAGAGTCTCTAGATTAAAAAATAAATTTAAAATATAATATTAAATTAATTTATGTATTTTGGCCCTCATTGTAGTATTTTAATGCAAAAACAATGACAATTTAAATTATTTAATCATTTAAGTCATTTCAATAATAACTTAAGAAATATTACTAACATTTTTCATTTTTATTCCATAATTCCAGAATCCAACCCAAGCAGCGATCATCAAAAATCTTTTATTTTAATAACTTAAAGGGAATTAGAAATATTTTATTTTATAAGCATCATTCTTTATTTTTATATTTATTCCCAACCCTACCAACAACGACAAACATTTGTGGAAATTTGTTGAAAGTTGAAAATTATGGATCACAGCTCTATGGAGTAGATGATAGTATTATCATCATACTAGACAGATTTCTGATTTTTGTTTACAGTTCTAAGTATTTTGTTTGCATATCAGTGATTTAGCATCAAACTATATATTTTTGAATTTAAAACTTGAATATTTAATGATAATTTCAGTGATTATTAATCTAATATGATGACCATATGTGATATTCAGAAATTAGATATGACTATGATATATGTAATGCGAGTTTTGAACTATTTGACTCTATTAATGTGACATTGCTACTAGTGTTTACTTTAGTCTTTTAGTTTTAGAGTTTTACTATTTTGTATTTAGTATTAGACTCTTTAAACTACTAAAACAAATTACCGTCTCCAAATACCCCCATCTCCTATTTTTGAAAAATAGCCGTACCGGTATTAGTACCAGTACTAGAGACCTAACCTATGAAAAAAATCATCAAAATCTCAAAAAAAAAGTCATTAAAGGACTCAAGAATGGGATCAAATGCTTACCGTGGATGCTTAACACTCCTTTGTAGAAGCCATCTCTCATCCCACGAACAATCCTCTTCGAAAATAATCAACTTGCCTTCAAAATGCCAAAATGGAGACCAAATGAGAAGAGAGTCTAGCTGCAAGCAAAATGAGATGAAAAATGATTGGATTGCCTCTTTTAGGGCCGTTTTAGGGTTTAGGAGCAGAAAAAAAGATAAAATATGTTACGTAGAACATGTTTATATGTGCTTAAGTCATTTTAGGGCAAAAAAAGTTTTCTTGGGGCTTGGCCTGCAGATGCTCATGGAGGTGCTCAGGTGCCCTGTGGATGCCACCCGGAAGCGCATCCCGGGCACCCGGATGTGCTTCCTGGAGGCATCCACAGGGCACCCAGATCAGCATCTGTTTCCGCCCGCCTCCACATTTGCCTCTGGGCTGGTAGGGAGCACATCAGTAACTGAGATTCGTTCTGGATTTTTTTCCTGCTTTAATACTACAATAATATATCCAACAAGGTTTTCCGTTTATCATCAGTTGTTTACTAATAGATTTTCTGTTTTCAGGTTCTATTACTCTGTATAATTCTAACAAGCTTTCTCTGTTGAATCTTTAATGCCTCCTCTCTTTTTAGGTTTTTTTTCAGATCTCAATTTGAGGTTCTTAGAAGTATTATCATATGTTTTATGCTAGATTTATATAGCTTATCTTACTAAGTTTTTGCACTTTTGTCTCATGACCATATGAAGTAATCATTTTTATACTTGCAAACAGATGGAGGAGCTTGGACGGTTGCTTTGTAATTTAACATCGGTTGTTCCTGAGGGGATTATTGTTTTTTTTTCTTCTTTTGAGTATGAGAACCAAGTTTATGCTGCATGGACAGAATCAGGGATCCTGTCCACTCTTCAAAAGAAAAAACGTGTCTTTCGAGAACCTCGGAATAATGCAGCTGTGGAGCTCACTCTACAGGATTACAAGGAGACCATAATGGCATCATCCACCAAGGGCATCAAAGAGGATGGGCCAGGGCAAGGTGCTCTTCTTCTAGCTGTTGTAGGTGGAAAGATTTCAGAAGGAATCAATTTTAGTGATGGAATGGGTCGTTGTGTGGTAATGGTAGGACTCCCTTATCCAAGCCCATCTGATCCAGAGTTGATTGAACGCATTAAGTTTATTGACCGGCTGGGAACAAAAACCACAGAGGAGGGCACATCATTACCAGGGAGTGCAGGTACCGACAAGATAACTTCTTTGCAATCAGGATTAAATATTTTGCGTTTCTGCAACCAAAAAGGAAGAGAATATTATGAGAATCTTTGCATGAAAGCAGTAAATCAATCAATAGGTAAGCATAATGCGAGACTTGTAACATTGTTTTTCTATATAGAAATGATGGGGCATCAAATTTTCTGTGTATTGTTCAAACTTTAAACTTTACTTTGTAAAACTGAAGTTTGGCAGTAATGATGCAGGTCGAGCAATCAGGCATATTGGAGATTATGCTGCTATACTGCTTGTTGATGCTCGCTATGCATCATTAACAAGGGAGTACAAGGCGGGCTTCTCAATGCCAACTTCTAAGCTTCCTGGTTGGATAAAGGAACGCCTCGTTACTATCACAGGTACCTATGGGGAAGTTTAAAGGTTGCTTCTCAGTTTAGAATATAATCAGTAAGGATTAATCAATGGGAGATTCCCCTAATGCCCGAAGAAGTTGAGGGTTTGGAAGGGATGTGCCCATTTTCAGGGCTGGATTGCCTGCTCCATTTGTTGTGTAAATCTAAAAAGGAAGTAATTTTTGAGAAAACATGTTCTTAAAACCCAAAAAATGCTGAAAGGAAGAGGATTGTCATTGTTAATTTAGCACATTGTGTTTACTTTTTAAAACTTCAGTCGCTTTTAGTTTGCGTAAGTTATTTTAATATCTGTGCCTTTGATCTCCCAAAATTCTGGGAACAATTTGCATTCCAAATGTGAGTCCTTCCATCAGAAAGAAAAATTGTCGGTAGGAGAAAAGTTTTGTTGTGAGGCAATGTTCTAACAAATGAGGAATATGGGAAATTATTAGTATTAGTTTCAATACCTGGTGTGCAGTCCTAAGAGGCGTCTTTTTTCTGTTTCAGGTAATTTTGGAGAGGTTCAAAAGTTGCTTCACCAGTTTTTCAAATACAATCAGGCGCGGAACATAAAGGATATGCCCTGAGGCCCTTTTATAACTTGGGAGAAAAATGGAAAAGTATTTGTACTTGTTAAGTACTCTACTAATTTGCAGCAATCTGAAACTGCTCAAAGATGTCTGTTTCCCCTTCAAATGAAGTCAAATGTTAAATTGGATCCAGATGATATAATGCTGTCACCTCCGATAATATTAATGTTGTGGTCATCTCACTGAAACAGTTGATGATGCTGATTTTGGAAATGAGCTTTTGAGTAACTATGTAGAGCATTTCCTTAATGGGGTCCCTTGTAGTATTATCAATTTCTTGTCATATGCTATAGGTCCGTGTCGTGTGAAAATGAATTTCACACAGTTCTTATGAGTTTCTTCTGTTTTGGAAATTTGGAATCAAATTCATGTTAGACATCCTTCTTTCCTCACACGATTTTAAATATTGAGGTTCGCAAGATTGATTTTAAATACTGGGCTTCCAGTAAGGTCTTAATTATAAATAGTAAGTTTGACACAATGGCCTGATACTAATGTTAGGTTGGCTTAGCACCCTTATTATGAATATTAGGGTTGGCATAGGGCAGGACCTTTGTGAGAACAAAATCTCATTGTACTGTACTTTGACTTATATTGCTAAGTTCCTAGCAGATTTGATCTGATTATAGGTTTCCTCACTTGATTTAATTTGCAAAAAGAGGGGTAAAAATTTATTAAGACAGAAAGGAATACAACAAGGAGAGCTCAACAAGGAGCTCGATCTTGAGCAACAAGATCATCAAATTCTTGCACCATCTCAAAAGACAGTTGCCTCCTATCCCTAATATTCCAACCCGGATCATGACTAGATGCCCATTTGGCTAAACAATCAGCAGTTCTATTCCATTCACGAGGAATATACGTGAACCTAATGAACTGAAAAGAGGAAGAGAAGAAAAGAATTTGCTTAACAACAATAGCCAGCTGCCAACTAACATCCTCAAGCTCTTGCGAAGAAAGCATGTTCACCACTACTTGGGAATCAGACTCACAGATAATCTTACTCCATCCCCCCAGGCAATGTTGTTCCACATCATATAAAATAGCCTGAGCTTCCATGAGATTCTTAGTATAATCACCCTTATGAATTGAGAAGAAAAATTTAACATCCCCAGAACTACAACGAGCCACTTCGCCAATACCAGTCGGACCAGGATTCCCACGGGAAGAACCATCAATGTTAATTTTCAGAACTCCACAGGGAGGAGGAGTCCAGTGCCCATCCCGGTTAACCCGACCCTTTATCTGATGATGAAGCTGCCTGGACATAGAAGGAAACCTATGAGCTGCAGCCCCATCCTGCAGATGAAAATTGAGGTGATTACAGATAGCAAGATCAACCGAATCCATACCCCCATCAAGCTCACACTTCACAAGAATAGTTTCCTGAAGAGAATGTGATATTTTCCACCAAAGATGCAAAACACCAAGCCGAACATCTTGGAATATGCGACGATTCCTCTTCAACCAGATATGCCAAAGCATGAAAGATGGGCCAGCAATCCAAGCAGCATGGAGAAAAGAAGACTTGGAGGGAGCAGTACCCAAGCAGGCCCAGAACTCAGGCAAAGAGGAAGCATGCCGACAAGAGCAACCCCAAGTGCGCCACCAAAGGTGCCATATCTGAGTAGAATAGGAGCTATGGAGATGGGAGATAGACTCCTCTCCATTACCACACAAAACACAATAGGAGGGGCCCTGAAATCCACGTTTACAAAGATTATCCCAGGTAAGACAACCGTTGTGAGCCACTAGCCACATGAAAAAATTGTACTTGGACCAGAAAACTTTATTCCAAACTTGCTTCCACCAAGGGACCTCAACATCCCCAAATAATTGTCTAGTTATCTCCTGATGCCCAGTAGAGACATGATATTTACCAGACAAGGTACCGCCCCAAGTCAAAACATCTGGACCAAGCAAAGAAGAACACTCTCTAGAGGCCAGAATTTGAGAAAGCTCCTGACGATCCATGTCTGTACCTCCAGGAGGCCAATCAGAAGAATGCTTCCATCTGTAACCAACAACAGGTCCCAATTGATAAGGAGTCTTGTAATGAGCCACTTTATCCCATCCACCGGCAAGAAAAGAGTCACAAAGAGGCTGAAGATGAGGGTATATGGATAAAATGGAAGGGAATCCATCCCAAGCATCAGACCAAAACAAAGCCTGAGAACCTCCTTTACATATTCAAAACAGACCCCTCTTTACCAACATCACACCTGTCTTCAAAGTATGCCAAACCATTGAGCCACGACCTTCAAGAGGAAGTGCAGAAACAGAGCAAGGATCAGCACCATGGAAATATTTATGAGTGATAATACGAGCCCAAAGTTGATGTTGTCCAGAGCACCATCGCCAATAAAGTTTAGTAGCCAAAGCTTGACTACTCAATAGAGCAGATCAAAGACCAAGACCACCCTCCTTTTTAGGCCTACAAACGGTTGCCCAATTAACCAAGCTCCATTTAGTACTACGCAAATTACCACTCCAAAGGAATTGTCGAGAAAGAGCATCAAACTCCTTGAGAAAGTAAATAGGTGCAGCGTGAACCATGCTTCGATAAGTAGGAAGAGCTTGGATAACAGCTTGAAGAAGAGTAACCCGGGCAGCAGTAGAAAGCCATCTATGAGTCCAATGATTTACCTTATCCTGAAGCTTGGTAATCAAATTTTGCCAGAAGAGACGTGGCTGTCTGGAAACAGCAATAGGGATGCCAAGATAAGTCAAAGGAAGTGATCCTATCTGAAACCGTAGGATACCAACAATCTTGTGCTGAATAGAATCAGGAGTGTTAAAAAAGTAAATGGAAGATTTGTGCTCATTAACTTTCTGGCCTGAAGCTGCCAAATAAACGTCCAAAGCATGTCGAAAGGCTTCAACTTCCTTGATCCTAGCAAGACCAACAAGAGCAGAATCATCAACAAATTGAAGATGGGAAAGAGAAGGTAAGCCATTACCCCACCGCTAGCCTTGAATAGAATTTTGGGGCACCTGATGCTTAATGAATTTGCCCAAGCCTTCAGCCATGATGATGAATAGATATGGGGAGAGAGGGTCACCCTGGCGGAGGCCTCTAGAAGCACCAAATAGTTGAGAAGGTTGACCATTGATAAGAACAGAAAAAGAGGCAGAAGTAACACAACTCATAATCCAACTCACCCAGTCAGAGCTAAATCCAAAAGAAAGAAGAATACTCCTTAGGAAGCTCCATTTAACTCTATCGTAGGCCTTAGCCATATCCAGCTTAACAAACATGGCTCTCTCCCTTGAAGTAGCCATAGAGTGAATAGCCTCAGTAGCAATAACCACCCCATCCAAAATTTGTCTGCCAGCAACAAAACCACCTTGTTCTTCTGAGATAATAATGGGAAGCCACCTTTTCAATCTCTTAGCAATCAACTTAGTAATAACTTTGTAAACCACATTACATAAGGCAATTGGTCTAAAAAACTCCAATTGATTAGCACCCTCTCTCTTAGGAATAAGAGTCAAGAATGTAGAGTTCAAAGCTCGAAGCATCTGCTTGCTAGCATAGGATTCTTTAACCACCTCCAACAAATCATGATTAATGATGTCCCAAAATTCCTGAAAGAATTCAATTAGAAAGCCATCAGGACCAGGAGCCTTCCTTTTAGGCATGCCAAAGACCACCTCCTCCAGCTCTTCCAAAGAAATAGGACGCATGAGATAATCATTCATTTCCTGAGTGATAAGGGAAGGAATACAGGACAAAATGAGATTTTCTTCATTATCAGCAGGAGGAGAGTCCTCAAAGAAGAGGGTAGAGAAGTACCAAATAGCCTCCTGGAACAAAGCTGGCAAGGAATTCAGTTGGATACCTTGAGAATTAACCAAAGAAGAGATAGTGCTCTGATTCCGGTGAGATTGCACTGTTTTATGGAAAAAGGCAGTGTTACGATCACCTTCCTGGAGCTAATCAACTCTAGCCTTTTGCTTCCAAAAAATTTCCTCTCTAAGTTCCCATTCTTCTAGAGCTCTAGAAGCAAGGGATTCAGCCTTGCCAAGATCCTCTGAGAAACCTCGATCTCTAATCTCCCTTGTGATGACATCAAGATCTTCTTGAGCAAGCCTCTTCATAAAGTGAAGGTTCCCAAAGCATTCCCTATTCCATATCTTGAGCTGCCTTTTAACATATTGAAGCCTTTTAGAAAATGAGAACATTGCAGTACCATATGTAGGAGCACCATCTTTCCACCAACAGAAAACATAGTCATGAAGAGAGGAGTCCCGAAGCCACATCAACTGGAACTTAAAAGGAGGATGCTTCGGAACATAAGCCCCTATAGCGGAAAATTTGATTGGCCAATGATCTGAACCCCTCCAATCAAGGATTTTTGAAGAGATAGTAAGGGTGCCACTAACCCAGAAGCAAGAAACAAGAAATCTATCCAGACTTTCTAAGATAGCAGCAACACCAGTCCGGCGATTATTTCAGGTATAGAGACCATTAGAAGGCTTAACATCAGAGAGATGCAAAAGAGATATATGTTGCCGAAGAAGAGCAGAAGAAGGCCCCAATCTAGCCAAACCACCATGCTTCTCCTCCAGACTTAAAACTGAATTGAAGTCCCCTGCTAACACCCAAGGATGATAAGGATGACAATTTCTAACATATTGAATATGTTCCCAAAGTTCCTCCTTTCCCACAAGATCAACAGGTGCATACACATTAGTAACCATGATTACCTCTCCTGAGTCTAGAGCAGAAGCTACCATAGAGAGAGCTGAGCGAGAAGACATCCAGCCAAGAGGAGAAATTTTTTGAGGATCCCAAAATATAGCTAAACCACTCGCACTGCCTGTTGCCCCAACACATTGGCATTGGCCACGAGACCAAATACTAGAGGCATGTTGGACCATAGACTCCACAGAGAGCTTAGTCTCTTGGATACAAAAAACATCAGGGCTATGATCAACCACCAAGTTATGAATAGCCTTTTGTCTAGGGATGCTATTCAACCCCCTTACATTCCATGAGAGAATAATCATCGTTGGGTAGAATTGGGAAAATGAGAATCCAAAGGTTTCACTGAACCAGACTCAATCAATATATCTCCTGTGAGTTTAATCTTCTCTTGGTCTGTTTTGCGCCCACTCCTTAGAGGAGGAGTAGAAGAAGCCCGCTTAAAGGGTCGAGACATCAACCCCAAGGGGAGAGGAGAACCCTTGCCCTTACTTGATGGTAGCACATCCTTAACCAAATAAGCTAAAACAACATCATTATCCTCCAACACTGCGGGAGTCACCAGAGCCTCTGTCACAGGAGCTACAGGGACCTCACAATTCTGATATACTACAACTTGGGATGCCCCACAAGCATCATTAGGAACAGATCTCTCATCTGGGCAAACTGGATCAGAAGAGATAGGAGGAGGAATACCCTCCTCTAGAACCATACTATCCAGCACCTCAAAGCGGTTAAAACCTGAATTAGATAATCTTTCTTTCAAAGGCCTCTTTTGACCACGGCCTTTAGCACGAGGGCAAACAGGGGTAAATCCATCATTCTCCTGCATTTGAGCCTTACCCTTACCTGTAGCATCTTGCGGATTCATCCCCTTGGTAGTATTAGCCATTTGAGATTGTCCTTTTCCTGTAGTATCTGCCAAACCACCAGTATTGCCAGCTATAGAGCCATCCACTCCTTTGAAACTTGAGTTACGGGAGCACTGACGCAGTAAATGACCATACTCATGACAAATCCGGCAACGGAAAGGGAGAGATTCATAATCTAATTGCTGCACCCAAGAAAAATCCCCCATACAAATTTCCAAAGAATCTGGTAATGGGTTATTCAAATTAATTTCAACACAAATTCTAGCATAAGAAATAACCTTTTTATCGAGGGATTGATGTGCGATCGCAGCCGGCTTCCCCAACAAAGCAGCAATTTATCGAAGGATGTCTTCATGCCAAAATTCCAAGGGAAGACGAGGCAAGCGAACCCAAACTGGCACTGTTGAAGGGAGATCTTCAGCAGAATTAAAACCTGAATGCCAAAGTTTGACAAATAACCCCACATGGTTGTAGTAATAAGGGTCTCCTTCAAAAACACGATCCCGATCAGACATGCAAGAGAATACAACAAAAAAATAACTATTCCCCGCCAACATGATCTCCATATCGCCTTCCATGTGCCATGAGCGGCGGATCCATGCCTCAAGAGCGGATAGGGAAATTCGGATTCCAAGAAATTTGCATATCAAAGCATGCTTGGTCCAATAATCAATGTCCTCCATTACAGCCGTTGGAGGAATAACCAGAATAGGGCAATCATGGCTACGCGGAAAACAACCATTAACTTTTTTCAGCTTGGAGCTCTCCCCTGAATAAAACGATTCAAATTGCATTGCATGCATAGTTGGAGAAGAACCATCTGTTCTCACCAACGGAGAAGAAATCCCAGGCCCTGCCATGCAAACAATAAAACCCCAATCCAAAATTGACTGCAGAAGATTTCTAAAAACATCGACGCAAATTATGTCCAATAGCTAGCAATCCAAACAGAACAGAAAAATAGTAAAGATCAAACACCAAGAACAGGCTAGGGGAAAAACCCTAGCCCATCCGGCAGCCAACGCTTCTCCACATTCTCCCCACTAAATCTTGATTTCATAAAAGGGTTTGTGGTAACCTAGTGTGACTCGAATCGGAGTTGATGCGTAGCACCGGGATCATTAGCCTAACACTACGCCTCACGACTCGCCTTCACACCAACCTGGCTATTCACTCACCCTTTGATTTAATTAATAACAAACAACTTAATAAATAATTCTTGATAATGATGATGCAACGATTTTAGTATGACAGATTAATATTACATAACCCATAAGATTCTTGATATGTTGAGGGTTTGTCCACATATCATTCAATGTGTAGGCATCAAACTAGAGTCATTGGATGGACTACAACTTTAAACTGATGCTTTACCAAATTATTATTCACTTCACATCCTACTTGACTTGTTCTTTCTTTATTTTCAGAGTTTTTTGTGATAACACTTGAATTGTTGGTTGTGATTCCATATTTGAGTTATGTGTTGATTTTTATTATAAATGGATTTACATTAGGTAATGTCTTCCAAGATGTTCAGTTGTGGAGATTTCAAAAGTTTACAAGAGAAAAATCATGACTGGTTATTGCAAATACAACACAGACGAACTCACTTGAAGCAGCTTTGAGAGCAAAGAATCTGTATTTCTTCTAAATTGTGGCTAATGGCAAATCTATTAAGTTTAATTAAATATAAAAGCTTTGCTTCTTTGGACTCGAGACTTGAAGACTATTAAATATACTTTAACTAGCACTTGCACCCAAAGGAGATGCAAGGGGTACGCCGATAGTTAACAAAAGTGCAAGTCTATATAAGATGGTTTTCCGCATATTTTTCTTGTTAAGAATTGAATATGATGTGAAAGCAAATGTAAAAGAGGAGCACAAAATAAAAATAGTTAAATATTAAAAGCTTGGACCATGTACATTGTTTGTTTTTAAATTCACTTTTCTTGCAACTTCATATTGTTAGATATTTGGGCATTCCTTTCTTAGTTCGACCTTCTATTAAGGATATGTGGTTGTTGATTTTTTCCAAGATTGAAGACAAGCATAAAAAATGGAAAATCCAATGGTTATATCTTGTTGGAAGGTTCCAGATTGTGTAAAAAGTTTTCGCATCTCATGCAATATATTGCTTCTCTACTTGGATGTTTGCCAGCTATTAGTTCAATGTGCTAGAAAATCTTTTAAGATACTTTTTGTGGTCTGATGATTTGGATAAGAAATTAGGCATTGTGCTTGTTAGTATTATCCTTGCAAACCTAAAGTACTTTCTCTTGCTACCAAGTGGATTCTCAAGGCCTTGCTTGGAATGAACCATGGAAATTTTTTGTTCTAAGAAATCACATATTTGTAGGTTTGGCATAAAAAAGGTAAACAATGGAAAAATCTCCCTATATGTGATATTGTTTTTGGGGATTTTGAGATGAAAACATTTGATTTCTCCATCTTTCATTCCTTATAGAAGGCATGGTGTCAATTAAGGGATCTTCTCTATTGTAGAGTAGCCATTAATAAATCTCATGCATATGTTGTCCTTGATAGATCTTTATCATGGGTCCTTGAATCTTAAGCCTCTTACCCTTACCCAATGTTGTTTTGTTAAAGAGTGGAATGTCAAATGGACTTCATTGGTTAAGGATATTTTGGCTGACAATTGGTTAGATTCTTGGGAGGAGGTCAGTGAGAAATTTGGCCATCCTTCCTCTATGAAGAAAACATATATTTTGATCACTCAAACATTGGACAATTTATTTCTAGGTAAGCTATATGATAATGATAGTATTGTTACTCAATTACAATGAGATAATAGTACTATGTTTTTTGATATATCCACTAAATAACTTTATAATATGATGAAGAATTATATAGTTTTTATTAGCAACATTAACCAAAGTTGGGACCTTGACTGGTCTATCTCTTTTTGGAATCATATTTTTGAGCTTTTTTGGCATTCTGTTATGGAGCCTAAGAAGACTTGTTTTAGATGGTTTACTATTCTCAAAAAGTTAGTTGTTGGGTCTATTTTATCCCCTATTGGTATTGAACCCTTGATGTGCTCTCTTTATAATTTGCCTAAAACTTTTCAGCATCTTGTTCTTGAGTGCAAATTTGTTGTTGAAATTTGGTCATTATTTTTTGGGAGGCCAATTTTCTAGGGTGTTTGTGTTTGTGTATCATAGCATGAGGTCTAGGTTGGTTATGTTGATGCTATTAATCTCAAATTAAGCAAGTTCTAGTTTTTCTGTTCTATTGAAGTACCTTGGTATCTTTGGAAAAAGAGAAATGCAAAGGTTTTTCAAACAAGAGGAGGGGTCTTACTGAGTTTAACTTTAAACTCATGTTTTTTGACAATGTCACATGTTTTTGTTGTTCTTGAGATCCTGAGGACTAGACTTGTGATTTTGTGATGTAGAGCACAAGCTTGAATGTTCCTTAACAAAAAAATGCTTGAACATGGAGATGGACATAAAAGATAGGTCCGAGCATTCAACATGGAGTAAATTATACTAGAATCGGTATTGGATAAATTTATCATTTCTTCTTTACTTGAAAGTAAATGTACCTAGTCATGGGCCCATAAAAAATGGCTATTATGGTATTATAGTCAGACCACCTCATATGAGCTCAAATCTTTCTCTAAGATTTAGATGAAGTTTTTCATTTGTAATCTTCTTGATTTTGGTCAATCATTAAATATGATCTCAAATCTTTCTCTAAGATTTAGGTGAAGTTTTTTACTTTAATGAATGTCATTATTTTGACCTAAATTTTTGTTCAATATTCTTGAATAAATGCATAAATGTATATGGAAAAGAAAATTGGCCTTTCTTGTTGCTTGCATGACTTCATGACTAAATTTCATTAAAAAAAGCGAAATACAAAATATAAAAAGCATATCAAAATGAAAAATTCATGTTCTTGCACATGGACTCCCTTTCAACTAGGCCCCGTTTGGTTACGGGAAGACCGGGCGTGGAATAGGGTTTTCAGCGCCAAAATCAAGTTATGGAGGAAAATAGTGGCATTTGGTTCATCAAATGCATAACCCTGTTTCGGGTTTCCTGTGCCAATTTCGCTCAAAAATTGGACGAAACTTCTTCCAGGAAATAGGTGGAAGTTGAAATGAAAACCAGGTTTTGAGTTTTTATGAATGCGTTTGAATAAATCGTCGGGTCCGCCGAATCCGCCTTAGGTTTTTGGAAGAACAAATTGGGTTTTTTGGAAGATGACGGTTGTGTTGTTTTCATGCTCTGTTGTGCGAAGGCGAGGGTTTCTGGTTTGCTGCGTTTGTTGGGCTGTGGTCGTGGCATTTGTTGGGTTGTGGCCGTTTGCTGGGTTTGTGGGTTTTCTGTGGCCGTGGCATTTTCTGGGTTTGTTGGGTTTCCTGTGGCCGTGGCATTTTCTGCGATTTCTCTGTGGCCGTGGCTAGGGTTTATCCGCTTTGAATAGTGGCGGCGGCTTTAAACAGTTCTCTTCTCACACCCACCTTTGCATACTGGATTTTTTAAGGTTTTTTTTGTTCATTCGAATGTAACTGCGTGTTGCAGGTCTGCTTAGAAAACTAGTTAAAATATATGCTCAGGAATGAGTCCTAGTATGTTTAACTCTGATTACTTGTATATATCATAGTTAAAGTTTTAATTTTTTGTACTCTGCAATGAAATTTACAAGTATATCAATAGCTTTTATCTATACATAGTTGACCTATACATAGTTTATCATGGTTCTATTTCTATCTACTATCTGCTTAGCAATTTAGTTAATATATGTGGTAACTATTTGTTTCAAATTTGTTTTTAAAATAGTCAATATGTGTTCACTAATAAATTCGAGTATAGTGCTGTGAGAGATCAATACCAGTGAAATGAACAATTAAACTTTGTAATAGTTTTTGGCTATTTGTTTCAAATCTGTTTAGCAAAATAGTCAATATGTGCTCACTAATAAATTCCACTATAGTGCTATGAGAGATCAATACCAGTGAAATGAACAACCAAACTTTGTAACAGTTTCTTGCCAGTAATGAGTTCTAGTATGCTGTTGTGAGAGATGAATGCAATACCATTAAATAGAGCCAAGTCATAAACTTGTGCTCACTAATAAATTCCAGTATAGTGCTGTGAGAGATCAATACCAGTGAAATGAATAATTAAACTTTCTAACTGTTTCTTGCCAGTAATGAGTTCTAGTATACTGCTGTGAGAGATGAATGCAATACCATTAAACAGAGTCAAGTCATAAACTATGTATGGATCAACTATGTATAGATCAATGGCAATCATGGCTTTTATCTATACATAATCAATATGTGCTCAATATGTGCTTAATAATGAATTCCAGTATGTGCTCATGTGATTACTTGTATATATCATAGTGCCAATCAAGCAAAACATGGCAATCATGGCTTTTATCTATACATAGTTGACCTATATGTAGTTTATCATGGTTCAAATCTATTTAGCAAAACAGTCCAATATATGTTGTAACAGTTTGTTTAGAATCTGTTTGACAAAATAGTCAATATATGCTCACTAATGACTTCCAGTATAGTGTTGTGAGAGATCAATACCAGTGAAATGAACAACTAAACTTTGTAATAGTTTCTTGCCAGTAATGAGTTCTAGTATACTACTGT
Source organism: Cupressus sempervirens (assembly GCA_028749045.1). Classification (NCBI taxonomy): domain Eukaryota; kingdom Viridiplantae; phylum Streptophyta; class Pinopsida; order Cupressales; family Cupressaceae; genus Cupressus; species Cupressus sempervirens. The sequence continues at coordinate 50,245,795 of CM053788.1, read as the reverse complement.
GAGAGATGAATGCAATACCATTAAATAGAGCCAAGTCATAAACTATGTATGGATCAACTATGTATAGATCAATGGCAATCATGGCTTTTATCTATACATAATCAATATGTGCTCAATAATGAATTCCAGTATGTGATCATGTGATTACATGTATCTATTATAGTGCCAATCATAATAGCAAAACATGGCAATCATGCTTTTATCTATACATAGTTTATCATGGTTCAAATCTGTTTAGCAAAACAGTCCAATGAGTTCCAGTATAGTGCTGTGAAAGATCAATGCAATACCATTAATCAAAGTGAATCATGCCAATGAAATGAACAACTAAACTATGGATATATCAAGTATGTATTGATCCATGCAAAATCATTCAACATACTTATGAGGTCATAACTATGTATAGATAAAAGCCATGATTTCAAACTATGTATAGATCAATGCAGAAATAAACTCTATTCCCATTGCAAAAAATGCTACTTTTCATCTTCTAAAAGATGAGCCTCAGTTTCAGCAGACCCGACGGTTTATTAAAACACATTCATAAAAGCCCAAATTCAGGTTATAGTTTGTACATGTGTATGTGTACATACATACATGTGTCTGTACATTTATACATGTGTGTACATGCATACATACATACATACATACATGTGTGTGTACGTATGTACACACATACATACATGTGTGTGTACGTACATACATGCATACATACATGTGTGTGTCTGTGTGTACGTACATACATGCATACATGTGTGTGTGTATGTACATACATGCATATATACATACATACATTCATGTGTGTGTATGTACATACACACATACATACATGTGTGTGTACGTACGTACATGCATACATACACACATACATACATGTGTGTGTACGTACGTACATGCATACATACATGTGTGTGTGTGTGTACGTACATACATGCATACATGTGTGTGTGTGTACGTACATGCATACATACATGTGTGTGCACATACATATATACATACATGTGTGTATACATATAGACAAATGGAATCAGTATTATGCTTTCATTGGTATAGATAGACTACATGGAGTATAATGAAATATTATTGTAATTTGTTCTTTATGGGCTTATGATCCTTAGTAGTTGGTACTCCTTGCTGTATTTGAATAAATAATTGACTTCTTAATGCAATGAGGCTAGCAAATAATCATGTTGTATCTCGATAGGTGATAGCTGATATCTCACAATTGATAGTGTTTAAATTGTCCACCTTTTAGGTCACTGATGGATCCTATGGAGAGTATAAAGGTCCAAGGAAGCATAGTTAGGAAGACCACATACACCCGCATTCTCACAATTGTACTGGTAGCCCGAGAAGGCAGTCAAATGGGTAAACGAATAAGAAAAGGAAATTCCTTTTGTAGAGACATTATTTATTCGAATGAGGTGGATTGTCATGATCAGATTTAGATGAGTAGGGCAACCTTCTTTTCTCTAGCTCATATTTTGAGGCTGAAAGGAAGCTTGAGAGATACGATCCACTTGAAGTTAGAGGAACAACTAGTGATGTTCCTCCACACTCTTGGGCACAATCTAAGGAACCACAAGATTGCCCATAACTTTGGGCACTCAAGAGAGACAGTTAGTCAATACTTCCACAAGGTTTTGATGGCTGTCTTATCCCTTCACAGAGATTACTTCATACCACTTGGTCCAGGCACTTCTCCTGAAATTAGTGGGAAGGATCGTTTTGAACCATTCTTCAAGGTAAATCACACATTGTTACAAGTTTATTGTCTAGAATGTTGTCCTTATCTTATTATTACTTGAGCATACATTTGATTAGTGTATCATATCCCACAGGATTGCATTGGAGCCATCGACGGAACCCATATTCCAGTGCGAGTTGATGTCGACATACAGGCTAAATATCGTGATAGAAAAGGGAACCTATCGCACAATGTTATGGGTGTCTGCTCCTTTGATTGTAAGTTTCAGTATTGCCTTGCTGGTTGGGAAGGCTCTGCTGCAAATAGCCGTGTTCTAGCCTCAGCTCTATCCAGATCAGATCCACTTGTAGTTCCCCCTGGTAAGCCAAATCACATTTTAATATACTCAAGGTTATGCTAAATTGTTCAAGTATTGACAATATACTTTCTTTATGTAGGAAAATATTATCTCGTGGATGCTAGATATCCAAATGCACTTGGATTTCTGGCTCCTTATCGGTGTACACGCTACCACTTGAAAGAGTGGTCAAGAGAAAACCCAATAAACTCTGCACATGAGTTGTTCAACCATCGACACTCCTCTCTTAGAAATGCAATAGAACGTACATTTGGTATTTTGAAGCAGCGTTGTCCAATCTTAAGACATGCAACGTCTTATGATATCATGACACAATCCTATATTGTTTTAGCATGTTGCATACTTCACAATTTCATTACGATAGAGGATGGCCTTCCATCGGAAGAAGCTATTGAAGAGGAAGATGATCATGATGGGATAGAGGTACCACTGCTTGAGAGATATGGCTTGTCTCAGGAGGATAGAAATGAGTGGGCCCAATTTCGAGAAGATATAGCAAATAGGATGTGCGAAGATTATAGATCTCGAGAATAAATGATTTATTAGAAGGCAATGTGCTTTATATGATTAAATTGATGTATGCATATAGAATGATGGTGTGTGATTTCGTTATTCTGATATCAGTCTTTGCTACATTCTAATTAAATAAAAAGAACATTAACTTTCAATTTCACACCTACATTATGTACAAAAATTGTTGATCATATCTGCAATACACAATCCAACTTGAAATATAGATTACATTGTTTTAAATGCAAGAAAGCACAATTATTATACATCTTTGCATTGAGAAAGTAAAATAACATGCTTCATAATGGGGCTCATGACTATTTACTTGCCATTGATATCACCATTTTGTTTTACTGGTAGTTTTTTTGATGTTGATGTGTTATCATCAATTATTGCTTAAAATGTGTATCATCTTCAGTTAAATGCTTTCAAGTTTATTAAATGTTAGCCTCATTGCATTAGGATGTATTAAAAAATGATATTTAAAATTTATCGTCTTCAATTTTAAATGAAATACAGCAAGGAGTACCAAATGATGAAGATCATAAGCCCACTAGTAAGAAGAGAACAACGAATTCGTTGAAAATCTTATTTTTCTGATGTTACTGCTTACTGCATTCCATTTAAATTTAAAGAGTAATAACTTTCAATTTCAGTTGTATGATTACTTTAAATTGTAATATGTTTACCTATTCAATATGTTAGCCTCGTTCCATTATGACGTATTACAAAATGATAGTTAAAGATTTTCACCTTCAAATTTAAATGAAATACAGGAAGGAGTACACAATGGCATATACCGAGCTCATGATGAGCATGGACAGATCTAATCATGTGAACCAGATGTGTTCTCCCATTACTTTGAGTGATATAGATGGATTCCTCGCCATGAGCAACAAATCTTCTTCTTCAAAGAAGAAAATGTGGACAAAATCGATGGAACGCAAGTTTCTAGACTTGCTCCTTGAACAAGTCCATCTCGGACGAAAAGGTGAAGGTGGGTTTAAAAAAGAGGCATGGACTGCGATAGAGAGGACATTCGATGCAGTGATGAACTTGAATCTGTCACGAGATCATTTTAAGAATAAGCTGAAAACATGGAAAGTAGGATATAAAGTAATGAAGGACTTGAAAAATACAAGTCAGTTAGCTTGGAATGAAGAAACTCAAACTGTGGATGTTGAGGATTCAGTGTGGGATGACCTTTTGAAGGTAGGATGATCTTTGTACTCTTTTCATTGAATAAATTTTCCCTTCTTATTTTAATAATGAAAAACTTACAACCCAATCCATCTATTAATGCTTACATGTAGAGGAGAGAATTAAAAAATGTAAAAATGTATAAGAGGTCACTTTTCCAATATTTCAATGAGTTGGCTGTAATTGTCGGTAATGACATTGCTGAAGGGTTCGCATCTACAACACCCCTTGATGCTGAAGAAGGGCACCCTATGAACGATGCATTTAATGTGCTTGATGAGGATGATACCAATTGTGGTACACCTCTTGACAACCAACCAGATATTGATGAAGAGTTATATCATTCCAATCAATCGAGTGCAAGTGCTAGAGGGACTCCTCCACCATTATCATCAAGGAGGGGAAAGAGGAACAAGACATCTTTGGCTACACCATTGGATGTGATATGTGAAACTATGAAGGAACTGAAAGATGGCCTCATTAAGCCTCAGATTGTAAAAGTGGATAAATCTGAAGATGATAATATTTTGACTGCTGCATATACTTCTCTCAAAGCTGTCCCTGAATTGAGTTGAGCAATTTTCGTGAAAGCACATGATACCTTCGTGCTTCAACGTGAAAGAGCCAAAGGGTTCTTGATGACGGATGAGGTGGAGAGAGTGGAGTGGATTGCAATGACATTTGGTACCATTTAGCTATTTCAGCTACTGACTAGATTGCAATGACTTATGCTGCATGATTACTCTATTCAATGGTTTTGCATTAATCTCTAATAGCACTAAACTGAAACTATATTGATCTCGCATCACTATATTGGAACTCATTATTGAGCACATTTTGACTATTTAATTAGTTATCTCTCACAACACTGTACTGGAAGTCATTAGTGAGCATATATTTACTATTTTGTTAAACAGATTCTAAACAAACTGTTACAACATGTATTGGACTGTTTTGCTAAACAGATTTGAACCATGATAAATTATGTATATGTCAACTATGTATAGATAAAAGCCATGATTGTCATTGATCTTCCATATATCCATACATAATTTATGAGTTGGCTGTGTTTAATGGTATTGCATTGATCTGTACATAGTTTATGACCTCATAAGTATGTTGAATGATTTTGCATGGATCTATACATACTTGATATATCCATAGTTTAGTTGTTCATTTCATTGGCATGATTCACTTTGATTAATGGTATTGCATTGATCTCTCACAGCACTATACTGGAAGTCATTAGTGAGCATATATTTACTATTTTGTTAAACAGATTCTAAACAAACTGTTATAGCATGTATTGGATTGTTTTGCTAAATAGATTTGAACCATGATAAACTATGTATATGTCAACTATGTATAGATAAAAGCCATGATTATCATTGATCTTCCATGTATCCATACATAGTTTATGTGTTGGTTGCGTTTAATGGTATTGCATTGATCTGTACATAGTTTATGACGTCATAAGTATGTTGAATGATTTTGCATGGATCTATACATACTTGATATATCCATAGTTTAGTTGTTCATTTCATTGGCATGATTCACTTTGATTAATGGTATTGCATTGATCTCTCACAACACTATACTGGAAGTCATTAGTGAGCATACATTTACAATTTTGTTAAATAGATTCTAAACAAACTGTTACATCATATATTGGACTGTTTTGCTAAACAGATTTGAACCATGATAAACTATGTATAGGTCAACTATGTATAGATAAAAGCATGATTGCCATGTTTTGCTATTATGATTGGCATTATGATATATACAGGTAATCACATGAGCACATACTGGAATTCATTATTGAGCACATATTGACTATTTGGCTAAATAGATTTGACACAAACAACTAGACACTGTTACAAATTTTAGTTGTTCATTTCACTGGTATTGATCTCTCACAGCACCATACTGGAATTTATTAGTGAGCACATATTGACTATTTTGCTAAATAGATTTGAAACAAATAGTTACCACATCTATTGACTATGCTAAGCAGATAGCAGGTAGAAATAGAACCATGATAAACTATGTATAGGTCAGCTATGTATAGATAAAAGCTAGTGATATACTTGTAAATTTCATTATTGAGCACATATTGATTATGTCTAGATAAAAGCCATGATTGCCATTGATCTAGACATAGTTTATGACTTGGCTCTATTTATATGGTATTGCATTCATCTCTCACAACACTATACTAGAACTCATTACTGGCAAGAAACTATTACAAGGTTTAGTTGTCCATTTCACTGGTATTGATCTGTCACATCACTATACTGGAATTCATTAGTGAGCACATATTGACTATTTTGCTAAACAAATTTGAAACAAACAGTACGTACGTACGTACGTATGTGCGTATGTATGTACACACATGTATGTATGCATGTATACATACTTGATTTATGCATTGCATTGATCTCTCACAACACTATACTGGAACTCAACACTGAGCACATTTTTACTATTTTGCTAAGCATGTATGTATGTATATGCGTATGTATGTATGTATTTGCATATGTATGTATACACATGTATGTACGTATGTATGTATGTATGTGCATATGTATGTACACACATGTATGTACATATGTATACAAACTTGATCTATGCATAGTTTAGTCATCCATTTTATTGACATGATTGGCATTGGTCAATACGCAGGATAGTTGTTCATTTCATTGGCATTCACACGATTGGCATGTGAAGTCATTCCAGATGGTTAATTGGCTTTGTGTAATGGTATTGCATTGATCTATCACAACACTATATTGGAAATCATTACTAAGCACATTTTTACTATTTTGCTAAGCATGTATATATGTATGTGTGTATGTATGTATGTATGTGCGTATGTATGTATGTATGTGCATATGTATGTACACATGTATGTACGTGTGTATGCATGTATGTATGTGCGTATGTATGTATGTCTGTGCATATGTGTGTACACGCATGTATGTACGTATGTATACATACTTGATCTATGCATAGTTTAGTCATTCATTTCATTGACATGATAGGCATTGGTCAATACATAGTTTAGTTGTTCATTTCATTGGCATTGACACGATTGGCATGTGAAATAATTCCAGATGGTTAGTTGGCTTTGTTTAATGGTATTGCATTGATCTCTCACAATACGTAGTTTATGATTTCGTAAACGTTTGGTATAGTTGTTCATTGCATTGTTAATTAGAGTTATATTTGAACCATACATACGTGGAATACACAAGGAGTGGCAAATAATGAATGCTCAATTGTAGAACTTGAAAGCATATAGAAATGTGATTTGCTAGATGATTGTATAGTTCATGATTCTATCCTATGTTATATCTATAGTCCTAATTTGCTTGCATATGTTTTTATTTTTTGTCTTTTTGTCCCTATTTGATTTCCTATGTATGCTCTCGTTGACAAGATTATCAAAAGTATTGAGGATTTCTGGTAGATGATTGTACAGTCATGATTCTGTCCCATGTTATATGTATATTCCTAATTTGCTTGGATATTTTTAAAATTTTTTTTTTTTTTTTTTTCACAATTTGGTTTCCTATGTACATGCTTCTTGACAAGATTGTCAACGATATTGATAAAGTGTCTTTCTCTTGTATTTTTTTATTGCTCTTGATTTGCTGATATTGCAAGACCACACATGCTGATAAAAAATGAGCTATCTAATGATTTTTTATTGTGTTTGTAAACGATCAATATTTTTGATGCCACTCCTTGGTGTATTCCATTAAAAAAATAATCAGGTTTTAATTTTTCAAGCATGTTTAGTTCATATATGCAGGATTGACCATCTAACAATACAGACAGTAATGGGAAGATTGAGCAGCATGAGAGGGTTGCCGTTGAATGTGGGGCATAAGAGCATAATTCGTGGATTTCTCAGTGTTTTCATATTTAACGATGTGTTTTCACACCACCATTCAAATCATGGATATTGTTCTATCAAGTTAGCAATTTTTCATATTGTAGTAATTATGTGAAATTCATTATCAGAATTTCATGATGTTAAAATATGATTTATATGATTAATGATTTTCATGATCTTTTTTTTTGAATTGCATGTAAAATCTATGTTGCCAAAATTCCACATTTTTAAAGAGCAATTATTGACAAAGCATCATTTTTCTTGTTAAAGTTATCATCAAATGTTTAATGTATGTGAATGTAAAATGGTATATTTTTTCTTATATAATATTTCACATAAAATTTTAGTTGCATATTTTGTTGAATAATTAACTAACTTAATAAATTTATTAAAAGGGAGAGATAGATAGAGGGGCAGAGAGTGTGGGATAGGAAGGGGGGAGGGAGGGACGGAGGGAGAGAGCGAGAGAGAGAGAGAGGAGCTTGTGTGTTCTTGCATCTGTAGAAAGGTGTCTGTTGATGTGTGTTTTATGACTCACCAAACAGTAGAACAAAATACCGAAATATCTTATCCTCTCTTGAATATATATCTCTCTATGACCTCATCAAGATCTTCAAATGTCTCCTCCCCAATTGAAAGTATTTTCCAAGTCGAAGATAGCTAGCAAAATCCTTTTGGTCTTTTCCTCCTTCCACAATATCCTTGTGTGCATAAACTCCATTGAAAATGTTCAGTGTTAGAATCAAGTGAGTAGACCCTTTCAAGCTTGGACGGATAATACTCTCCCTTGGCTCTTTATCTGCTAGGAACTTAATGGTTTCATTCTCTTGTTCACTTCGTGAAATGGAATCCTCTTCCACAAAATATGGATCCTTAACCTCCTTATCCTTATCCTGTTCACCCTGATAGTTATCATTCTTCAGTGAACTCTCTTTGCAAGTTAACTCAATTAGATACTTCACTTTTGTCATAGTTTTCACCCAACAGGTAAGGATGCTGCCTTCTGCAATTTTTTCTACAGGATCTATATCTAGATCATCAGAAAGCTCCTCTTTCAATATTATTCCTGTCAAGCCTGATTCCAGATCATAAATTATACGATAATTTTGGACTCTGCGGGCTGTTGCTTGGACAATTTTTCCCACTGACAGGGTCCTTTCATTTTCTCCAATCAGCAGATAAAATTCCTCATCTTGGGATGGCTCTTTATATGGTGATCTCAAATCCTGAAATCCATATAACAATTCACTCTTTATGTCAGCAAGGGTTTCCTGCTTTTTATTGGATGTCAATTGCTCCACACTTCTAGCATATTCATCAATATCAAGGGCATTTAACAGATCATGATTTTTTTGACATGCTCAATAGCCATTTCTTGTGTTTCCTCATCCATATCATATATATCATGTCCAACTTCTTCACAATATATGTCCTTAGCCATTTTCTTGGCAAGTTCATATGACTTTGGATGAATTCTAGTATCATCCAATGGATCCATAACATGGTTTCCGGACGCTGCTTGTCCATTCCCTCTAACCACTAAAAAAACCAATAGCATTTATAAAGACAAGTCGCTTCATAGCCTCTACAATTGGTTGCTGTAACCATTACCTGCTCAACAGCTTCATACTTTTCATTTGGAGTAAGGAAATGTTCCAGTAAATGAAGCTTCAATGATAATATTTCTTTGCCAAGACTATATAATGTTGCAACCATGGCCAATGGATTCTGAAGATACCGATCAAGAGCCACAAAACGCCTCACAATCCCTCTTTGTGTTGGCAACTGGTCCTAAGAGATGTGAGAATTCTCATATAGTGTAAGCAATAATTCATTTGCATAAACAACATTTATTGTGTCCAATCCTTCTGCCAAATCACGTGGATGAACATGAACACAGGGAGGGATAGAGGGAGGACATGCAAACACACACATATTTAGCGGCTAAGTCACAAGGTTCGAGTTTGAGTTCGAGTTCGACAATTATGAAGTTTAGATGAACTTGACAATAAATTCAATTCGACGATAAATTTGTCTTACATAAATTTTCAAAAATATATAATATATATGATCACAATTTCCAACAATGGGACAAAAAATAACTTTGTACAAATGATTGCAAGTATGATTATTTTTTACTTTTCTTTGCTAATAAATAGAATTAAAATAAAAAATAATAATCATTTTATTTATTCTTGACTAACAAAATAAAACTGTGAATATTCAAAAATAAAAAATAATAATAATGCAATCTAATTATAAATAAATTAAATCATAAATATTAATACTTTACTCATTATAATCCTTGTGTTTCACTAATTAAATAAGATTAAAAAAATTTACATCAAATTCCAATTCCAAGTCGAAAATGAACAACCAAACGCAAGAAAAAGATATTCCCTGTCATATTCTGTTCCAATTCCAATTTCTAAATTGGCAACCAAACGCAGAATATGGATTTGAAAATTCATCTTCCGTGTCAACCAAACGGTCCAACTATCTTCCTAAAATACATAACTAGGTTTTCGAAAACCTGGTTATCAAATAACTTGGTTATGATAGAAATTCATCTTCCCCAACCAAACGAGGCCCTAAAGAATATGAGGAATTGCGTTTATCAACCTTACAACTAGACTTTGTCTTTAGGGTTTCAAAATAATTTGAGATGTAAATCAAGGCTTAAAGTGACTATCAATCAATCAAATATATGAAAGATTAAATCCTTTTATTAGTCAGGACGATTGATAAGTGGTATGGTCCAACGTAAAGGAAAATACTGTTACATTCACATCCTTTCTCTTCTCGTCTTTGACATTTCATATATCATCATGTACGAATCTCGACCTTCTGAATTCCTAACTAAACTATCATTTTCTTCTTGTAATGCATTTCATATTTCCTTTGCCTTTTAGTCGTGCCCTAAGTTATGTCGTGAAATGCCCTTATTATGACATAATTAGAGAGATCTAAGGTGTTGTTTCATTTTTCCAAAAAATTATTTGGTGCAAGGTTGACTTTATCGTCAAATTGGTCGGATAATGCAGTATAATATCATGATTTGTTATTTGAAAGAAATGTAGTAAATAATAGATTGTTTGAGTAAATTTTTAAACTGAAATAAATCCAAGCCTGATGAAATCCACATTATTAGAGAGAAAAATCCAATCTGTACTGGTACGTTGTTAATGTGAAGTAGAAGGCCATATTTTGACCACAATTTTATCGGGACAAAGTGAATTACAGTGATGAATTTGAACCCCCACAATTTGAATTCTGAACTTGGATTTGTGTGTTCAATGTTTTTATTCCTCCTCCTCCTTTTAGTCTCTATCATTCCCACAGGCAGCACCATTTGAGAGATTCTCTCTCAGAGGATAGCTGGGGCTTTGACGGTGGCGCCAAGAGAAAAGGCTGAGGGACTGAAAGACAAGTCAAGAGAAGATCAGGAGGGGCCAAAAGATAAGTCAAGAGAAGAGAAGTTTGAAGAGAAGGTGTTCAAATCGTGGCTTCTGGCTCATGTTTGTCATCATGACTATGTCATCGCTAGGTCCGTGATGAGCTCAGTGGCGGCCATGGTGGTCACACTTCATATTGGGTTTTCCATAAGCAAATTAGTATTCCTCAAATATAAGTATGTTGTCAAGTATCACGATTGTCTCGACCGATTACGGGTGGTGGTTTTGGTGGTTCAGTTTCTCTTCATTACTGTTGGATGGTCTACCATCTGTTGGAGAATGGCCAAGGCTATTCTCTACTTTCCAAACTCAGATGGGATATTCAAAAGCATCTTCCGCGTGGACAATTTTTGGAGAATGCGCATCATGGAGCTGAGGTATGGGTGGCAAAGCCAAATTGCTGACCTCAAAGAAGAGAAAGAAAATGATTTGAACTTTGACGAACTCCCCCTGGATCTTCAAATCTGGTTGCTGAGTATGATAACATTTATGATAAGTTTAACTTTAATTCAAGTTTATTTTTATGTTTATACTTTCTAAGAAAAATAAGAGTATTGCAATAATCAAGTATTAAATATAATAATTTTAATCATTAAGATAAATTTATATTCATTAAGAAATAAAATCACTAATAAAAAATTGTCATATCAATATATAATTAATTAAATAAAAGATACATAGGTAATTACAATTCTTTAAAATAAGAAAATTCCCACATACCATTATATCAGTATTTTTTATATTTTCTTAGAAAGTTTGATAACATTGAATCATTAATTAATAATAATAATAAATATGAAAACTTATTGCGTCGCAATGCCTCTCTAAAAAATCTTGAAACATAAATCTAAATATAGAAGCATATTTCATGACAATGCTCTGTACAATTATTTAGAAAGAAAAATCTAACAGTGAAATATAAATAAACAATGAAGAGTTTAGCTCAACCACATTAAATTGAGGTGGGCAAAGTATCTGACATTAACATAAACTCTCGAAATTCAGCTGACTATACCTCTACTTCAGTGACTTGCATTCCAACTACAACTGTTTCAATTTCAACTGCAGCTTCTCAACTCCTACACAGTTATTCTTTTCCAGCCAATCCTTGGTTTCTTCCATGCTTTTGATAATACCCTTCTCATTATTCTTGGCTTCCATTGCCCTGCTTTTCATGTTGTAAACATAACATTTATGTTTGGTTCTTGCCACTTGCTTCTCCTTTGTAGCTTCATCCTCAAAACAAAATATGCTTGCCTCAGCTACCCTTCTATCAATCTCTTCCTTGCTCAAACTCCTCCTCTCATTGGAAATGCTGACTGAATTGTTCTTCCCTGCCTGCTCCTCCATGGCTGAAACTGTCACAGTTCCATCCCCACCCACTTCAAAATAGACTTTGACCTTTGAGATTCCAGCTCGCATTAATGGTATTCCATCCAGAACAAAACTCCCCAGTAAATTGTTGTCGACAACCAAAGCTCTCTCGAATAGGGAAGCATAGAGACCACATATTATCATACAGAGTGGTGAAGATCTCTCCATCCGAGTGGGAATTTGAGTGTTGTGAGGAACAACCATAGACATTATGCCCATTCCTAATCTCAAGGCTCAACGATGCCACTTCCACCACTTCCAGCTCCACCTTTTCCTTGCTCAAAATTGCAGCTTGAACAACAACGCCATAAGCCACGGCTTTGTCAAGATTCATAGATTTGCATATCTTCTTCCCAACAAAGACTCTTCCTAGAAATTCCTGACGAACCTCCCACCAACACGATGTCATCGATTTGGGTAGTGTTCATCTTGGCATCCTCCAAACACATCCTCTCGATCTATATGCACTTTATGAATAGATCACTGTTCACCTCTTCAAACTTTGCTTTACTTATTTGTACGTGGAAGTTTTGCTCGTCGTGGAGGCTGTCGATGTCGATCACGGTCTCCGCCGTGGAAGACAAGCTCCGTTTTTCTCTCTCACAGTCTGCTCGAAGTCCCAAAAGATTTGCAACCCAATTTGTCCAAACCACCTTTCAAAACGGTTAGTAGTTTTATGTGTCGGACGGGTTTAGATGAAAGTCTCACCTATAATAGCCTATCGGCTAATTACTCTAATATAACAAAAATTACAGGACTTGTAACAGAGTGATACACAATGAACGTAATCAATAAAAAGAGGATGATGTAGCTTTTGAAGGGAAATAAGTTTGTTCTATGCTTACTCTAGGCTAATCCAATGAGATATATCAACATAGGAAGAAATCAGTCTAGATTAATAGACAGTCTGTGGGTATGCATAATTTTGAATTAAATACTAATAAAAAAATGTAAACGTGTTAAAGGTTAACTGACACTGAGCTTTAGACTTGGACTAATATAGGGCTTCTTTGTTTGTATGTTACCTTGGATGTCAACTCCATTTTTATAGATTATTGTTTTGCATTTATAGGTCCATCTTCAAAATTATGCATACAATCTGGTTGGATGAACAATAATGTTTTGGATTAGTTGGTCTCATTGTTGTTTCCTCACCTATTTAGGCTGGTAGTAGTTAAATTTATAGAGGGTTCAGACTAGTAGGGTACATGTATTAGGACAATCCCTAAAGATATTTTGATGATGTAAATGATTGATATTGATGAACATTAAATATGTCATTGTTATTTTCTCACCTATTTAGTCTGGTAGTAGTTAAATTTATAGAGGGTTCAGACTAGTAGGGTACATGTATTAGGACAATCCCTAAAGATATTTTGATGATGTAAATTATTGACATTGATGAACATTAAATACGTAGTCCTTTGGTACATTTTCACCAAACTAATGGGTTTTTCTAAGGTTTTCTTAAATGCTCTAATTTATTAGGACATAAGAGGATTATCAAGTGAATGCTTTAATAAGGATTTTTTCAAATGTGTGTTTAGTTTACTTAAAATGTCGTTAATGAAATTTGGTTTTGCCAAACTGAATAGGGGTGGATAATTGAGGGTAGGTTTATAGATGTGGCATTGATCTTACCCCACAAAAAGTGACCTCTGATGATGGAATAGTATATTACAATAATAGATAAGTCATCTATTATTAGTTAATGGTTATCTATTGTAAATATCTAATAAGCTTTAGTTTGCTTTCATTTTTTTCTTTCTCTAGAATAGAATGTTTATATTCTTTATGATCGTTTCTTAAGGAAACATCGTCTCATTCTTTTGTATAAATTGACCTTTCGGTCTCTGTTAATATCAAGCAAGTATTTAACCAATTACTTCGTCATATGGTATCAGAGCTAATACTTAATTTTTTTTTGGAAAAAATTATAATTTCTTCTTGAAATTATTTGTTTAAATTTTTTTTCAAAAATTATTTTAGTCGATTTTCTCTAAAACCCACCTAGGGTTTTCTGCTTGGAGAAATTTGAAATCTCGAGCTAACGTTTTTCCCTCTCCAAATCATGATTTTGCAACTCACATCTAAAAATCGTGGTCATTTTTTTAATCTAAAAAAAATGCAAGTTCTCTGCTCATGACTGGCCGAACTGTCACTCTGCAATTCGTGGCAAATTGTGATTGGTTTACCTACTCATGACTAGTCCAAATCTAACTCTGCAACCCGTGTTTAACATTGTTTGCAGCTCGCGTTTGGGTTTGTACAAATCACATCTGCAAATTGTTGTGCATTTTGAAGGATTCTTGGGTCAAATCAACCATTATTCGGAGGCCAAACTCAACTCTCTAGCCTCATCTCTACTTGCAAATAAGGATCTGTGCAAAATCGATCATTATTCTCCACGAATTTGCCATTTTTTGCACTCAAAACCTTCATTGGCCATCGATTGATTTTTTGCCCAAACCCTAACTTTTGGGGTCAAAATTTTTTTGATTGCAAATTCTTGGTGGGTTTTTCGAGAGCTCAATTGGGTTCATTTTTTTGGGTGCCTTGATTTTTGTGCCTCAAATTTTGAGCCAGCAGATCAAAAAACTGACAGCATATTCCTTTTGGGTTTTTTGAGCTCTTTTAGGTCACTCTGATTCTTCTGGGTCTTCTGTATTTTTGCCTTGAAGAACGTGCCTTCACAGATTTTCACAATTTTTTATTGAAAAATGTGCCATGGCATCTCTGACAAATATTTTGCTTGAGCATAACTCCAAATTCAACGATCGCAATTATGGCACTTGGAAGCAGCGCATCATAACAATTTTTGAATATTAGAACATCGATCAACTTGTTCTGGGTGTTATGAAATGTCTGACTTCTCCAGGTCCTGATCAAGATACATGGGATCTGAATAATCGAGAGGTAGTAATGTTTCCCAAATTATCTGTGGTTGATGATCAGCTTTCTCAAATTTCATCTGGCAAGACAACTGTCGAGATCTGGACACATCTCAAAGGCCTTCATGAGACTTTTGACAAAAGCAGAGCCTTCTTTATGAAAACCACTCTGTTTTCTATTGTCATGGATGAGCGCACCTCGCTCCAGGCACACCTAAATCAGATTCAAGAAATTTGTGATCAGTTACTTGCCATCGATCGCAAGATGGAGGAAGAAGATATTGTGGTTATCACTCTTCGGAGTTCACCAAAATCCTATGAGCATTTTATTGAAACTCTGAACATTACATCTACTGGTGTTGATTTGAAGTTCACTAATCTATGCACATTGCTGCTTCAACAAGATCGGTGGAAACAACAATTCGGTAGCAGCTCCAGTTCCACCTCAATAGAGCAAGCCTTTGCTGCTAATCCTTTTAGAAGGATAAGGGCAAGTTTCAATAGTAATCTTAATAGAAGTCTTCTGCTCCAGCCCCAGATGGTTCCAAAAAGAAGAACATTCAATGCAACTACTGCCACAAGTTTGGACACATGAAGGTTGAATGTCGGAAGTGTTTAGCTGCACAGTCTAAGCAATCAGGGTCGCAACCCAAAGCGAATAGTGCAGAGCACACTGAGTAGGCAGAATCTACCTTTTATGCCTTCATGGCTAAAAGACTTGCAAATCATGTGAAGTTGTCTGCCTGGTACATTGATTCAGGTGCCTCTCGTCATTTCACTCACCGTAGAGACTGGTTTACTGACTATCAGCCTTATTCAGACTTTGTTACTTTTGGTGGCGGAGAAGAGTACACGGTTGTTGGTAAAGGCAACATTCACATTTAGTCTGTTGGGAAGAATCTCATATTCCTTGATGTGTATAACATTCCAGGGATGGAACTAAATCTACTTTTTGTCAGTCAGTTGTTGCAACATTCTCCACACTTAGTAGTCACCTTCAGTTCACATAAGTGCACCATCATTGATCGGGTGACTAAGTCTACTATTGCAGTAAGTCTTGAGGATCATGGTCTTTTCAAACTTACTAATTTTGGTGATTCTCAGGACTTAGCTATGGCTGCTCGATGATCTTTTGCCAACACACTTTGGCATCAACAATATGGGCACTTAAATGTGCATTATCTCTCACAACTTGCTCAGGATTAGGTTGTTCTTGGTTTGCCAAAGATTTAGACTCAACAGCTTGGAGTTTGTGATGCATGCTAGGATGGGAAGCAACATCAGACACCTTTCACCAGTGGCGATTCTTGGCGAGCTTCTCAGGTACTTCAGCTTGTTCATGCCGATATTTGTGGCCCTATGACCACTCCCTTTGTTCTTGGGTCCAGGTATTTTCTGTTGTTTTTTGATGATTTCAGTAGAAAGATGTGGGTGTATTTCCTTAAAAAGAAATCAGATGCATTTCTTGTATTTCAGAAGTTTAAACCTTTAGTTGAAAAAGAGTCTGGGAAATCTATTATTACTCTTAGATCAGACAATGGGGGGAATTTTGTTCTAATGTTTTCTCTAGCTTCTTGGATACACATGGCATCAAATGCCAGTTAACCACACCCCACATAACACAACAGAACAATGTAGTTGAATGTCATAATAGGACAATCACCAAGATGGATCATTCCATGCTTGAACACAGACATGTTCCGAAGTAGTTTTGGGCAAAAGCAATTAACATTGTAGTTTATTTGTTGAACCGGTCACCCACAATGGCGGTCAAAGGTAAAACTTCGGAAGAGGCTTGGTCAAGTCGCAAGCCCAGAATCAGTCACCTGAAGGTTTTTGGCTCCCTTGCTTTTGTTTGGATCCCTGATGCATCACACACCAAGTTGGATGCCAAGAGTCAGAAATTGATGCCTACTAGATATAACAGTCTTCACAAATCCTACTGCTTGATCGATGTTGAGACATCTCATCTCATCTACATTTGTGATGTAGTCTTTGATGAGCAGTGAGGACCATTCATGCCAGTTTCTCCTATTCCTGATCCAACAGACCAGCCTATGATGGCTCATGATTTGGGAGTTCAGCTTCCATTAGGTCCACCTGATGGGAGGGCTCCAGTAGCTCCTGTAGTTCTAGTTATTCTAGTGATACCTGTACAGACACCTCTAACTTCTCTTGCAAGATCATCTCGCTTTGTAGATGCTTCACCTAAGTTTGATCCAAATTCTTCTAATGAGGATCCTGCTAATCAAGCATCTCCTAGTACTAATGTTGGTCATTCTCCTATCCGGCCTAATTGGTGGGCTAAGACGTTGATCTTCATGATGATGAGCTCATTGATGGGAAAACTGCTCAGAAAAAGAGCAAAACTACAGATTCTGTTAACTTTTCTGATATGGTCAACATTCACAGTGTGTTTGAACCTCAAACATATTCGGAGGCTAAAGGGATTCTAGAGCGAGAACAAGCCATGACATTTGAACACCAGAGCCTACTGAAGAACAACACATGGGTCCTTTTTGATCTTCCACAGGGAAGAAACCCATTGGCTGCAAATGGGTCTACGAAAGAAAATACAAATCGGATGGTACTTTGGATAAGTACAGAGCTCGTTTAGTGGCAGAGGACTTTTCTCAACATCAGGGCATTGATTATGAGGAGACCTTTTCTCCTATTGCAAATATGAGCACCATTAGATTAGTCCTAGCCATGGCAGCACAATTTGGCTGGAAGGTCCATTAGATGGATGTCAAGAGTGCTTTCCTAAATTGTGATCTCCATGAAAAGGTCTACATGATGCAACCTCCTGGTTTCAAGGTTGTTGGTAAAGACCATTAGGTTCTCAGCTTGGTAAAAGCTCTCTATGGCTTGAAGCAAGCCCCTCGAGCATGGTACATAAAAATTGATAAGTAACTTAGCAATCAAAGCTTCAAGAGGAGTTCATCAGACTCGAATCTGTACATCAAGACTACTGACAGTGACATCATCCTTCTGGTTATTTATGTGGATGATCTGATCATCATTGGCAGTTCAACATCTTTGATTCAGGGAATCAAACATAATTTATTCCAGTCTTTTGATATGACTGACCTTGGGCTCATGCATTATTGCCTAGGTGTTGAAGTTTGGCAACAATCTTCTGGTATATTCATCTCTCAGTCCAAATGTGCTAGGGCCTTGTTAGACAAATTCTGAATGCATGATTGCAAACCTGCATCTACACCTATGGAGAAAGGTTTTAAGTTATCAACAAAGTCTAATTCTCCTTTTGGTGATGATACTACATACATGAAACTAGTAGATAACCTCATCTACCTCTTTGCTACTAGGCTTGATATCAGCTTCACAGTTAGCTATATTTCACGCTTTATGACAGCTCCTAAGGTTGATCAATGGATGGCAGCAAAGCGTGTGCTTCGTTATGTGAAGGGCACTTCAGATTATGGACTTCTATACTCTCAAAGTTCTAATCCTAAACTTAGTGGGTTCACAGATTCAGATTGGGCAGGCTCTGTTGATGATTAAAAGTCAACATTTGGATATGTGTTTAGTTTGGGATCTGGTGTAGTCACATGGACCAGAAAGAAGCAATAGGCAGTTTCTCTCTCTTTTACAGAGGTTGAATACAGAGGCACTGTTAAGGTAGAATGTGAAGCTGTTTGGCTTCGTCGGATGCTTGGGGATATGCAAAAGTCCCCAATAGGACTGACTACTCTGTTTGTTGATAACAAAGGTGTTATCAAGTTAGCACGAAATCTAGTCTTCCATGAACAAACCAAGCATGTGGATGTTCACTATCATTACATATGATAGTTGGTTGAAGACAGGACTATAGATTTGCACTATGTCCCTAGCACAGATCAGACTCCATACATTCTCACCAAGCCTCTTGGTCTTGATAAGTTTGTCAAATTCAGAGGACAACTTGGTGTGCTAGATAGATTAACCATTAAAAGAGGGTATTACAATAATAGATAAGTCATCTATTATTAATTAATGATTATCTATTGTAAATATCTAATAAGCTTTAGTTTGCTTTCATTTTTTGCTTTCTCTAGAATAGAATGCTTCTATTCTGTACGATTGTTTCCTAAGGAAACATTGCTTCATTCTTTTGTATAAATTGACCTTTCAGTCTCTGTTAATATCAAGCAAGTGTTTTACCAATTACTTCATAATATAGTAAAGGTTGTTCACATAATGACTGTTTAATCATGTAAGATGCATTATGTTAATGAAATTTGGTTTTGCCAAAGTGAATAGGATTGGATAATTGAGGGTAGGTTTGTAGATGTGGCATTGATCTTACCCCCACAAAAAATGACCTCTGATGATAGAATAGTAAAGGTTGTTCGCATAATGAATGTTTAATAATGTAAGATGCATTATGTATGGTTTTTGTGAAGACCTAAAGAAATGGCTAAGATATGAATAAAAATAAATAAATTATGTTGACCTGTTTTGTTGGCTCACAAGTAGTGAGATTTTTGTGACTTGACTGAATTTGGAAATTTAGGGGTTGGATTTATGGATTTGAATAATGCAATAGTAAATCAATAATCTGTGTTTTGTACTAAAATTGAAGATGTTTATAGTTTTATGATTTGCATTAGTATATGGTTGTGTTGATTTGGAAACCATTTTAGCTTGCCATTTTGATTTGAAAGTCCATTTTACCTTGTTTGTAATTGTACCTAATAATTTTCACGACAGAATGGAGATTTATAAATAAGTTTGAAAGATATGAGAAATAAGTGGTAAATAATTTTTAGAAATGTAAAAAAATATAAAATTATAAAGAAATGAATGTTTAAAGCTTTTTTCAGGTTTCTTTAAGGAAACTTCCAGAACATCTTAAAAATTCATATTTTTAGCTTGATCTACAAGACATCTTGCCATTGGATGGAGAAACTCAAACAGAGGAACAAACGAAGAATTGGGTGTAGTTGGGCTATAACTTTTCCATTTCTTTCCCCCAGAATTAACACAGAGGTAAATGACCCAACGTAAGCCATAGGGAAAAATTCCCCTTTGATACACAAAAAATCGGTAGACCATCTGCCGTAGATCTGCAAAGGCCTTCTCGCATTGATGGCAAAGCCCGATCCAATCTTCTCTCTGTCTCCTTAGAGCTGCGAAAATGCTGTTGACTGTGAAGTTAAAAATGTGTAGTGGCAGACTGTTGAAGATTTTACAGTAACAATGGCGCCTTTCTGGTGTTTACGTGAAATATGCAAAAATATGAAGTTACATCGGCTACAATCTTTCAAAGCACAGAGATAGGTTTAGTCATTAGCCTAGCTTCAATTTACAGACGAAGAAGGCCAGAAAAAATCAACTTGCAATTTCCCTCTTATCTCAATTTTGTACAAGACCTAGTATTTCATGTTTTCATCATCGTGTTGAGGCTGAATTTTAACAGGAAGAGGAAGATGATGAGGGTTTCATTATGGATGCCACATGACTCATTTAGTCCATTTCTCAACCTCAGACACTGACTGCATGGCAGGTTAAGCATAACACTCTAATAAGAACAACAGATCTCATTGATGCTGTCTACAAACTTATACTACCAAAAATATTATTTTGAATTGAAAATACTCATGAAACTTTGCTGTCAACACTGTATCTATCTCCTATTAAAACTAAAAATAATTGCACTGCACTGACTCCAGAGTCAAAGAAGCTCTATGCTTAGGTTAATGAACCTCAACCAATACATAAGTAAGAATTTACCAATGTGGCCAAGAGGATAGGCAATAAAATAGAGAAACATCCACTTAATGCAATCAAACATCTACAAAGAATCAATCTTAAAAATATCCTGAAAAATCCTCAGAGAAAATTGCTTATATTACATTCAGCCATGTCCGAAGAAAAGGGTAAGCCTAAGTATACACACATAATCCTAAAATTACATATAAAGAACACCAGCATAGAGACGACAATGGGGAAACAAGGGCAGGTGATAAATGGTAGAGACTCATCCTAATGGAACACAAAATTTCCAATTTCTCTCTGCTCGGAAATTTGGCCATGGTAGTTATTACGCAGGCCTGCATTGAGAAATCTGAGCAGTGGAAGCTGAGTTCATAATAAGAGAAATCTTGTCCGATGACAAATGAACTTTAAAAGGTGAGACGCTGTCGTTAGATTTAGGGTTTATGTTCACACTAGGGCTTGAGCTCTCCATTGCCTTTTTGTATCAGTGTTCTTCCCAACTATGTTAGCCATACTCATAATTGTTGAATAATTTGTGGCTTTAATGTGAGATGTTGATTTAGAGAAATATTTAGGATAGTCTTCTTGAATGGTCCAAAACAAATGGTAGTTATTTATCATATTAATTAACACATTGACTTGTTGCTTTAATAGACAAGGAAATCAATTTAGCAAAATATAATCATTAGAAAAACCCACTTATTATTACAATACTTTTTAGAGCAATAAAAACTCAATTCCAAAATTACAAGAACAAGTATATATATATTTCATGTATTATGTTTATCAATGTTGAATAGATCTAATAATTATTTTTAGGATAGATCAAGAAGTTTTTAATGATTTATCTTTCTATTGCATATAATAATGGATGCATGTTTTTTTGAGAACAAAATATTGGCTTCTTATTATCGCCGCAAATGCAAAATTACAAAATTCAGAATTACAATATGCTAAGCCCCATGAGCACCTTCATTACAGTAATCTACAAGACAAAGCTGCGAACTATCACCCATAGCTGTTCTAGACAATGTTTGGACATTTATTAAATAATCAATTTTATGCTGCCTAGGAAGGCTCTAGAAACTCAAACTTAATACCTAAGCCTGACATACCCTAACAATACATATACACTTGGCCAAATACACCTTTGACATTTATTTTGGAAGTTTGGTCAACTCAACTTCTGAAGGCCATAATTCTCAAACTGTTGCTCTGATTGGCTATTATAACAACTTTTCGAAATTCTCAACTTTTATTCTACATGCCTGGATGAATGCAAGCACCCATCCATTGAGTTTTTGGGCCTCATTTGAGCATGTTTATTCCTTCAATAGTGAGCCTAAAGTTTATATGCCAAAATTGCAAACCAACAATCCATAATAAATACATGAGTACACATGATATGAAACTGGGCCTCAATTGGTAGCATGATATATCCAAGATGAACATCCACCTCTGAAATTAGGACATTTCGAGCTCATATGACTGACTAAGTAGCAAGTCTCCATAGACAACAACTCTGCATTAAGACAAGCCATATTCAAACAACTGAAATAAAATATTTTTTTTTGATGCAACATTACTCTTACACCCAAGATACTCCTACATTAGACACCTAGAGTAATTCGAGAAGTGACCCCATCACGTCTCAGGTATTCAGAGGAAAACCAAGGGGGTTAACCTCCTCCCTTGCTAGCCATGATGAATCTTCTACTAACCTCCCTTTCCATTTGGCCAAGTATTCTTAATAAGTTATGTTCCTTGTACTTTTTCCAACATGACTATCAAATATCTCCTCAATCTCCTTTGTCGTTGAACTAGCTGCTGAAATACTCCATTGCACTTCTGCAACTTTGTCTCTGTCACCTCCTTCATAACACTTTGTCAAATCTGAAATGTTGAATACTGGTGAAATATTCAATTTTGTAAGAAACTCCACTTCATAGGCATTTTCAGAATCATGCCTTTTTATTATCTTGCATAATCCAAACTTCATTTTTAGCTTATATAAATTACTATTTTAATTACAAATTTAGAGACTTAAAATAACAATAGTACATAATATTTTAACTAATTGAAAACAGAAAATAGTAAATAAAATTTTAAAATTGATTTCAATCATCTACTATTCAAAAAATGCAAATAAGCTATTTTTTTAATGCTTAAAAATCTACATTTCATTTTTCTTTTAGAAAAAATGACATGAATCAAAATTACATCTATTGTTCTAGTATTAAAATATTATAGTGGACATATAGAAAAAAAATGTGTATTAATTGAAATTTAATTGCCCATACTAAATTGTAGAAAAAATATTTTTGAAAAATTGATTGACTAACGAAAACACAAATATATTTTTAAATTTATGTGTATTTTGTTTTTTAAAAAAAATTGACTAAAAAGTTTAAAAGCACCAACAATGATTTTTAGAATTTTTACATTGATGTATCAATAAGAAAAGTAGCAATACTATATAAGTATGTACAATAGTTTTTATGAATATCAGACTTAAAATGTTAAAAATACCAGCAATGGTTTTTAGAATTTTTACAGTGATGTAACAATAAGAAAAGTAGAATTTTGTTATACAATTATTGTCAAGACTATTAGAAGCTATTTATTATTATTATTATTTCCATAATTTTTAATTATATCTAACTATTCGTTAAAAGTGGCGAAAAATATTGAATCCAATAGGTACATAGTATTGGAACCATCACATAAATTTATACTAAATCTAAAAATTTGAAAGGATAATACAGATTGTAAAAAATCTAATAGCATTGCTTTAAAAAACTAATACGGTCCATTATAGTAAATTATATATAAATCAGATTTTAAGCTGTCAAATCACACATTCCTCCATCGCCATTAAGTCTTCCTTGCCATTTCCCTGTAAACTCGATAATGATTGGGTGATGAGAGAGATCTTTTTTCTTCAATGCACATAATATGGCTAGGCTGCCAGATATTGCAATAAAACTGGTATTCACTACAGCAATTGAAAAAATGCCTGTTTTGGTATTTTTTAAAGATGAGTACTTGAACCTAACAGTGATGACGTTCTTGGCATCAGATGCCAAAAGCTTTGAACAAGGATACAATTTCACAATAGTATTTATAATAGCTTTTCTTCTTTCATCTAATAACAATTTAATAGTAGCATTTATATTAAAATAACTAATTTGTAGAGAATGGGTGCAGTAATTGGGCAACAAATACTTAGATTGATGTGGAGAACAAATATAAAAACACAAGTTTACAACACATTTCTACATAAGAACGTGTCTTAGAACAGTTCGAAGAATATATTTTAGAATTTACCTATAAATTAATTAATATATCAAGATTTACTTATTAAAATAAAATATGTAATTAATTGTAGAAAATGATAGAGTTGAAGTCAATCCTTATTTACACATCGAAGCAAAACTTGGTACATCTTATGATTTGATCTAATTATTTTTGTTTCTAGTCAAGAGTTTATAAACAAAGGTTCAGCAATAGTAGCCTAACTGAATAAACCATTTAAGTGTTATTTTATATATATATTTTTCTATTAGCTATAGAGAGATCAAAAAAATATAAACAATCCACTGATAGTCAAGAAGGAGGCATAGCCTCACACCGAGGCCAAGGAGGCAAAAATACAATAAGTAAGGATCACATACAAAAAAACCCCAAAACAAGGGGGAACCACCGAACTAATGTAAAATGTCAGAATAGGTATCCACCCACGTGGTCCAACCGAGTGGGCTTTCCATCCAAACGATGTTCTTTTGCTCTTAGATCTGGGATAGCATAAAGATCTACTCTTGACTGGCCTTATGATTCTTTTTAATGGCTTGGTTCAGCTTCCGGCAAGTATGCTCGAACACACGCAAATTATCCAACGTCCTCCTCCATTGGTATCCATACTTAAGCTCATAAGAAAAGAATGTAGCTTGACCATCCTTGAGAAATCTTTGAAATTTGTCCTTTTTAGTAATCATGGTGGTTTGAACTTGCAAGAATATTTTAAAATGTGTGAGTATATGAAAAAACTCAGTAAGAACCCTTGGCTTACCTTGGTACTTTTCCTCATTCCTACATTTCCAAATCTGCCAAAGAATGTTAGAAGACAACATATTCCAAAAAAAATTAGCATCTTTACTAAGCCCATTAATGTGACCCGTAACAATTTCAAGAATATTCACATTAATGGGATAGTAAAAACCAAAAAGATTCCATATTTCTTTAGCAAAGAGACAATAAAAAAAAGAAAGTCTACCAGTATCAGGCAGCCTACAAATATTACATAAATTAGAATGTTGATTATCTCTATTAATAGGAAGTCTATCAATTAACATAAGCCATTTAAAACATTGAATCTTTGCTTGAACCAGACTTTTCCAAATGTAATTCAACAATTTATTCCAATTTTTATTATCAAAAGAACAGTACCAAATTTTGTTCAAATGAGCAATAATATCCTCATTATGATCAATGATCTTGTATATGTTTTTTGCCTTTAGCTTATCTAGGACAGTTCCATCTGGCCACTTACATTTAAGGTGCCTATAAGAGTCCACATTACAAACAAGAGGAAGGTCATTAGAAGCTTGCATAATTAAATTATAAGTCCTCTTGTGAGATTGGGGCAAATTATATTTACTCTTAAGATCATCCCACGGTATAAGAATATCATGCTCAAAGATATCAACAAATTGAGTAATACCATATTTAGCCCAATATTTGGCTGAGCATCCTTGGTAGAGGGCTAAGGGTTTATTGTTTATACTCAAATTCCACCAAATGGATCTCTCACCATGAAGTTGATAATCATCATAAAACTCCTTATTGGTGATGAACCTTCGGACATAGTCCCAGGCACGCCATATAGACTTAAAAATAACAGAACCTTGAACAATGACTGGAAATTTACCAACAATAAGGTCATAGAATCGGAGGTTTTTCCAAGATCTAGCTTTCTTGGGAAAGCCTCTCTCAATGTTGTGTCTAACAAGCACTTTCTAGGGGCTATCACCTTCTAATGATTGAAAAATCCACTTGGAAGAAAGAGCAATACCTTGCAGCTTGAGATCTTTTAACCCCAACCCCCCCAGGGACTTATCAGTATGGCACCAATCCCATTTAACAACATGGTATTTTCTTTTTCCCTTGCCATCAGACCAGAGAAAACGCCTGATGGTCTTTTGAATTTCAAGAATTTGGTAGTTATTGAACATCCAGGCAGAGGAGTAATAAATACTGTAAGAGGATAAAAGCTTTTGACAAACTTGAATTCTCCCAGCTAGAGATAACGATCTGTTATACCATTTATTAAGTTTATTCTCAATCTTGGCCTTAACCCAAGCCCACATGTCCTTGAGAGAAGGATCTATAGAATAGGGAATACCAAGATACTTGACTATATACTTGGGGCCTCCCCATTGAAACTTGTGCTGAAAGAACCAATTAGGAGGCTGCTCAGTCCAACCCAAGAAAATAGACTTAGCCTGGGAGATCCTAGCACCCGAGATGGTACAAAATAAATCCAACTTAATTTGTAGATTTTTAAGGTTGTTGTCAGTAAGTTCAAAGAAGACAACAGTATCATCAGCAAATTGACTATTTATAAGCTCTTCATTATTGGGCAGGTAAAGACCTCTAACTTCCGGGGACAAAGAATCATCTCTAAGGATATAGTATAAAGCTTCAGCAACAATAACAAAAAGAGCAAGAGCTAGAGGGCAGCCTTGTTTGATAGACCGACTAAGAGGGAAAGGGTCTAAAATAGAACCATTAATCTCAATTTGGGCACAAGCATCAGTGAGTAGAGTTTGAACAGCCTTACAGAAGTAAGGAGGATCGAAGCCAAAAGACTGCAACATCATGATAATGAACTTCCATTCAACTCTATCATAAGCTTTCTCAAAGTCAAGGAGGAGCAAAGCAAAGTGTTGATGAGAACATTTAGCCCAATCCATAGCTTCCCAAGCAGTAATAAGATTCTCTAAGATATATCTACCTTTAATGAAACCAGTTTGGGAACTATTAACAAACTTAGGGAGAATGTGAGCCAATCTAAGGGCTAAGATTTTAGCCAAAATTTTATAAGAAACATTAAGGAGCGAACTAGGCCTCCAATTCTTGATAAGGGTTTTATCCCATTCCTTGGGCAGGAGTTTAATAATACCTCTATTGATCTCAGGACTAAGAGAGCCCACACTAATGGCCTCATTATAAAGATCAAACAAATCCTTGCTAATCCAACTAAGGTTAGCCTTATAAAATTCAACAGAAAGCCCATCTGGCCTAGGGGTCTTGTCATCCTTGAGAGCTATAATAGCCCCCTTGATCTCTTCAATAGATATAGGAGCCGAAAGAAGCATAACATCATTAGAATCTAATTTAGTAGGAATAAGAGGTCTGCATTTGGACCTAATGTCCTCAGCCTCCAAGGAATCTTCAGATGAAAAAGCTTACTATAGTAATCAGCAAAAGCCATAGAGATACAAGCAGGATTAGAGACTTCTTGATTATTGATAACAAGCTTGTCAATAGCCTTCTTAATCTGTTTCTGCTTAAGAAAGTTAAAGAAGAATTTAGACCCTTGATCACCATGCTGGAGCCGATTAATCCTAGAACAAATTCTAGCTCCATGAATTTTAGCCTGTTGATGCTTGCTAAGGGCATCTTTAGCAACAATAGCTTGGTTTAGAAGATCAACATTAGAGGGATCATCCTGAACATTAAACTCAGTAGTTTGAAGGTTAGAACAAAGCAACTTTTTAGTGAATCTATAGTCCTTGGCATTCTTTTGGCCAATGGTTTGCAGAAAATTTTTCCAAGCCGGGAGATTAGCCTTCCATATGTCAATCATGAAAGAATTCTTCATGTTAAAGAAGTTGATGTTCCTGATAAGATGCAGGGCACATAGAACATCTTCATCATGAAAAAGCTTATTATTCAGTAAAAATTTGGAGCAGGAAGGTTTATGACGAACAGGATCAACATTAATGCTAATACGGGTGAAGATGGGATGGTGATCAGATAGGGTGGTGGCAGAAGTCAAGACAATGTTGCCACTGCTATTAGGAAGAAAAGAAAAGAAGTCTTTATTGCCATAAAAGCAGTCTAATCTAGAATAGATCTTGGATCGACCTTGCTGGAAATTGCACCAAGTGTACTAGATACCATGGTGAGAGGCTTTATTGTTAGCAAGAGGGTCAAACAACTTCTTTGAGTTAATAAACTTAGACCAGTGAAGATTCTCATGGTCTTTCCATCTGAACGGGTTGCCTCCAGTTTTATCCTTTTGAGACTCAACCATATTGAAGTCTCCTCCAAAAAACCAAGGAATATCAGGAAGAGTGGATAGCCAATTCCAGAGGGAGATTCTATCCTTAGTATCATTAGGAGCATAAATAGAACAAAAACCAATTTATTTATTATTGATATTCATAGTAAACTAGACAGCCCTTTGACATGGGGAAATACCATTGTCGGTTATGAGGTTCTCCCATTTGGGATTAACAAGAACAAAAATACCACCTTTACCTCTAATGTGGTTAGAGAAAAACTTAATAGCATCTTTCTAAATAAAATTAAGGCTGATATCAAGCATGAAACTAGTAGCTTTAACCTCTTGCATCATAAATAAATCAACAGAGTTGAAAGAATTTAAAACATGCTTAACAACATATTTTTGTTAGATTGTGGTGACTGATCAGGAAAGTACTGTACATACTTCATAAATAGTGGGGTTCGGAAATTTTTTTTTTGGAAGTAGCCGACATCGACATGGTAGCCGACATATTATGGCTGACATATGGCCGACATGTTATAACCCTAAAGCGGTTTAATACTTGTATAAAAAGGGCTTAGGGTTGGGTATTTTTTGATATGTGGTGATACGAAATTGGTTCTTGCGGCGGTATTGAGCTGTAAGGGATTACAGATTGTAATCAGGTTGTAATCACTGGATTGTAATAAGATCGGACTTGCTGTTTGGTGGACGTAGCCCAGGGATTGGGTGAACCACGTTAAATCTTGGTGCCTTGTGTTCATTTCTGTGTGTTCTATTATTTTCTGTTATTGGTTATATTTGCATGTAGTTTTTATTTCTGTCCGTGGTTTATCCTAACAATTTTCTATCCGGAGACTCAAGCCCCCTAACATTCCAGGATAAGCAATTCATTGAGACACAATGTAAGGGTTTAGGCACGCATCTTCAGCATTCATGCTGGGAGCATTTGGAATATCTCCAACTTTTTTATTAGTAAAAATGTTTTTTGACCTTGGGGGCCTCCCACGCCTATTGGTGGAAATGGAGTCAAGTTTAGGAGTGTCATCAAGGGCGGACAACTCCATATCCATATTGAGATCAATGTGAGCTGACCCAGAAGCAGGGATGATCTCGAAAATACAATCATCCTTAATTTCTCTAAACACCTTTGGAAGAACCTTTGGCGGATTCAAGGCAGGCTTGACAGTATCAATGGGAGAGGCAGGGCACTCAATCATGTCAACGCTTAGTGGGGGATTCACAATGGGATGCGAATCTGGATTAACATATTTGGAATTAGGGTTACCCAAATTAGTCCCTTTCCTCTTTTTCCTACTTCTAACTGGAGTAAAACCATCATCTAGGTTAGGCCCTAGCATAGGCTCTAGAGGGGGAGATAAATTCAAGTTGAGAGAAGAGACAGCTTGGTTAAAATTTGAAGAAATAGGAGCCTTCGTAGCGGGTTGACCAACAAGTGTCGAAGCAACGGAAGGGTTAACTGGTAAAGAGGACTTAGGAAGGGGAATATTGTTATTGGAAGGTTTAGCAGTAGATTTATTAATGATGGGACAATCTTTACGACGATGACCCTCCTTCCTACATAGAAAACAAGCATCCAAGCCCCCTAAAACTTCAATAGGGAAAACAAAGTTATCATTAAGCACATTAATATTAATTTCAAAAGGAATTTCTTTGCCAGGGAGGAGTGATATAAGAACCCTCGCATCCATATGAGGGACTAATCTAACAGTTTCATCCATCCTGATAATTTTGCCCAAATTTTCCAACAACTGTGGCAAAAAATGCCAAAGAAAGGGTGGTAGGTTTTTCACAAGAATCCATCTAGGAGCCGAGAGGGCCAAGACCTCTTCATGGACAGCTTCAGTGGTCCAAGCCAATGCACAGAAGGACGTTGACCCAACCGTCTAATATTGCCTTTTCAAAACCTCTTGTTGGGTATCATGGTTAGCAAAAAATATAAAAAATAACCCCTTTTGAATTTTTCTGCAAAAAGTAATGTGAAACCCTAGTTTGATATTCCAGAAATTATGAAACCAATCATCCAAAAACTTGCGTGGAGGACATTTTTCAATTTCAACAGAAACAAAAAAGATAGCAGTGTTTTTGAGCCTATCTTTCTCTTTAATAATTTCGATAACCATCTCAGAAGTAGGAATTAAAGAAAAGTGAGCCAAGGGAGCCAAAGGGCTCTTACCGTCCTTGGCGACCTTATTAACGCTGTCAGAACTAGCAATAACAAACCTAGCTTGTTCATGAACACTACCTGTCAAACTGGAAACTGCCTCTGAGAACGATTTAGCTTTGAATGCATTGCCATCAGACGGAAGTGAAGCCCCATTAATGCTGGTAGAAGCATTAGTGGCAGGAGGAGGTACGGGGGGCTGCTCAGAAGCGGAAGCATCTCTTGTCGAATTAGAAAAAAAAGGAGCGCACGGGGTACCATCTTCAGTGAGGAAATGCGCAGGGACACCCAGGTGTCCACCGCCATCGACCCTACACCAGTTGTTCGCCACCTTGCCGGTAGCGAAAAAAAAACCCTCCCTCCGGTCATCGGGAGCAGAAAATGCAATTAGCGAAAAATAGCGCAGCGCAGAGCAGAGCCTCTTTAATTCAATTCAAAACTAATATTTCTTATTTTATATTTTTCATGAACATTTGCTCTTTACTATTGGAAATTTCTACGTACACATATTAAGGTAAAAAACCAAAGTGAATATAGTTAAAATTATTTAACTTTAATATTTATAAATAATTGTATATTTTCATGTTCATTTTTCATTTTTACATTTAATTTTTACAAATATTATTCAACAATAATTTTTAAAATGTATTATAATTAGAAAAACCATTATAACTATTTGTACCTTTGAATTGTCATTGAAATAGTTAAAAGCATTTGAGAAAAAAGGGACAGGCTAATCTCCACACAAAATAAACTAAGGAAAAAACAAAGTCAAACTTTTTTTTTGCCCCCAGATTTTTCAATTTTGTTGTTGTTTTTGACTACAAACTACACAGATCATACTAAATTTTTTAGAAAAATCCATGATGTTTTTGATTTTTTGAAAATTGGTCAATTGTACAAATTTGTAGGGAGGATAGCCGTGTTTGAAAAAAATACTTTAAACTATAACAATAAGTACCATTAAATTACTTTTGAATAAACACAAATTATATAAATAACGTATCATTTTCTATATACCTTTAAATAAAAACAATTTAACTCTATTTTTGATCTATAAATTTATACCAAAAAAATTTAGGAATTGCTGTTGCAGATTCCCTATTTATTTTTTAAATTTTATTTTAAGTGACAAGTGTAGTTAACATTATCTGACAAGCCATTGTTTCAAATAAGAAAGAAAACAACAAACCCAATGACCTTTGTTACACATATTTTTTTGAAATTCCCCAAAAAGAGTATGCACATTATACGTTCTTATGTCTTATATTATACAACCCCTGGGTAGGTGAGTGTCAGTACTCTCCCTATTTATAGTCGCTTGTCAAAATCGATTTGAAAGAAAACAACAAACCCAATGGCCTTTGTTGCATTTTTTTTTTTTGAAATTCCCCAAAAAGAGTACACACATTATACGTTCTTATGTCTTATATTATACAACACCTGGGTAGACGAGTGTTAGTACTATCACTGTTTATAGTCACTCGCTTGTAAAAATTGATTTGAAAGAAAATAGCAAACCCAATGGCCTTTGTTGCACATATTTTTTTGAAATTCCCCAAAAAGAGTATGCACATTATACATTCTTATGTCTTATATTATACAACACTCGGGTAGGCGAGTGTCAGTACTACCAGTGTTTATAGTCACTCGCTTGTAAAAATCAATGGCTTGAGCAGAGAGATCAATGATGGTTTGTACATGTGAAAGGTGGAGTGATGTCATAAACACAATTTCTCTTTCATGGCAATCAAGTGTGGAGTGGGAGAAGGAACCAATCAATTTTTGTTAATTAATTACCTTCATTGATCTCGATAAGTAGGAGATAATTTCCACAAGTCAAATTGTGATATTGCTATTAGGATTTAACTATGTGATTTTGAGTCAAACTCATTGACCCATGTTTCATGAGTAGTGATTCAACATGAATCCATCTCTCATGAGAATAAATGGAACACTTAGCACTCATTGGATCTAGGTGATGCTCACCCTTGTGCTTCACCCCTGTGAGCATCACCTAGATCCAATGAGTGCTAAGTGTTCCATTTATTCTCATGAGTGATGGATTCATGTTGAATCACTACTCATGAAACATGGGTCAATGAGTTTGACTCAAAATCACATAGTTAAATCCTGATAGCAATATCACAATTCATTGATCTCGTTTTGTGCATTCAAAAGAATCAATTGTCTATGGATAAGGATGAAATTTAATGTCTATATAGATGGATGAGGTTACTTGTTTCAAGCTTGGGAGTATTGTGAGTTTTGATTTCTGTGGATATTTGAAATTCATTTTCATGGTCACAATTGCTAATTTATCTGGGTGTTTTTAATCTATGTTTTATTTTTTCAGTGATATGGGCTGCTTGTTTTCTACTCTTAAGTTTTGCCAGCTAATGACCTCTATAACTATTTATTTTCATCTCATAAATTCGTTGAATATAATTTAGAGTTTATTTTATCTTGATCGAACACATGCATCATGAACATGGACAGACAAAACTTGCTAAGCTAAACTTTCTATTTCCACTCAGAGGTGAAGAAAAATAATCATGAAATAAACTTAATTGTTCTATTAGGAAAATATATAGATTATTAGCGTACTACCAAAGATTACAATGTTGACTTCACATTCCTTTCTAAGTTTTCGTGCTTGCTATTAAGGTTTCAAAACTCTAAATATCTTGTCATTCACTTCTACAATTTTCAATTTTTTAAAAGCTAAAGTATCTTGACCGTTGGGAAATTTAAA
This sequence comes from Cupressus sempervirens, assembly GCA_028749045.1. Lineage (NCBI taxonomy): Eukaryota > Viridiplantae > Streptophyta > Pinopsida > Cupressales > Cupressaceae > Cupressus > Cupressus sempervirens. Next base: position 50,212,449 of record CM053788.1, on the reverse strand, counting down.
TTTTTTATAGGCACAGTTCCACTTTTGAGTAACTATAGTTTAATTATTCAACAAAATTCAACCTCTACAATTCTGATTTAAAAAAAAAAAAAACAGAATATTGGGTAAGTGCACCAAGTTGTGGTGCGAAAAAGGTGACACCATTTTTATTTTTTCTAATTTTTAGTAGCGCGCACGTGCTATAGTGCATATGCGCTTTAAAAAACCCTAATTTTTATAAATGGGCTGCATACTTGCAACCCATTCATTTTAACTATTTTTTGTTACTTCTCCTCACTACAACACGTACACAGATTGCAAGAAAACAAGTTTTCTGCCACCCACCTTGCCAATATGCCTCCTCACCATCAAAGTTCGAGATCACGAGCATGCCATATGTTATCTAACTTTCTTTTTGCATTGTTTGATATGTTTTTTATATTATTTTGTAGGTTTTTTTCATTTAAAAAAAAAAAATTGTTTATTTATTTAGATTTCAATTGATTTCTTATTAGGAAATGTCAATAATGAACCAGCAAATCCCCAAGAAGGTCAAAACCAAAACCCTCGAGAAGATCAAAACCAAAACCCTCCACAAGAAGAACAACAAATTCCACAACTTGAACTAATTGCAAGACCTCCTCCTGACACACAAGAAAATATAATAAATGAAATAGAAAGAGGTAAAATTGAATTAGAAGGACTCATTGGTTGGTTGAAACAATGTGGAGAAACCAATCCAATGAGAGCTCAATTGGCATCATCCCTCGAATCCATTAAGACCCACATAGCTTCTGTTAGTGATCAGTTAGATGTTTGGCAGGTTAAGAGGGAAGAACAAAAAAGATATTATGCAAATAAATTATCATATCAATATGTTAAAAAAAAAGATATACCAAAAGGTAGAATGTGTGCATTATTTAGAAAACTTGGTGAACAAGATACTGTTAGAGAGGGTACTAAACGGTTCCCCATCCATTGGTGCATACATGTTGCTATTAGAAATAATTTTTGGTATAGATGGTGGATGGTTTTTGATGCCCCTCCTTGCAATAATCATGAGGTCCCCATGTATTTCTTAAGGAAATTGTATTGTGAGTTTGTCCTTGGGGAGATCCCCAATTATTTTGATATATTAGACTCTCAGGGTAGAGGTGGGGGGTCATCATTTGAGAGGTCGGGGGCACGTCGTGACTCTAATGTAGTTAGGGCACCTATGGTCAAGCCATAGGGTGAGCATGTAACTATTCCTTCAGTTGTGAAGGAGCATGTAGAGGCCAACACTTTAGGGACTATTAGGGATTTGACACAGACCCTCACTCATTGCACGAGTCCATTATTTGAGGAGGAGCCTTCTACATGTTGTGGTCACATGTGCACATCATGCGGATCCTTATGCACATTTGGCAGTCATGTTGAAGATGGTGCAGATGATGGGCTAGTGATTGATTAGTTCCTGAATGAGACATTTGGCATTGATAGACAAGTAAATTACAATTATAATAAACTAATTTGATCACATTTCATATGTATAGTGAATGACTAATTAATTAGCATGTATTGACATTGTTCAAAATTCAGGGTCAGAGTGTTGGCGGCCGTAGTAGCGATCCCTTGACCCCATTTTTCATCCCCTTGACGAGTCCAGAGGTATGTATCAATTTAATCATTTAAATGAATACATATATTTATTAAGTAATCATATGAAGGATTGAAATTTTTTTTTATGCATGTGCATCAGTTCTCTACAGGACTATCGACATTCACTGTAGACTCTGAGCCTAGATGCAACACGAGCTTCGTAGAGATACATTTGTTCCATGTTACATTTAACGTGTATTGTATGACATGCAACTCTTGACATCGGAGACTCCTCCTCATCTTCGGTAGTCCGTCGATCATGAAGTGGCTGCAACTATGGCTAGTTCATAGCCATTGACTGAGGTATGAAAGAATTTTCTTGGTTTTTAGTTGTTGTTTATAATAGTTAGTATCAAAATTTTTAATGTTATTTATAAGTGATTATATTGATTCAATTGTTGTAGGGTCTTGTCACACTTGATCGTCCACGAGCCTTTGAGGTGGACTTGCAGAGTGACTATATGATGGCAGTAAGAAAATAATTAATTTTGTGTGTACATATATTTGATTTCAATGTAGAATAATTATTGATTCATATCTACTTTATTTGTATCAACTCGAGTTAGAGAAGAGCCTCAACAAGAGGACAAGCGAGCATGTGATGAAGACCCCATCATCACCACTGTCTCCCTCCACATGATGACCGAAGGCCTCTAGAGATTTGTTTCCTTCCCCTCGTGGGAAGGAGAAGATATAGTTGATAGACATGTACATGTATAGGCATCAACAAACATATATGTTGGATTTTATGTTAGTGGACATATTCGATATACATTTGATGTATATATGACATTTAATATTTGATGTATGACATTTATTTGATGCATGACATTATTAGAATTATGAGATTATTGGTTAATATATGATATGTTTGTTCATGTATGACATTATTGGTTATCATAATATATTATGTGTTTGTTAATGTACATGACATTATTGGTTATCATTTTATATTATATGTTTGTTCATGTATGACATCAAATTAGATATGTTCATGTATGACATTAAATTAGATATGTTCATATATGACATTAAATTCAATACCTAATTAGTTCAAAACTTTGATAGAATATTGATTAACAATAAACTTTATCACTATTTAAGCATAAGTTTATCATTTCCAATATGTCATCGTCATATGATTTATGATCTTGTTCATATTTAAAGTTTTCCTTCTCTGTCATTTGTTTATCAAGCTTAATTCAATACCTAATCAATTTGAATTTTTGATATAATATTGATCAGCAATAAAATTTATCAGTGTTAAAGCCAAAAATTTATCATTGCAATTTATGTCATTTTCATATTGATTTATGATCTTCTTGTTCATGTTTAAAGCCTGCCTTCTATGTTATACATCTAAACATTTATCATAAATTATTATTACAAACATATAACAAATCTGAAACTGAAAACAATACATTACATTAATTCCAAGGTTTAGTTATGATGTAGAGCCTAATAAGATTCTCAAGGTTTCATTAATTCCATATGTTAGATTTTCCATCATATAATACCAATTTTAGTGGGCACTCACATGTATTCCAATGCATATATTTCCTTATATGCACAATTGGTCAATGTTGTACCTTATAGAAGATAGAATTTTATAGGTAGAATTACTTAATCTTGTACTACACTAGATAAGATGTTCTCTATTATGCATAATGTTTAGCTCTGGCATTTTTTATAACAATTTTTCAAGGTTGGGAACCACTTCAACATCCTTTTCATGGTTTAGAGGTAATGGCATTGTGGCAAAGGCTTATGCAAGGGAATGAGCTTCGTGATTTTGGCATTTACACAGAAGTAGAAACTTTCTTCTTCAACTCCTTACACTCAACTCTTCATTGAAGTTAATCTTATAGTACTGAGAATAGCTGCTACAAATTCCTGGGAGCCAAGGGACCCTAAACCTATGCTACATTTTCTAGAGACATAGGAGAAGTTACTACATGCTTCAATACTTCATAACATTTTGGATCATATAGTGACGCCCAACTTAATAACAACTGTAGATACTTGGGATCCTCACAGGGAGATTGTGCCAATACATGCACGATTACATCCTTGGCTTCCATTTTTGGGCTAGTGTATGGAGCCTTTATATCCAACCATTCATTATAAGTTGGGGAATGTACATGTAGGTTTCTTATGGCTCATTAAGTGCATCACTTCTTGAGATTTTACTTCAACCCAAGATCATGTCATCTTTTCCATATTTTTCCTTATTTATGAGTTGGGGATGGGAGTGTCAATAATGTCATAAAGTCCTCCAAAATTATCCCCAACAAACTTTTAACTAGCTTGGTCTCATTTAATGGCCATCGTTCAACAATTGGAAGCTTGACATGAATCCATTAACCAATCCAAATGAATTTGATCAACTAAATATATATAAGTAACACTTTCTTATGATTATAAAATGATTAAAATTACACACAAGTATTTGTTTTAGTTTTATTCTATTTAGTATTGATACTAACTTTTTGTACGTTATTTCCAATGAAACAAATAATAAAGCAATCAATTCAACAACATGTGATTTATAAAACAACTTCTTAGGATGAAACATTAAAGAAAATAATTCTTGTTGTTAACAAACTAATATATAAAATTTATATGGTAGGTCTAGTCATCAATAGTTTTTCATCATTTTTTAAAGAATTGTAAAGTATTTATATGTGCTGCAAAATGGTAAGAATTACCTTTGAAAAAGTTAACCACAATTCAAATGTGCTACAAAATAAATAGAAACAAATGAAATCAATTTTGAACTTCTTAAAGGCAAGACAGAGAAATTTAGCTTCTAATTCCCTATCTAAATGCAAAGACCTATTATCATTCATTCATTATGTTTGGGCATATCAAAATATTATCCCAGAAACAAAAATATGATCCATCCCATAGCAAATTGTGGACTCAGACTTGTTGCAATTAAGGAGGAGAAGAACTTTGAAGAGGAATACTTTTATGGCATCATGTTGAGACAATTATGATGCAACTAGTTCCTAGTTCTTTGAATCTAGACTATCTTGGTATTTCACCTATGCTAAATAGAACCCACCTTTAGCCCTAATGTGAGTGGAAAAGATGACATCACATTTTTTAATGAGAATTGGACAAACATGCTCCCACAAAATTTGCCAATTTCCACCCCAAAATTGGATGAATATTTTTAATGCTACACTTATGTTGATCCTAGAACTTTGAAAAATAGGGTGTACGTAATAGGATTCTCAAGATTTAATGAAACATTAATGAAGCAAAGATCTAACTACTACAAAGGATTAAAAATTTGTTCATCACACTCACTATTGTTGCCTTGAATATTTTTCTTTGATCTCATTCCTTCGTAATGCCCTTACCTTATGCATTGATTATCATTAACGTTGTCTCTATAATGATGCATTGATTATTCCTTCGTAAACCGTCATAATGATCTCTATCATTCCTTTGATAGTTTTGACACAATCTTATAAACCTATGGCACATTAGAATATGTGCCATATTAAGCCTACCTCTAATAAACCCTTAAGATTGTGAGTTATGATGAGGAGGAAAAGTTATGAGCCCTTTATAATCTTATCCTTCTACACATCACACCATATTTTCTCCATGATATTTTCAATGTGGGGGAGATAAATAGAAACTTATGAACTCTTGTAAGCCCCTTAATGTGTCATTATCTTTGTTAGGGACGTTTTGGTTCGGCATGCCCAAGAATGTTCGAGTGCTCAATAGGACAAGAAGAGGTTGGGGCTGGTGTTTACCTAGCCACCCAGAGCTAACGAAATAGACAGTTTGATCCCAAGAGGAAAGGTGAGAGAGATTTGGCAGTTGGCAACTTTGTACTAGCCAACACTACATGTTTCAACATCACCCGAGATAGTGTTGCAAAATCAAAACAAAGTAAGATCTCCAAAAAGTGAGAGAGGTCACTGTAGGTTTCCGCAATACGGTCCTATAGGAATTAGAATCACATCCATATCTTGCACGAGCTCCAAGATATGCCCCGTCAAAGATCGTTGCCCTATGGCATTTAATGACCCTTAGGGACATTTTGGTTCAGCGTGCTCAAGAATGTTCAAGCAGTGAACAAGATGGGAAAAGGTTTTTAATAGGGTTTACCCAGCCACTCAAAGCTAACAGAGAAGATAGTTCGATCCTACGATGAAAGGTGAGAGAGATTTGGCAGTTGGCAACTTTGTACTAGCCAACACTACAAGTTTCAACATCACTCGAGATGGCATCGCATAATCAAAACAGAGTATGATCTCTAAAAAGTGAGAGAGGTTATTGTAGGTCTCTACAACATGGTCTTATAAGAACTAGAATCACATCCATACCTCACACGAGCTCCGAGATATACCCCGTCAAAGATTGCAGCCTTATGGCATTTAGTGACCCTTAGGGATGTTCCGGTTCGGCATGCCCGAGAACGTTTGAGCGTTGAATGAGACAGGATGGGGTTGGGGATAGGATTTACCCGACCATCTGGAGCTAACGGAGTAGACAGTTTGATCCCACGATGAAAGGTGAGAGAGATTTGATAGTTGGCAACTTTGTACTGACCAACACAACAAGTTTCAGCATCACCCGAGATGGCATCACAAAATCAAAATGGAGTATGATCTCTAAAATGTGAGAGAGATTATTATAGGTCTTCGTAACACGGTCTTATAGGAACTAGAATCACATCCATACCTCACATGAGCTTTGAGATATGCCCCATGAAAGATCGCAACCCTATGGCATTTAGTGACCCTTAGGGATGTTTTAATTCGGCATGCCCGAGAACGTTTGAGTGCTAAACAGGATGGGACAAGATTGGGGATAGAGTTTACATGGCCACTTAGAGCTAACAGAGCAGACAGTTAGATCCCACAACGAAAGGTGAGAGAGATTTGGTAGTTGGCAACTTTGTACTAGCCAACACTATAAGTTTCAACATCACCCGAGATGGCATTGCAAAATGAAAACAGAGTATGATCTCTAAAAAGTGAGAGAGGTTATTGTAGGTCTCCACAACATGGTCCTATAGAAATTAGAATCACATCCATATCTCGCACGAGCTTTGAGATATACCCCGTCAAAGATCGCAGCCCTATGGCATTTAGTGACCCTCAGGGACGTTTCGGTTCAGCGTGCCCGAGAACATTTGAGCGCTAAATGAGATGAGAAAAGGTTAGGGATAGGGTTTACCTAGCCACCTGAAGCTAATGGAACAGACAATTTGATCCCATGACCCTTTTTTCACTAAGTTGCAAATTTGAGCAACTTTTACAACTTTCAACAATGCAACTTTGCACAAAAAGTACAATTATTACATTTTTCACTTGATTCCAATTCTATGACTTGGAAAAGGTTCGAAAACAATAAAATAACTTATTTTCAAATGCTTATCCCTTCACCAATTCCCAAACTCCTACAAAGTTGTTAGCATTTTTGCAATTTTGCTTTGACAATGTTTACAATTTTTTGCAATTTTTGACATCTTAACTCCTAGACACCTAAAACTTAACCTAATGACCCTAAGGACCTTTATAACCTTCTAAAAAACATAAAAATATTTTTTTCCTTGAAAAATCATGTATATTGCTCATTTTTATGCCTAAAAAGTGGCCCATAGTGTAACAGTAGAGACTTGGTCCAAAACAACCATACCTCATCTTTTGATATGTTATAGAGGAGTGAAATGGGTATCCTAATATTGAATTTATTTTTTTGATGTTATGAAAAAACATGGAGAAAAATGCAAGAGGACAACATTTTATGTAAGAGGACAACATTTTATGCATTTTTTCTCTTTTTACATCATCACAAATGGATCAAGGTATACACCTCAAATTGCTCCTTCTTAAAGGTATTTATTCCTCCTTAGTAAGAGACATAGCTCTGATACCACTTTGATGCAATGGAACGGGTAGTGGGAATGGACAAGGTTCCTAGAAACCTCTTCACTGAAGGTTAAGGAACAATGAGTGTCGTTGTTAATCCAATCAACCCCAAAACACCTATCACAAGTGCTTGATAAGATGGTATGGTTATCACAACCCAACCACTCCTAAGAATCCCCAATCACAAGGAAAACCTATCACAAAGACAACTAATCACTAATTGCTCTTAAGGGTATCACAAGGCTTATTTGACACAAAACCCCACAAATAAAAATAAGGACCAGGGGTGACATCCAAGCATGGAAAGGGTCTATTTAGGTCAAAACTAACATGAATCTAACATTAGATTCAAACTATGCAACTTTCATTGGCTAGTTGCTTCACAAACTTAAGACTAGGCTTGTAACCTTGAACATGGAAAATCACAAACATCTCCTCACAACCCAAATAAAAGAATCACTGATTTCAATACCCTTTTGAGTTTTATAAAACATACTAAAGCCTTAGGATCTCAAGAGAAGTATGCAACAACTGAGTTTTTAAAGGCTCACTTAGGAATGTAGGCAATTAGGCATCCATTAACAAAGGAAGTACCCTACCCCTTGAGAAAAACTTCAATCCATAAATTGAAACATGAGGGGGATCATGTAAGATGATCACATACCAATTTTCAAGCCTTGAAACCTTCTCTGTAGCGAGTTATGGAAGATGTTGCGATGAATTTCTAGCATGCACATGGATCTTGCATGCCTAGGGCATCAAGTTTTTCTCTCTAGCCTCATTCTTTTGACCTAAAACCAAAAGGAACATAAAAAATATTGTCCTAATTCAGATTCCACCAAGGGTTGTTAATTTTCCATTGTGGAATCTCAAGATATGAGGGAAAATAGATGAAACCTTAGGTAATGGCACAAAATGGGGACAACAGTTAGTAAAATGGGAATATCTTGAGTTGTAGAGAGAATTAGAACCTCATTCCAAGTGCAATAGAAAGAAGATTCACAAAGCTATCCAACCATACTAGATATCTATACTTATATATGATCAACTTGACCAACGAGCTAGTATTTTTCATGAGTTCGAGTATAATAATTTATCTTTTGTTATGATTGAGTTCAATATTATAGTGTTCTTGTTGATTAGTGTTGAAAATAATTTAGAATTTGAGTTAGTGATGATATGAAGGCTCTAAATGGTATTCATGCTTCTTGTTGTTGTTTGGTGAAGGGCACCAAGTGGACACACGAAATTACAAGGTACTCTATGACCTATGATGTAGAGCCATCCATTATCACCTTAAGTAGGCTAACTCAACTCGAGGATTCAACAAGAAACTTGGAATCAACTCAATGAATCAGTCCTACTCAAAGGTCAAACAGAGTTCTTTGAATTTTTAAATCACTTCCACAACCATACCAATCAAGTTCACCTTCCCACTTCGTTATTCCAATCTCTCATTTCACCAACTCCATCCTAGGCCACCTAGTGTACCTAGTGCCTCCAACACACCAAAACTCAATTATGACCTCAACCCTTGATCCTAAAAACTTAGGCCATCTTAACATAATACATTTGTCATGTTCCAACTCCCCATTCATTCCTATCAACCCATCTTACACCATTCTTCAGCTATGGCCTTCAAGGCCTGTCTCGTAGCCTGGCAACACTGAAATCAGCATTTCATTCCCAAGATTCTCAAACAACCTATGAATGTTTTCACACTTTTGAATACCCTTTTCAGAGATATTAAATTCATATTAGTCTCAGTTTCTAACCTTTAGACTGGTGAAGACTTCCGTCACAACCTACCCTTCAATTAAGCCTAATTAGCCCTTGCTCAAAGAAGGAAATTTTGTATCCTTTTACTTCCATGACTCTAAAACCAAAAATAGTCTTAGGAAATGTATTAAATACAAGGATTTTCAATTTTTTTAAAGAATCCATGCATATCTATGCACACTTCCACCAAACCCTCATTTCTTGGGCTAGAAATCAAGGGTTTTAGAAAAATTAATGTACAGCGCACCTAATCTTCTTGATTTTCTTGATGTAATAAGGTCTAGGGATAGATCTAATGATCTCCCTATGACCATCCACCTTTGTGATGGACACAAGACCCCATGGTGCAACTATAAGCCTTGGGCATCAATTGGTTTGATAAGTGGATTTTTGGTTATTTCTATGTTTTCTAGGCACGTCTAGGTGTTTAGAACATTAATAAGGTCCCTAGGAATTTGTAGAGTCCATTTGCAAAACATATTTGCAATAAAATTTGTCTTAGCGCAAAAATTGCAAAATTGCAAAAAAGTTGCTTAGTAACTTTTGCAATTTTCTTGACAACTTTTTAAATACAACTTCCAATGGCTAAAACTGATGAAGGGTTGGTTAAATCAGTTTTAAATAGCCTATATAGGTGCTGAGAATTCAAAAAGGGAGATATATAGAGGTTTGAGTTATATTTGCTTTCAAGAATCAATAAAATTCCTGTTGTTCCAAAACTTTTCTCTGATTTTTCACGTGTTGTATGAAATCCACTGATTGGGGGATGAATCTTCTGCTCTAAAAAGTTGGAGTTACCTATTTAGAAGGTTTTGGCTTTGATTTGAAGAATTTATCATTTGTTTGGCAAAAGTTATCAAATTTTGTTCCTTGCTAGTCTGTGAAACCCTTGTTTTGAGGGTTTGGACATAAAAATGCCCCTAACTTGAGGTTCCACTGGTGGATTTCTCTCTTCTCTGGTATGGAGCAAGTTAGGGTTGTATATTATCTAATTTTTGTATTGGAGCAGGAGGACAAGTTGGTGAATTTTGGAAGGAAGCCCTAGGTCAAATATCTACATGTATTTGACCTTGTTTTGGAGAGATTAGAGTGGATAGAATGATGGAAAGAGTTTGAGGACTTGGTGTCAAAACAAAGTGCCCTTGTTTGAGCCTGAAGAATAGCCTAGAAGTGGAGATTTGATTTAATGCACCCATTCTTGACCATTTTCCTTGAAAACCAAGCCTAAAGTGGTTAATTAGGCTTGAGTACTTGGTGCTGGTTGGGATATGCTGGAGTGGAGTTGGTCTCTGAAACTTTGGAGTTTGTTAGAGCTTGGAGAAGGGTACTTGAATCAACATTGTATTCCCCAAGTCCTTTGATGAGTTTTAGAGTTATTGCTAAAAATAAATTATAGGAGACCTAATAGGCTACTAGGTCTAAAATTGCAAGTTGAGTTATGGGTTGTTGGGAGTACAAACAATGGTTAATTTTCCTTATTTGTGTTGAGACTAAGTTTTCCCAAGCCCTTGCTGGTGGTGGAAAAGCCTAGAACAAAAAAATCCTCATTTTGTCCATTTTGACTAATCAGTGTGTTCATGTGATCTCCATGCATGCATGCCTATCTACCATGATCCAAATCTTCACCATGGTGCAGAGCACCTAACCCTCTTTCTTTTCATGATGTAATAAGGATCTCCCTATGACCCATCCACCTTGTAATGGACACAAGACCCCATGGTACAACTATAAGCCTTGGGCATCAATTGGTCCAATAAGTGGATTTTTGGTCATTTTTATGTTTTCTAGGTATGTCTAGGTGTTTAGAACATTAATAAGGTTCCTATGAGTGAGTAAAGTCATTTGCAAACATTCTTACAATAAAACTTGTCATAATCGCAAAATTGCTAAAAAGTTGCTTAGCAACTTTTGCATTTTTGTTGACAACTTTTTGAAATGTAACTCCCAATGGTTCAAAATTGTCAAGGGGTGGTTAAACCTATTGGAAATGGCCTATTTAGTCTTAGAGCATTTGAGGATGGTGAGGGTGTAAAGATTCAATTGTATTTTGCTCCCAAAATCAATAAAATTTGCTGATTTCCTATGCAATTTACTGGTTTTTTCCGTACAGTACAAAATATAAGGTCTACAAGATGATCTTTGGACTCTGAGAAGTTGAAGCTATCTTTTTAGAAGATTTTGGTGTTGGTTTGGAGTTTTCATCATTTACCTTGCAAAAGTTATCAAATTTTTTAGGGTGCTGGTCGGTGAAACCCTTAATTTCAGGGTTTGGTCATAAAAATGACACTAACTTGAGTTCCTAATAGTGGATTTCCTTCTTCCCTAGTATGGAGCAATTTAGGGATGTACTTTATCAGATTTTGGTATTTTGGGAGCAGGAAGTTGTGTTGGTGATTTTTGGGGACGAGCCCTAGGTCAAATATTCCCATGTATTTGACCTTTGTTTTGGAGAAATTCGACTGGACAGAGTGATGAAAAGGGTTTGAGGAACTGATGTTTGAACAAAGTGCCCTTTTTTAGCCTAAAGAATAACCTAGAAGTGGAGACTGGATTCCATGCACCCATTTTTGACCACTTGCCTTAAAAACCAAGCCTAAAGTAGCTAATTAGGTTTGTGTACTTGGTTGTGATTATGATATGTTGGAGTGGAGTTGGTCCTTGCAAATTTGGAGTTAGTAAGAACTAGGAAAAGGGTGCTTAAATCTATAATTTATTCCTCAGGTCTTTAGTGAGTTTTAGAGTTATTGGTCAAAATCAACATTAGGAGACCTAATAAGCTTCTAGGCCTAATCCTGCAAATCTGGTTGAGGGTTGTTGGGAGTGCAACCAATAGTGGATTTACCTTATTTAGGTTAAGTCTAAGTTTTTCCAAGCCTTTTCTAGAAGTTTTAAAGCCTAGAACAACAAAATCCCTATTTTGCCCATTTTGAGGGAGTTGGCTCTATTTGCTCAAGTTGGGTTCAAATTAGCTTTGTGTCTTGCTTGGAGTGGTGAGACTTGAAACTTTACTTAGTGATTCCTAGGAGGGATATAAACTTATGAGAGTAGAACATAACATCAGTTCAACCCTTGGAGCAAATTTGAAGGTTGTGTGAGATTTGGCTTATTTGTTGGCTTCCATTGTAGGCTAAAGGGTAGACCTAGGGCTTCTTTGGTGTTTTTGGCTTGTAGTGGTGCTAGCCACATCACTAGAGTAATAATAGGATCAAATTGCTTGTAATGTGAGGTTAGATAGGTTAGAAGAGCCCCACAATGCAATAGTGCTCCTAATTGCTCAAAATTGCTCATTTGGCTCAATAGAGCATTTTTTGATTTTGAGGACCAAATAAGGTAATAAATTGTTTTAGGGTCATTATTAGGTGTCTTCGATCCATCTTAGGCCTTTTGGAAAGTTTGGTAGCAAGTAGAGCAAGTTTTGGTAAAAAAATTGCAAAATTGCAAAAATTGCTCATTTCTTGCAAAGTTGTCATTGACAACTTTTGTAACTTTTATGCAAAAAGAGAAACTTCTTCGTGGGAGCCCTTCAACCACTTAAAGTAGTTGTAAATGTACATTCTAATCCTAATGCCCTATTTTTGAGCATGAAAATGGCTAATTTAACAAAGCAACTCCTAGTATAATAGACTCCCAGACCTTGTAACTTTCAACAATCATCATTCATGGCATAAAACCCCCAATTCCATAAGTAACCTGTCCCAAACCTACTGGAACCCCAAAATCCCAAATTACCTTCTTTCAAACCCACAAATCTAGTGTATCACCAATATCACCCTTCCCCAAACTTCTAGATCAAATTGGTTGATCATACACCTTTACATTGGTCATATAAGATGATCCAAATCACAAAATACTCCTTTCACGTGGCTAGAACTCCCTTTGTTGTACCTAACCACCATTTCCATGCTGATTTATTCACTATTTTAGACTGTGATCACATTCCCATCCATTTTTATTAAAAGATCCCCTTCCATGGATTAAAATGAATCCCAATAGACCATTCCAACCATTATCTAGCCCCTCTAATCATTCAATCATTCCCAGCCATGACTGGTATCAAAACAAGCACTAGTTTCTATAGCAAACGTCAACAAATAGTGATCCTCCAAGGCCCTTACTTCATTCTCCTACAATAGAACATGCCATTTCAATGTATTGTTACATTAATGAACCCCCTCCCACCAAGTTATAGTCACCACAGGGGTGGGAGGGTCACTCCATGTTGTTGGCTACAAATCTAAATGTTGACTATGCCTAGAATGCTAATCACTAGCACAACAATCCCTTGCTTTAAATCAATAAAAGGAAATCAAGATAACATAACACCAAAGGAAATGTATTAATGAACCCAAGAAATGCACTTACAACATTAAATAATACAAATTACATTCAATCCAAAATACAACTTTTTGTTGCAATGACTGTCACGGGACAATGAACACTATGAAATGCAGAGAATTAAATTTTTATTGCTACAAACCATTGCAAATTCATATCAGTTCTTATCCCTTAGGATTCCCTCTTCATTCTCATGTTTCTCTTCCCTAAATAGACTCTACACATCAAGAAAATGACAGTAACTACTTCTTAATTGTCTCTAACTTTCTGTAACAATGTACTAACTTAACATATAAAAATGTTGTCAAGTTGACAACAAAGTTGTCAAATCGACAACTCAACATTTATAACTAATCTAAAGACTCTAATAAGGTTTAAAGACAACCTTTACTAACTTCTTACTTCTACTCCCTAATCCCATCCTTTAGCCATTTGTGGCTATATTGACAATATTTTGCAATTCACATCTTTTTGTGCAACATTTAAGCTTATTTTGTATATTAAACTTGAATGACCTATTACTCCTCCATACTATGACTTTGATGAACCAAATACATTACATTTGACTATGACATTAACATTCAATGACTTTTAACTCCTTAAACCTCACGTGTGCCATTTTGGCCTAAGTTTGCCCATTCTTGGCAATGTATTACAAATTTGAAAATTTCATGCTTCCCTTTCATGCTTCGGGTTTGTGGGAGAAGATGGGGTCTATGATGCAGAGGTGTCAAGGGAATATGGTGGATCCAAGGTCCAAATACAAACTCAATCAAATGCACAATTGAATCTAGTGACAAAAAGTGCCTTCAATAAGTGAAATGGTAAATTATCCACCAACAAGTCTTATGATGTGACCCATTAGCCCTAAAATATGAAATCCAAGGTGCTTGAATAGGTTTTAGACTTTATTCAATGGTTTAGACACCAAAACTTCAATATTCCTCAAACTAGGCCTAATAGCATGCCTTGTAGCCTTGTAGCAACACTCACAAGGATTTTTCTTCAACCTTTTCCAAAACACTAGAAAAATAAATTATATATTTGAGTACCCTTTATGGAGTAACTTATCATACCAAAAGGATAGGGTAGGTTTCTTTGGAAGGTATATGACTGTTTTCATTGTTTCTCAGATCTTTAAGGCCTAATTCTCATGCATTTACAAAGGAAGTGCTAACTATTATAACTCCCAGGCTCCAAATCTTTGCATAGTGTCATAAATAGGTTAAAATCAAAGTAATATGAAGTCAGTTTGACTCCAATAGGTTTCTCAGTACCAAAGCTCCAAACCGTGCCCTTGAAACCCTTAAATTTAGGGCTTCCTCAATGTCACGCTTACCAAAGTTTTTTGCAACAAATAAAGGTTGGAACACCTTGTATAAAACATGTATATACACATTCCATCATAAAATAGTGCCCTTTTTTGGCCAAAACTCTCTAACCTTCAGCCTATCCTCCAAATTCACTTAGTTTCTTAGTCTTCTTTATGGTGATCACCACATAAATTAATCAAACTTGCATTTCCAAGATTAGTAAGATACTATACATGTTAAATTGATATTATGTATGTCAATAAGATGACATTCTATGAGAATCAGAGTGCTACATTCATAGAATGACATTCATCTAGTGTAAAATCTACACAAAACTATCTTAAAATCAAAATTTCCAAAGATTGAACAGTACCAAAATGATTAACAATGACTATAGTAGGGTTTTTAAAACATGAAAGATTTCAAAAATATGAAATATGAATGATCAAAACATTGTCCAAGGCAATCCAATCAATAAGAACTTTCAATCATACCAAAAAACCCTTTAACTTTGCAAGAAATCAGAATTTTTTTATTCAATTTGTTGTAGCAGTCCGTACCATGGATTCTCTGGCCATACAATGGATTTGTGAAACATTTAATAAAATCCTATCAAATACCCCAACCAATCCAAATTGGTTGGATGATTTAATTTGGCTTAAAATAATAAATAAACTAATTCCCTCCTAAATGTCCATGATAGTTATAATTTGAAAATTCAAATTTATAACTTTGTAACTTTTGAATTTTTGAAATTTCTAAGTGATGAAACTTTACCAAATCATTTAAATAGACTTATTAACCTATTAAAAAGACTAGTTTATCCTAAGGACCCTAGGACCTAAATTATCCTTATTTAAGGTATTTCTACCTATTTCCCTAGATACTAAATGCCTTATAGGTCTTAAGGACTCAAGGTTTATAGAAACACCAATGATTCTCAAGCCTTTATAAATGGGCTGATATCAACTTGAAACTAGTCCTAACATTCTAAAACATTATAACCTCCATCATGAGCCACTTAGGAAGGTAGTGCTATGAAGGACCACTGCAATGTCTTGTGAAATGCCTTGTATTGTCTTTGTAGAAATTATTTTTAAAGGTGACGGGTATGTTAAGACATCTGAGAAGTTTCCAATACCTATGCATGTTCTTCATATATTTTTGAAGTGAAGCCCAACTCCCAAAGTCTACTAATCAGTGTGTGCACGTGATCTCCATGCATTCTACATTTTTAGGATAAATAAGTCAAAAGCATACTCAAGTTTAGTTTAAAACCAAAAACGGTATTTTGGAGTTTACATACCAAAGGTTTGTCATTTGAAATCCTTGCACCTGTATTTGATGATATCCCTATTTGGTCCTAATCTGTTATAGTTTTCACTTCCTTAGCTCCCTTAGATTTTCTTCCACTTCTATCTATAGGTGTGTTCGCAAATGCAACTTGTTTACTATTTTTGCTTTGTACTCCTTCAGTTACAAACCAATATTACAATCATATTAAATGCTAGAACAAAATCAAGAAATATAGTAAAAGTTGTTAACATAGGAACCATTTTATGGAAGAGTAAATTGATTGTCTGTATACTTTTAATTCTTGTCAAATCCATCAATAAACATTTTATATCCTAAAATATCAAAAGTTCCATTTGTTTTCAGTAGACCTAAATAGTCTTTTGGTTCTCTCAACTTATACATCGGCTGATGAAGGGCCACACCACACTACCAACTCATAACAAAAAATGCAACAATATGGAGACCAAAAGAAGTAAAAATGCTTAACAAGCAATTTTATTATACTTGAAAATCCTTACAACATCCACAAGATGATATCATAGATATGACTTCTTCAAAAAGAAGTTTACAAATTCTTCAACATAAGAGAACTCCCAAATAAGAATTTCCACAAGAAGATTCTTCACACCAAGAGCTTCACCAAGAAGAACTTCCCAACTAAGAGCCTTCACCTCCAAAACTTCCACCCAAGAACTTCTACTTGAAGAGCTACACCTTGAGAGCTTTCACACCTTGAAGCTTGACATTCCAAAGCTTGACTAGAAATGCTCATATGCCTTGCTTAAATAGGCATTTACCACCCCATGCATGATTTATCCACAACCTTCTAGAATTCTACCTACACAATATCCACAACCTTCTAGGATTCCACCTACACAATATCCACAACTTTCTAGAATTCCACCTACACACCTCGATAAATGGAATAACAACCATTTTTATTTTATTTTTCTATTTACGCCACCTAGGCATGTCGAAAATAGAAATTCTTTTTTTTTTCTTTTCTCCTTTTTTCCCTATTTTATTTTTTAAAATTATTTTTCCTTCTATTCTCGTCACTTTCTCTCTCCTCCACAATTTTTTTTTAATTTAAAATTTTACTTTCAACATGCCCCCTTTATTTCAGATGTAAGATGCTCCTGCATCATTGGCTAAAAAATATTATCCTTACATAGAACTATATCTGTAACTGCCCCATTATCATTAGATGGAGACCTGTTTTCCTTCTTTCTTTTTGATGATTGTGATCCTCTGCAATCCCAGGCATAAGATGATTAACATACAATGGTACTTGGAAAAAAAGCACTAATAAACATTGAGGATGTGAATTGATAATGCCATTTCATAGATGATTTTGGCATCTCACCCTTTATGACTGGTGCTTCGACTTTATTAGCCCTCTTCTTTGGTGACTTGCAAATGAAGAATTAGCACAGTAAAAAATCTAAGATAAGATTAATCCACTAAAATTAGAGAATGATGAAAATTGAATCTAGCTTGTCATTAAGAATTATCCATTTGTACAAATCCTAGCTTTCTGAGTTGTATGATAACCCTTGCTTGATGAGTATTGGAAACTTCTCCCATTGTATCTTTGCTTTCGCCAGTTTGAAGTTTCTAGTTACATGCACACAATCATGACTTTACATCGCAAAGCATTCACATTCTAACAATTTTCATGTTCTTTCATTACATTTTGATCTAAACAACAAATTCTAAACTTTCACTTATTCAAATGACTAATATGAAAATGGGTCCTATTAAAGAAACTAATATAAATTCAAATAATGTATCTAGATTCTAAACAAATCAAAACATAAAATCTGTGATTTAAACTTATCTCATCACTTACACATAATAACAATACCCACCTTGTCATATGGACAGTCTTGGCGGAGAGGTTGCAACATTGTATTTGGATCCAATTCAATCTAATGAGCCAACTAGATCTGCTCTACATTTTAATGTCTCAAGTATTGCCTTGTGGTTTGACTTATGAAGTTTCCAAAGAATCTTATTATGTGGTTTTCTACCATATTTTATCAAGTGGACATTTGATGCGACAAAAAGGTTTGAATAATGAAGAATCTTCCTCTCTGTTTGCCAATCCTTGAATAACCACAAGTTAGGGTTCTTCATAGAATATCATCTAAGCCATGTGCCGGTTACAACCACCGCATCGACATGGTACTCTAAACCTTCACCATGTATAACCAAGTGATCCAATTTTTGTTTGGCTTGGACACAATGACACAAATAATAATCTATCTCTTCTTCATTGTCTTTAGGTCCAATAACAACAAAAACATGGCCTGCAGTGACAAATGTGCAAAATGTGGTCATTAATTCAGAAAATACTTAGGTAAAAGTTATAAAGTTACATATTGAAATTAGAAAGATATATAAATATATATATTACCAGGTTGCACTAGATTAGACAAGCGGTCAAAGTCAATAGATGAATCCATCTCTACCATTTTCAGTGGTTGTGGGGGACGATAGGTGTCAATTGGGTCCAAAACCCATATATCCCATTTGTCCACCCATTCAGTTGACTCACAGTCATCCCAATTTTCCTCTGCACATGATGGACAATAGCATGCCATTTTTTGTGTGTGGATACTCCATGAACCTACATTAGAGCTTCTAAAAGAGTGCAACTCACTAGATCCTATTAGTGTGCAACAATCCTCATATGGTGCAATGTTAGTATTATCTATCAACCAAAAAACCTACAAACCGTAGACTTACCTTCCTTACCTAGACCCATTGTAGTGTTATACCATTGGATGATAGATTTTGCATCTATCAATATTGCTCCATCTTTGTACTTTAGTTCTTCATGAGCTAAGGCTCTCTTGATGCATGCGCCTGCACCATCATGCTCTCCCTTCCCATGACCAACCTTTGTGAAATTTCACATATATTGAATTCTACACAACCTATGCATCCTGCTCAACCACTAGAACATCCGTGCATTCTTGAATTGAGATGTGCAATTGTCTGACCAAATAATGTGCTGATGATATGTTATGTCCCTATTAGCCAAAGCTCAATAAAATAGTTAAAAACAACCATGTATGAACTTCATAGAATGTGATCGATCATCGCTGATGTAAAAATGGTACTCCCTCAAAATCTTCCTGTCATCCTCTGTACTTGTAAGTGAATGCATAAATGTTATGTGAAAAAATATGGAAACCTATTGAGAAGTATAATACTTTGCTTGCACCTCATTTTGTGGTTACAGTTGTAGTTCTCTGCAAAGTCTACAACTAAAACAATGGTATCTAGTGGAAACATATCCTTGCACAACTTGAATTACAAATCCAGCCATCAAGCTCTATGTGTATGCCTTGCATAATCGTAAATAATATTTTCACAAAAAATCTTCATGAACTCATACACTGGAATCTTTTCAATGACTAAATCACATGTTTTACCTTGTTTCCCATCTTTTAGAGCATATATCACTGTCTTAAATTTTTCATAATCTACTATTTCATTTCCAATTGCATGTGTACTATACATATGTTGACAAGTTGATAAAAGTTGCAAAGAATCACAAAATAAACATGTACCATCCAAGCATGATGTCTAAATTGTTGGCCATCCCCTATTTCACATAAAATGTTGGATATGAATTCCCTTGAAGATCTTGGTGAATCATTCATGTCACAATCCTACAAACCAAACTCAAAATGCAAAAACACACATATATGCCTAAAAATATCAAAATAGTTAGAAAATTCAATATGTATCCTACAATAACAAGTTGTGCATGTGTGATTTATCTTCACATAAAAAGGTTTACCCATCTCAAAAAAATCTTTGACTTATTCGAATTTGAGGATACATACCAATGATTTTTGCAAAAAATTGTGTCTAAGTTGAGTCCAAAAAATGTTTCGCATCTGGGTTGGGATTTTGGCTACCAATCCTCCTTCTTACAACATCTCTTTGATTAGGGGAAACACATGTGTTATTTTTCTTAAAAAAATTGATCAATGATTTCAAAGCTTCACTAATTTCTTTATCCTTTCGCAGTAGTTTACTGCTAAATGTCCATAACCCATTTTTTGTTGGATCTTCCAATCTCTCATGCCTTAGCATGGTTCTCCTTAGAGTACCTCTACTAATTTTTAATGTTTTTCTTGTCTTTCTCATGAGTCCAACTTTCTTAATTTGGCTACTTACTATTGTTGATGTAAGTACTCTTCTTGTGATATTACTATCTTTGGTGCATAATTTAGAACCCACTTTGTCATAAGCACTCATTAGATTCTTTACAATGCCTTTTTCATTTGAATCGTCCATCGTTCCTAGCCCAAGAATCTTCATGATAGGACTAAATTTAAAATTTCTCATCATTTAAAAAAATAATTGGCATTGACCTGTAATATTTAATTCTTCAAAAAATAATCTCCACATACGATTAACTTTTCTTTGACAAGTACGCTTGCTAATCTTGTCAGGCATTGATTTCAAAATGTTAGTATCAATATCAATCAAATATTTTGGTCTTCTAAAATAAATTCTAGAAGCTGTTATAATCTCTTCCATTCCCTCAACATTTTGAACATCAACATAAGGTTGAGTGTATTGTGTACCTTGAACCGAAGATGATGTGCCTTGGCAATAAGATGCAAAAGATGGAATATCACCTACTTGATGTGTTGATGTTGTGTCTTCAACATGACATGATGGAGTGTGTACATAATTGGATCTACAAATTAGTGTCTCTTCAACATGAGAGGATGATATGACTCCAAAATTGGAAGATGGTGTAGCTTCACAATTCAATTGTCTTTTTGAGCATAATAATCTCATTCGTTCTCTTTGCCTTTCCAATTCTTCCTCTTTGTTTCTTTGTATCAATGGTTCTTGATCCTCTTCGGAAGTCAATTCTTCATTATTGCTTTGCAATTTTCTTTGTTCACATAGTAGTTTCATTTTATCTCTTTTAATTGCCAAATCTCTCTCCCTATCTTCATTTGTTTGGGTTTTTGATTTCTTCCTTGGCATGATGATGATTTCTACATGTCAAATTATTCAAACATCTGAATTACTTACAAGGTGTAAATTACAAATCATTCAAATACATATAAAAATTACAATTATTTGAATGAATACACAATATATATCAAACAACTTGTCAAATTTCTAACCATTTCGAAATAACATTTCTTTCAAACATACAAATTTCAATGAATTCACTATATATTAAACAACATATCAAATTATAATCAAATTTGTATCTATATATCAACAAAAAATATTTAAAAAGGATTGCACTAATCTTTTCTATACAAAGAATATTCAAAAAATCTTCAAATCACATATCCAATGATTGAATTTGGTGTTTGCTAGCTTCAAAAAGTCTCCAAATAGTGTTTGCTATGTTGAAACTCATGTTTTTTGTTGGAACAACAAAATGCACAATAGACCAAAAGTAGAGAATGGATGAAATGGGACTCAAACTTGCTTTTTTACCATTTTTGGGTGATTTGACATAGTGCTACGCACTATAGCGCGTACACACTATAAAGTGCGTATGCACTATGTCAAAATGCATCTCTCCTTATCCCACCACCCCCCATCCCCTACTCTCTCTCTCCTCTCCCATTCCCTACTCTCTCTCAATCTCTCTCTCCTCTCCCATCCCCTACTCTCTCTCACTCTCCCTCTCCTACTCCCTCTCCCATCGCCTACTCTCTCTCACTCTCCCTCTCCTACTCCCTCTCCCATCACCTACTCTCTCTCTTCCATCCCCTACTCTCTCACTCTCTATCCTCTCCCATCCCCTACTCTCTCTCTCTCCTCTCCCATCCCCTACTCTCTCTATCTCACACACTCGCATCCCCCCCCTCTCTCTTAGGCTACTCTCTCTCCCATCCCCTACTCTCTCTCTCCCACCACCTATTCTCTCTCTCTCTCTCTCTCTCTCTCTCTCTCTCTCTCTCTCTCTCTCTCTCTCTTATCGCCTACTCTCTCTCACGCTCTCTCCTCTCCCATCCTCTACTCTCTAGATCTCTCACACACACTCCCATCCACCCTCTCTCTCCCCCTCTCCCACTCCCTCTCCCATTGCCTACTATCTCTATCTCTCTCTCCCATCCCCTACTCTTACTCTCTCTCTCCCATCCCCAACTCTTTCTCACACTCTCTCCCATCCCCTACTCTCTCTCACACTCTCTCCCATCCTTTCACTTTGTCTCTCCCATCCCGTACTCTCTCTCTGCCACCTCCTACTCTCTCTCACACTCTCACACTCTCTCCCATCCCCTACTCTCTCTCTTTCATCGACACACACACTCTTATCCCCCCTCTCTCTTCTTCCCATCCCCTAATCTCTAGATCTGTCACACAGACTCCCATCCACCCTATCTCTCTCCCTCTCCCACTCCCTCTCCCACTGCCTACTATCTCTCTCAAGTTCTCTCTCTCCCTCTCTACTCTCTCTCTCCCATCCCTTACTCTCACTCTCTCTCCCATCCCCTACTCTCTCTCACACTCTCTCCCATCCCGTACAAGCTCTCTCTACCACTTCCTACTCTCTCTCTCACACTCTCACACTCTCTCCCATCCCCTACTCTCTCTCTCTCTTACACACATTCCCATTCTCCCCATCTCTCTCCCTCTCCCACTCCCTCTCCCACCACCTACCCTCTCTACCCCATCCCCTACTCTCTCTCTCCTCTCTCCCATACCCTACTTTCTCTCTTTCATAGACACACACACTCCCATCCCCCCTCTCTCTCTCCTCTCCCATCCCCTACTCTCTAGATTTGTCACACACACTCCCATTCCCCCTCTCTCTCCCTCTCCCACTCTCTCTCACACTGCCTACTATCTCTCTCTCTCTCTCTACTTTCTCTCTCCCATCCCTTACTCTCACTCTCTCTTCCATCCCCTACTCTCTCTCTCTCTCCCCTCTCTCATTTCCCCACTCTCTGTATCTCTCTCACACACTCCTATCCCCCCTCTCTCCCTCTCCCACTCCCTCTTCCATTGCCTACTCTCTCTCTCTCTCTCTCTCTCACACACACACACACACACACACACACACACACACACACACACACTCTCTCCCTCTCTGCTCTCTCTCCCTCATCCCTCTCTCTCTCTCTCTCTCTCTCTCTCTCTCTCTCTCTCTCTCTCTCTCTCCATCCCCTACTTTCTCTCTTTGCCACCCTTACTCTCACTCACACTCTCACACTCTCTCCCATCCCCTACTCTCTCTCTCTCTCTCACTCCCATCCTCCTCACTCTCTCCCTCTCTCACTCCCTCTCCCACTACCTAATCTGTCTCTGCCATCCCCTACTCTCAATCTCTCTCTGCCATCCCCTACTCTCTCTGCCACCCCTACTCAATCTCTCACACTTCCTCTCTCTCATATCCCCTACTCTCAATCTCTCTCCCCCATCTCGTACTCTCTCTTTGCCACCCCTACTCTCTCTCTCACTTCCTCTCTCTCCCGTCCTGTACTCTCTCTGCCACCCCTACTCTCTCTCACTTCCTCTCTATCCCATCCCCTACTTTCTCTCTTCCCTATCCCAGCCCCTACTCTCTCTCTCTCTCTCTCTCTCTCTCTCTCACACACACACACACACACACACACAGCCATCCCTCCCTCTCTCTTGCTCTTGCTTTGCATCTCTTCTTCCTTCTTTATGCACTATTTAGGTCTCAATAGTGCATGCACACTATAGCACGCATTTGCTATAGGGCGTACATGCTATTCAGAGCTTTGCATTAAAACCAAGCCTAAGGATTGGTTTTGCCTTGGAGATCCAACCCAAAGGTTTGGAGTTTATAAATAGGTTTGAGATGTGTTTTGCTGCAAACATACAAAAAATGATTAATTTTTCTTGTGTGCTCTCCTTCAAGATTCCTCGTGGTTGGGCATCGATAAGATTAGGTTACATGACATTGTAGCTCTCTGTGTTAGCTATATAACCATATAATTTATTTTGAATGTATGTCCATTTTTTGTCAAAAACCACCATGTACTAATTGGGCTATAGATTTTAGCTCATTCATCAAATTTTGTAACAACTTAGTTTTTTAGAAACTAGACTCCATTCTACACTCTTTGAAAAAAAAAAGTTTTGATTTTAGATTAGTTTTCAATTATTTCTAGGGGAACACACAGGTATTTCACATTTTTGGGATGTGTCTAGTTAAAAAATTCAAAAAAAAAATCCACATTATAAAATTCTCAAAAAATCTGGGATAAACTACATAGTGTTAAGTAACTTTTGACTAGAACGATTAAAGAATTTTAAAAAAAAGTTAAAATTTTAGGGGGGCCACACTTTCTACTGTGTTATTTTTTTTGGAATAAACAGTACCACTTTCTGTGGCCCCCTTTTTTGAGGACCTAAAGCTAAACCATTTTGAAAAAAAAATTAGTAGTTTAGAAACTAAATTCAAAGGACTATGATTTTTGTTTTCATCATATCTTAAAATTTTGAGCGTAACTATCTTCAAATTCTTGTTGAAGTTCATAAATTGCTAATTTTAGGAAAAAGGTGTTTACTTATACCCCCCTTTTGGCACCACAACTTGGTGCACTCACCCTATTACTAGATCTAACTAAATTAATTAATTAACCACATTATGTTTATGATTCAACACTTCCTACAAATTTTTAACATTCTTTCCAGCCAAGCATAAGGTAGGGACTCCTGCTCCCCAAGAGCCCTTGTTCAAATTGATATAAACATAATGAAAGACACTTCATTAGTCTTCACAAGAATAAGTGCACACAATTATTTTTGTATTTTGTTGTGGTTTTTAGCATTTTTAATGAAAATAAAATAAGGGAAAATTTGTATGAAAGGACACATGCTGAAGCAAATAAATGTAATTTGCTGGAGAGTGATGAAAAGATAGTGTTGAATTAAATATAAGAAAAAATATTATTCACCCTATGAATACTTTTATTATGATTGTGACTGCTTTTGTACGTTTAAAAAAACTATATGAAGTTGACTTAAATAAAATATGAACATTTAAGACCATTTAGTTTAAACTTTTGAATGAAAGTTAATTTTTGTCTTTTAAATTGGTTTCTAAATTTAGGAATAGTTTTTATTCTTATAATCACATTTAAAACAAGGGCTCTGCCTTTTGGTTAGAAAAATAGAGGAGTGTATTGAAACATAAAATAGGAATATGCACTATTGAAAAGAGAAAACATAGAAGAGATTTAGATTTCGTACTGAATTGTATACAAACAAATTGAACAGTAATCAGAAAAGTTTTGATTTTATTAATTTTCTAAAAAAAATATTATTGACAAGATGTAAAATATGAATTTTTAAGGAAGTAAATAAGACGCGTCTTTTCATCCTACCATATAAAGATATTTGTTTTGTGCATTCTTGATGCTAAAATTGAAAGTAACACACATCTTGAAACTATCTTTTAGTTAAATTTCAAAACTTTGGTATGATATTCTACTATCTTTTAGTATTATATTTAATTCTTTTTGTGATGTGGAGCCTAATTAGATTTAGAGGTTTATTCAGTGCGATTTTCTCCCAATATTATTTCTATAGGGGTTTAGGGGCAGCATCCCCAAGATGGGGTCAAGGAGCAGCGCCCCTATGGGGTCTTGGGGTAGCACTCCAGGTGAGCTCCTTATCATAATACAGGGTGGGGGTTTCGGAGGCAGCACCTAGCCCTAATTTTGTAAGTGGTAAAAAGCTTGTATAAAAATTCTTAGGGTTAGGGATTTTCATAATCTATGATGTGAAAATTGGCTCTTGCAGTGGTATTGAGCTGTAAGGGATTACAGATTGTAATCATGTTGTAATTACTGGATCATATTAATATTGGGCATGCTATTGGTGGATGTAGCCTAGGGATTGGGTGAACCATGTTAAATCTTGGTGTCTTGTGTTCTCTTTATGCGATCTATTATTTTTTGATATTGGTTATATTTGCATGTAACTATTATTTCTATCTAAGGTTAATTCCAAGAAGTGGTATTAGAGCCAAACGGTCATCATTTTTTTTATTGCCAGACCATCATCATTTTTTGAATTTATTTTATGGCAATTCTCTACAGGAGCTCTCATGGTTGAGTAGGAGTCTCACGGTTGACTGGGAGCAATGACAGATGAGGGTACGCTAAGGGTTGACAAGTTTAATGGGCAGAACTTTCAGTTATGGAAGATGTAAATAGAGGACTATCTCTATATCAAGGATTTATGGAAGCCATTGGAAGGAAAAACTAAAAACTAGGAAACTATGACAAATGAGAAATGAGAGATTTTAGATAGAAAGACACTTGGAAGCATTCAGTTATGCTTGGAACCATTAGTGACATTTAACATTACAAAAGTGAAGACGACGGAAGAGTTGATGGAAACCCTAACGAAATTGTAAAAAAGCCTTCACTTCAAATAAGGTATTTCTCATGAAGCATTTATTTAATATGAAGATAATAGAAGGTGGATCTGTTGTAGTTCATTTAAATGAGTTTAATACTGTTGCTAGTCAGTTATCTTTCATGGGTATTAATTTTGATGAAGAAATTAGGGCTCTCTTGATTTTGTGTTCTTTGCCTGAAAGTTGGAATGACTTGGTAATGGCTATGAGTAATTCTATTTTTGGATGAAATACCCTAAAATATGTTGATGTGATCGGTGCTATTTTGAGTGAGGAAACTCTTAGGAAAACCTCAGGTGGATCTACATCAGGAAGTGCTTTGAACACACAAAGTAGAGGTAGAATGACTAAGAGAGGAAATAATTCTAGAAATCATGGGAAATCAAGAGGAAAGTCAAAGGGAAAGAGGTCTCAATACAGAGGACCAAGAGATTATTGGTAAGTTGTGGTAAACCAGGGCATAAGAAGAAAGATTGTTGGACTCAAAAGAAAAATGAAGTAGATAAACTAGAAGGGAACAAGGAGGAAAATGTGGTAAGTAACGAATCCGAAGAGGATGCTTTGCTTCTATCTTTAGAAAATATTGATGATTCATAGATTTTAGATTCCAGTGCTTCATTTAATGCTACACCTCATAGAGGTTCTTTTATTGAATATGTCTAAGGGGATTTTGGGCTTGTTTATTTGGGGGATAATGAACCTTTTTATATTGTTGGAAAGGGAAAATTTAAGATTAAGTTGTAGAATGAGAATCAATGGCTACTACATGAGGTAAGACATGTTCCAATGCTGAGTAGAAATTTAATTTCAGCAGGGCAACTCACTGATGAGGGTTGTGTAGTTACTTTTAATGATAAAAATTGGAAAGTCTCAAAAGGTTCCCTTGTGGTAGCAAAAGGTGTAAAAGTAGGCACCTTATATCTTTGTACAGGTCATATTGTTTCTTCTACTTTGATTTTTTCAGAGAAAAAAAATGTTTAGGAACAGTTACTACAATTGAGCAGGGAGAACAAATATCTGCTATAGATTCTGATATAGTGCTATGACACAACAGACTTGGGCACATGAGTGAGAAGGTTATGGAAATACTTCATTCAAATAAAGTTTTACCATGTCTGAAATGTGTTAATATGGATTTATGTGAAAGTTGTGTGTATGGAAAACAAAAGAGAGTAAGGTTTGTGAAGACTGGAAAGGAAAAGAAAACTGAGAGATTAGAGATTGTGCATATAGATGTATGGTGATCGGCTCGGGTGTCTTCCCTTGGTGGCTCTCATTATTATACTACATTTATTGATGATGCAACTAGAAAAGTATGAGTTTATTTCCTTAGACATAAATCTGATGTATTTCAAACTTTTAAGAAATGGAAATACTTGGTTGAAAATGAGGCTAGAAAGAAATTAAAATGTCTTATATTTGATAATGGTGGTGAGTATTGTAGTCATGAATTTGAAGATTATTTCTCCACTAATGGTATTCATAGACAAAAAACTGTTCCAAGGACTCCACAAGAAAATGGAATGGTTGAATGCATGAAGAGGACTATAATGGAGTGTGCAAAGAGCATGAGGTTACATGTAGGGTTTCCCTTAAATACGTGGGTGGAGGCTATAAATACTACTGTATATTTGATTAATAGAGGTCCCTCTACTCCTTTAGGTTGTGGTATTCTAGAGGAAGCATAGACTAGTGAGAAGGTGAGTTATTCTTTTCTCAAAACCTTTAGTTGTGAAGCATTTGCTCATATCAATTCTGAAAATAAAACCAAGTTGGAAGCTAAGTCAAAGAAATGTGCATTTATTGGATATGGCATTAATAAATTTAGTTATAGGCTTTGGGATTTTGAAAATCATAAAATTGTAAGAAGTAGGGATGTCATATTCAATGAAAAAGTGTTGTACAAAGATCTATTGCAGCAACATGAGAAGAAAGAAAATGATTATGTAGTGTTGGATGATACTCCTAAAGATGATGTTCCAACAATTCCTCATCATCTGCAACAACCGCAACAACAAATACCACACACCCCAGTGAATGTTAGACGGTCAACAAGGCTAAGAAGACCTCCAAAACTTTTTTCCCCTTCTTTGTACTCTATTTTACTTACTAATGCCGGTGAACTTGAATGTTATGATGAAGCTATGCAGGTGGATACAAAGGTTCAATGGGAGTTTGCAATGAAAGAATAAATTGTCTCTTTGCTGAAAAATAAGACATGGGATCTATTCAAGTTGCCTACAAGTAAAAAGGCTTTATAGAATAAATGGGTTTACAAGTTAAAAGAAGAGGATGGAGGTAAGAAAAGATTTAAAGACAGGTTAGTGGTAAAAGGATTTGCACAGAAAAAAGATATTGATTTTGATGAGATATTCTCTCTTGTTGTTAAAATGACTTATATTCACACTATTTTAAGGGTGATCCCACAATAATGGGTTCCACTTTTTGACCAATTTTGACACTGAAATCAATATTTTTGCAACAAACATCACGTTCAAGTGACTATATCTCCAAAACTATAAATAATTTCAAGATGACATAAACTAGTGATTTTGAGTACTTTGTTCCTACTTTGTAACCATATTTTTTAATCTAAAAAAAAAAATTATTTATTTCAATTTTTTTTATCTCCACCAAAAAGTGGTACATAATAAAATTCAATATTTTAAAAAGTGACAGTCCGTTTGACACACATAACTTTTTTTCTAGAAATGATAATGAAGTAATTCTTTTGGCGTTGGATTTGTAACATCAATATCCAGTGTCTGCATTTGGTTTGATTTATTTTTGTTGAATATTGTATAGTTTATGAAGTTTTGAAGTGACATGAGCCATAATTCAGACATACATTCCGTTTGACACAGATAATTTGAAGTCAATTTATCATAAACCATTTTTTTTTTTTTGAATAGAAAGATATCTCAATAAGCTAGTGCCTCCATATTTTTCAATTTTTTTTTGACCTAATTTACTAATTTTCCCGAGGTGTCAAAGTTGGTTGATGTTCAATCGGTAATGAACCTATAATGAGTTAAACTCATATTTGAAAGTCTTAATGATTAAATTATGTAATAAAATTATAGTCGTTGGAAAGCTTGCTCCGAGTAGCACATTTTGACATTTTTTATTTTACAGTAAGAGATCATTCTCCTACAATTATGGTAGTCAAAAGAGAAAAAAAAAAAGAAAAAAGAAAAAAAATTTAAAATTTTTGTGATTTTGCATATTCGTGCGAACATGGCGTTCGCGCGAACACGTTTACCATGTTCGCGTGAACGTATGTTTGCACGAACATGCAAATCATGTTTGCGCGAACATATATATCACATATGTTCGTGCGAACATGAAAAAAAAAAGTTCGCGCGAACACAATAAGTGTGTTCGCGCGAACATATGGTAAACTCAATTTCTCATTTTGCAACTTTTTTCATTTTTGTTCGTCCCACTAAAGTGGAACCCATTATTGTGGGTTCACCCATATATATATATATATATATATATATATATATATATATATATATATATATATATATATATATATATATATATATATATATATATATATATATATATATAGTTAATTGGGAGGTCACCCTTTATATAATAAATTTTATTTCTTTTTAGGCAAGAGCCTACAACACAATGGTAACTTGTGAGCCTCTTATGTGGGAGGTCTTGGGTTCAAAGTCACTTAACACATTAAAATAATCAATTACAACAAAGAACAATAATTAGTCTAGGCTTCGGCCGTTTACCAATAATTTTTTTTTAATAAATTCTATTTCCTTTTACTACTATTGTGGTTTAACTTTTAAGTATTGTGGCTATTGAAGATTTGCATTTAGAGCAGCTTGATGTTAAAACAACCTTCCTTCATGGTGATTTGGAGATATATATATATGGCATAGCCACAGGGATTTGAGGTCAAAGGTAAGGAGAACTTAGTGTGCAGATTGAAGAAAAGTTTATATGGCTTGAAGCAAGCACATCGGCAATGGTATCTAGAATTCGACAACTTTATACATGAGCATGTATATAGTAGGTGTCATTCAGATCATTGTGTTTACTTTAAGAGTTTGGATGATGACAACTACATTATTTTATGTTTTTTTATGTTGATGATATGCTTGTAGCTGGGTCTAACATGGATCACATTAAGGGGTTGAAACACTAGTTAGCACATGCATTTGCTATGAAGGATTTGGGGGTAGCAAAACAAATCCTTGGTATGAAAATTTGCAGAGATAGGAAGAACAAGAAATTGATATTATCTCAAGCTGATTATATTGCGAAGGTGTTGCAATGTTTCTCTATAAAGAATGCTAAAGCTACCAGCACACCTTTATCCGGTCATTTGAAGTTGACTAAGGAGATGTGTCACAAGACACAAGAAGAGGAGGACATGATGTCCAAGGTACCTTATGCTTCAGCCGTAGGAAGCTTGATGTATGCTATGGTATGTACAAGGCCAAATATTGAACATGTAGTGGGAGTTGTTAGCTGGTATATGAGTTATCTAGGAATTGAGCATTGGAATGCAGTTAAATGGATTCTGAAATATTTGAGAGAAACATCCAGTAAGTGTTTACACTTTGGGGGCTCTACTACTGATTTATAGGGACATGTTGACTCAGATTTGGTTGGGGAATTTTGATACCAGGTAGAGTACTACGGGTTATGTATTTACTATTGGTGGGGCAGCCGTGAGCTAGGTTTCTAGGTTACATTAGGTTAATTCTTTATCCACTACAAAGGCAGAGTATGTTGCTACTATAGAGGCAGCCGAGAAGATGATATGGTTTAGGTCTTCCTAGAAGAATTGGGACACCCTTAGAAGGATAATTATTTGTTTACAGATAGTCAGAGTGCCATTCATCTTGTGAAGAATTCAGATCTACATTCAAAGACAAAACACATACAATTGTGGTACCATTTCATTTGATCAGTTTTGGATGATGGATAGTTAAAGCTGGAGAAGATACGTACAGATGATAATCCAACATATATGTTTACCAAGGTAGTAACAAGGGAGAAGTTGGGCTCCTCTTTAGCTTCGGTTGGTCTTCTAGATTGAATAGGATAAAAACACAATAGAGTCAAGGGTAGTTTGATATTCCAATGGGAACTACAGGTTTAACAGTGCTATGATTTGTCTCTAAGTGGGAGGTTAATATTATGGAGTTTGATTAGTCTCCAAGTGGGAGATTATTGTGATGTGGAGCCTAATCAGACTCAGAAGTTTATTTGGTGTAGTTTTCTCTCCATATTATTTCTACAGGGGTTTAGGGGTAGCACCCCCAAGATGGGGTCAAGGGGCAGCACCCCTGCGAGGTCGTAGGGCAGTACCCCAAGTGTGCTCCCTGTCGCAGTATAGGGTGGGGTTGAGGGGCAATGCCCTTGAAGCCAAAAATGACCTTATGTTGTAAAAGGCGTCAACTACTATTTTTTCTATTATTCTAGCCCTACTTTTGTAAGCAGCAAAAAACTTGTATAAAAAGGCTTAGGGTTATGGATTTTCATAATATGTGATACGAAAATTGGTTCTTGTGGCAGTATTGAGCTATAAGGGATTACAGATTGTAATCAGGTTGTAATCACTGGATCATAATAATATTGGACTTTCTGTTGGTGGATATAGCCTAGGATTGGGTGAACCATGTTAAACCTTTGTGTCTTATATTCTCTTATATGTGATCTATTATTTTATGATATTGGTTATATTTGCATGTAACTGTTATTTTTGTCTGAGGTTAATCTAACAATTTTTAAACTGGCAATGTTTATTCTTATGAGTGGTTTAAAGCTTAATTATTGTTAGAAAAATCATCAAGGATTATTAAAATAGGGCTTGACATTTAGAACAAAGAAATTTACCTTTTAATAATTCTATTTTCCCATGTATATTAAATATATCTTTAATTTATAAATATATAAAAATTATAATAAATACAAAATTTAATTTAAATTATAAATTATTCTTATTATCAATTAATATATAATGTATTTATATTAAAAACTATAGAAAAAATTGCAATTAACATTAATAAAAATTTATATTAGAAATTCTAAAAAATAATTTATGTTTTTACATTATTATATAAAAATTTAATACAAATTTTAATAATTAACTAAATCAACCAAACTAAATTGAGATGAAACTCACAAATATTTGACAATAACTAGTTAATGTGAGTGGTAAATTAATAGACACAAAACTATTTATCATATGGCTTAGATGAATATGGTGAGTTTAAAATATAATTACTATCTCCACTTTCAAATATGAAATGTGGTTTCTAGATAACATTGAATTTATGTTCTCTAGAATGAGGAAAAACATGATTTACATTTATATGCATTATAATATTTTATAATAAAAATTTCAAAATAACTAATATATTTTTTAATATTGAATAAATTTTAAAAAATTAAATTTGTATATGAAATTATTTAAAATATATAATTAAATAAAAAATAATTGAAGAATGCAACATCAGGTGTAGTTTAATTAGGTAATATTAATACTTATTCTATTATTAATGATTATAATTTTATTGATGAAGACAATAAAGATACTGCGCTTAAGAATCTAAAATTATTGGTATGTTTTTTTGTGAAATTCTTCTTCTTAATGGTTAAATCATTTTAAAAGTTCAAATTTAGTTTTCTAAATACAAATTGAATTTGTAACTTTGTATTCATCTTTTATTTATTATATTTTAATATTCTTGTAAACAATAATACTACAAGTATCTATCATATTTTTATTTTTTTGTCAAAAGTCTATTACTGCAATAGAGTAATGATTACAGATGATGCTAAATTCAATTCCCTTCAACAAAAAATAATCTATGTCTAATTATTGAATTATGATAAAGACTAATAATAAAATTGTAACAACTACACTTGTTAGATTAGAAGTAAATATATTTGCAAGTAAGATAAATATGTCATTTCAAATGTAAAAATAATATACCACTTGTAACTATATAAATATATTAATACTGTAATTTAAATTAAGTAAATAACTTAACATATTTAAATATTATAATTATTCTTTTAAATCATATTTTTGTTTTAGATGAAATTATCAATACTATATTTTTAATGTTAGAAAATGATTTATTTTATTAATTTAATACTCTCTTAATGTTTTTGAACTTATTAAAATTTTATTACTTTAATATTTATAATTATTAATACAAAATATACATCAATATAAATTTTTTATTATATTATAGTTACAATTTAAACACTAATAACTCTATTATTGATCTATTCTACTCTTGAAGCATTAATGTTAGGCAATACCCAAATGATTTAAGATGTGTTTTATATATGTAATTCTAAACATTTTACTTTAAAGTTAATCAAATTCCTACATTATAAATTTTATCCGTAATAATTTCAAAAAAATAATTTATATAAAAGAATGAGTAACTTGTAATCTAAGACGAAATCCTCAAATAGTTAAATTATAAAGTATGTCAATTTTTTCTGAAATCTATCATTTTCACTTGATATAAAAGATAACAACAAATCCCATTGCAAGTAACTTAAGTAATGCCGCCAATGGTATGAATTTTTACAAACACAATCATTGACTTGTACAAAGGCGAGGAAATTAAAATTGTGTCCAAACCTACATTGTTGCATACTAACTTATGGTGTTGGTAGGGGTCTATGACATGTCAGTAAACTGCCGAAAAGACCGTATGTCATGGTATGGTACATCTTCAAAAATAAGCTTCATAATGACTTGCCATACACCCAAGAATTGATGGCTAAAATTTAATATTTTTTTCCTTGAAAAATCTTTTAAACCACTGGAAAATTCAAAAGAACCAATATAAAAAAGCATGAGATATTAAAAAATAGAGATTAATAAAAAATTTGACCAAACATTATACTCTAAACTATGTATTCCGATTTTCTAAAGAAAAGATTGATAGGTAAAAGTGAGGTGAAAATTATAGTCCTAAAAATTTAGATTGGTTATTTAATTTAAATTGGTTAGTAGTTTATATTAAAATTAGTTTTTAAGTTTTTAAGAATAACTTTATTTTACATTTAAAGTTTTTATTTAGATTAGCTAGATTATTAATTTAGATTAGTGATGAATTTTAATACTTAATTTAATTTTTAAGTATTAATTTTGATGATATATGTACAATTAAATGACTATGTGTACTATTTAAATCATAATTTAAAAATAGATGTTATAATATAATTATTATTATAATTATATTTTTTTATTAATAATGTAAGATCATGTTACTTAAATGTGATAATATATTATATATTAATACAACATAACAAAATAAATATAATTATAGTTCAAGATAGTAATTAAATTGTTATTATCTGATCATAATATAATAACAATAGTGAACAACAAAACATTTAAACCCATGTATTGTCCACTCTATGTGAATTAGTCATTCTAACAATTTATTTTCTTCTTTCTAACATTTTATTTCCTTATACTTCCCTTGCTCTAATAGGTAGGGACTCATGCTAGAGCTCTTACTTCATACTGAATGTTTGATCTTGATGTGTGGAATAAATGTGGTTTGTGTGGAGAGATGCATGGAAATAGATAACATAAGCTAAAAATTAGAGGAGCGAGGCAAAATTCACATTAGATTGTGCCATTTATTGACATAGAAGTGCAGTAACCCATTCTATCCGATTTGGCACAAAGCTAAATGGAAAATGACATGAATAGGAAAATTTCACCATCACATTATAATCACACTTCAAGATGTATATGAATAAGAGAATGATCATATATCAAAAAGACTATAGCTTCAAACGTGCATGTAAAATAAAATAAATATAAATAGACAAAAAAGCTATTTAGTTCCATATAAAATAATGGGGCATATTGAGTGTCATTGTGTACTTTCATCTTTGATATGCACTTTTCATAGAATTTTGCAAAATGGAGGAAAAAGAAGCAATGATTAGTATTTGTCTTCCAAGTGAAAACCATGCACAAAATACAAGTTTGCTTATTTGTCTGGTAAATGGGGAAAACAATATATAGCATGGTAAAGAAATCTTGTATGTGTGGGAAATGATAGGCCTTGATTTTGTGCCTATGAGATAATGCTATACTTTGTTGTAATGCTCATTGGAACAAAGCAATGAATATTTTGTATAAATCCTAAACAATCAATCATAAGAATGTTGGTGATAATATTGACCTTCGTTGATTGTATCTATACGATGCATGTAATTGAAGAGGAAAAAATATTAAATGTAATTTAAAGGTAAGATATAATCATATGAATCATGTCATAAAAATGTGACATTATATAAAAAGAACATAGAACATATAAAATGATAAAGTTTGGAGATCATCAATTGGAGATGGATCCAAAGGTATATAATTGTCTTGAGCAAATATTGCATGCAAAATAGTTGTGGTCCACAATGGCTAAAAGCCCTTGTATAGGTACAAAAGGCACTAGGAAAGACACATCTTCTTAATGTGGTGAAGGCAAGGCAATTGGTCACAAATGGTAATATAGATCTATGAATGTGGTCAAAATTGATGAAAGGAGAGGCGTAATACTTGTAGTATGAAATAGAAAACTATCTCATAGGGAAAGAATGGGGAAGACAAGATGCCCCCACTCAAATGGTGTGGCTCTAAAGAAATGCAAGTATAACATGAATGAGAAAACACGATGCCCTTGATGTCAAAAGGGTAATTTTGAGATGATATAGCTACATAGGAGCATATTGTATGGGAAAACACATTATACTCTTAAGGCAGAGATGTAGCAACGAAAGATGAGTGATAAAGGGGAATGCATAGTGCTTTGAATTAAAGATGTTGCAATGGAAGCATACGATATACATAAAGAAGGAATGATGTTATCAACCTAGTGTGATAACTCTCAAAGAATGATAAGGAAATATAACCACAATAGATGACCATGAGTGTGACTGCTCTAAAAGCATGGTATGATATTCTAAAGTCTCACAAAGGGTAAAGGTAAATCATAATCATTATAGTTCGGTAAATAAAATAGAGGCAAATAAGCTAACAAGCATAGTCAAAGAGAAAAAATCAGAATGAATATCATAATGTATGACATGTAGAAATGAGAGATAAAAAGGCAATATATGAAAACAATGTGGTAAGGCAATGGATAAAATATAACATGAATAAATAAATATTAATGGAAAAGGAGAGTTAGTATGCACATAGTGAAGTAGGAAGACAATATGAATAAGTAAATGTAAAGAAACACAGTAGCCAAGAAATTGGAAAGAAGAAGATGTCCTCAAAGTGGGGAAAGGCAAACATTGAAACAACGATACAAGGTGAATGGGTATTAAAAGTACAATAAAACTATTAGAATGTGAAAGAAATAAAAAATAATAAGCTATAGATATTACTATTATCATGCGCATGTATCATTCAACAAACTTAGGTGGTACAAAAATTTCCTTCAAAATATCACTACGCTTTTCATCCAACAATTGAACATCATTCCAACCACAGTTATTGAAATTGTCTTCATGAATTTGTTCTTGGTCCTCTTTCTTTCATTATTTATAATTTAGGTCTCTTCTTTATATTCTTTCATGTTAGGTGCACACACATGTTTTTGATATTGATAAAAATAAGCTTTGAAAGGGTTTGGATCTTTGTTGAATAAAAGAAACCAATAGGTAGATGAAATAAATACATTGAGATATAGAACAACAAAAAAACCAATCAAAGAAAAACATAGCACAATTGTAGCCTAGTTGCCAAGCACAACAACAAAAATACATAACATAGAACTTAGGAATTTTAACTAGCAAAAGCTAAATCTAATCTTAATGATTCTCGCATCATTCATGCTATATTGAGATCAAGAGATGCACTTAGGAAGACCTTTCTTTCCTGATAGTATAACTATTTAGATAATATTACCTTCCAAGTCCATAAAATAAGAAGTGACATGAAGAGGTTCTTTCATAAAGGGCCCATCTATTTGTACATAAGTAGTACATGAATGTTTTTGATAAGAAAAATAGGTTTTGAAGAGGCCTTGAAACCCTTTAAAATTCCAAATACTTCACAAGGTAGACAATGAAGCCCTTAGATAGAATAGATCCTAATAAAAAATAGACTTGACTCCAAAGAAAATCCAACCCACATAGTAGTACATGAATGTTGAGACATATTATCCAAACATCAAATGATTACCTCAAGAGTAGGTTGAAGAAGATATGAAGTCAATGTTATTATAGGTTGAGTAACAAAGTACTAGGAGGTTGATGATTTAATGGAATAGGAGGAGAGAGAGACTCATTAGAGTTGCACCAATCCAGTGAGATCCACCTTCTTAAGATGAACCCTTTGTCAAAGAATCAAAGGCCTAAACAATCAATTGTTCTTTGTGGTTATTCTTCCACCATGCAATTACAATCATGTGGTAGGGGAGTGGATAATCAACAAATAGGAGGTCAATGATAAAGACTCGTCTATATTTAAAGGAGAGACCCTTAAAATCAAGAAGTTGAGTCCAATTCCCATCCTTCACAATAAAAACAATGTCCATGTGATGAGGCTTAAAGATATCAACATTCACTAGAAAATGAGTAAATGTTAACCTGTATAGGAATTGGTAGAGTCAACATTGAATAAATGATTAGTAGAATTTCCTACAACGTCATAACAAGAATCTTCCTAGAACCAATGAGGAATATCTTGAAGGAAAACCTATACATCTAACATCAAAAAGTTCAAAAAGGGGTCTGAAGGAGGTAGTCCAAGGTTTGACTTAGAGATAGTGCTCTCTCTACATTCATAAACCACTTTCAAGAACCAAATCCTTATTCATTAATTGTCAAATGGCATAATGAATAAATACTTGAAAAGGAAAATATCGTAATTATCTACAACATCATAACAAAAAGTCATGAATTATTTGATTTGCAAATCAAATACCTTCACAAGAAAAAATATCTTAAGTATCTACAACATCCTTCCTACTAACTATTATTGGGTAAAATTGTATATGAGTTAGATTTCATAATTCTTCTTATAGATGGAGAAAATTAATCTCATAACTATATATCTTTGCATGACTTTGAACTCAACACTAATGTAGTGTCCTTAGCACCTACATTGACATGATGACCAAAAAAGCATTATTATTATTTTTAACACAAAGAGAGAGGTGACAAGGGATAGGCAGTAGCCACTAAAGTATCACCACAATTAAGTGTACAATAAAGCTAGAGTGATCTCATGATATTTTTAAGTTATAGGAACTTGTTCCCCATCACCAAAAATAAAAGAGTTGATAAGTTTGTAGAGTATCAAGGTTCTTAGCATAGGGGTGTGACCATGATTCAAGGTATGTGACTCATAGAGGTTTTAGGGTGAGCCACAAAGGGAGCTAGATAAGGTATGCTTGAAAAAAATAAAAATTAAGAATGAACACCTATTTTTTTATTAAATTAAGAAAGAAACTAGGGTATTGAAACTTTACAATTCACCATAAGGAAATATAAAATAGGCCCTAATTGGGTAAAAATAATAGAGTAAGACCACAACAAGAAGATAGCATGGGAACAATTATATAGCCAATTTTCCATAAAAAATAAAAATGAACGAAAGATTTGGGACCCACTAAAGTCCCAATTAGAGAACACTAGGCCTATAATGAACTAGATTCTCACTCAAAACTTGAATGCGAGTTTTGGAAAGTGATATAGGAAGATTTGTCTTCCTTATCCTTACAACAATTTATTAACTTCGCTATCGTTAAAATTTTTAGAGCAAGGGAAGTAGGGGGATTCCACCATGGAGAGGCTACTAGTACATGAGGAAAGAGCGATTAGACAACAAGGCAAAAGGTCACCATACACCACATGCAAACTTTGTAGCTGATCCAAATCCAAAGGTAAATTAGATTGTGAGGTCAGTATAGGAGTTTCTCCAATAGTGCTTGCATTAGTGTTGCATCATAAGATAAATGTGATCTTAACTTCAAGAGGAGTCATCCCTTGGAGAATTAGGACCTTGAATCGCTAGGTGATCGATCTTTATTAACATTGTATCACATAGTAGTGACTAGTACCCTTCATGACATGAGAAGATAATCCATATCAGATGATTGATGTAGGAATATATATGATAACTAAAGAAGAAACCATCATAATCAAGTGGTTGAGTCCAAATCCTATAGCCAACTATCAAAATCACATACTTGGGAAGTGGCTTGGATATGTTAAATCCACTATAATGCAAGTAAGAGTAGAGTGCCCATAGAAAATGAAATTATCAACCTTCTAGAAGTGGCCAATTGAGATACCTACAGTCTTATAACATGAAGCCTCCCAAAAGAGAGGTTTAGTAATCTAACATCCGCTAGACATACATTTCATAGCTCAATAAGAGGGTTAAAAGAGGTAGACAAATGCTAAATGGATATTTTTCTCCCCCAAAACCCATAGTTTTCCAAATGCCAAATTTGTATCTTCAAAAGAGGCATGAAAAAATATTTGGAATAGGGAAAGAGCTCAAGCTTACCAAACATAAGACATCTTTAAGGATTCAACACCCATATATGAAGATTACGAAAAGAAGACCAAATATTGAAAAGTATGCACACCAAATCCCTATGTTGATAGAAATCATCATTTTCCACAAACCACTACTATGGATGATTTAGCACACGATGGATAAATTAATACCCCTTTAACAAATGAAGAATATAATCACATGAAAAAATATTGAACCACTAGCAACAATAGTAAGCCTTAAAGTGGGGTCACAACCCACACCCATGAGCCTAGTAATAGAAGTAATGATGATGCAAACACCATTGACTTAACAAATAGAGTTGAATCCCTAAATGAGCATGCAAGTACGATGACCAAAAAACACCCAATACAATAACAAAGTCATCCAAAGGCGTTAACAACACGCCATGAGTGGTTGGAACATTAGTCAAGAGCTGCAATTTAAATTGCCTAAAATAAAAGGTCGGGGGTGTAGAAGACGAGGAGTGACATTTTTAGTCCAAACACATTGTTAACAAGTGCAATATTAGGAATATCCTTTCTTATCTACATTCTTTGTTTCTAAAACATGAAATCCTAGTTTTGTGGAACCTTTGTTATTTTTTTCCCTTTTTTTGATTCTTCCTTTGTATTATACCATTTTTATTTAATACATTATGTTAAACTTAAGATTTTTATTATAATTAACAAGTATTAATGTATTTTTGTTATTGCATTTTTATGTTTTCACTAAAACTCTTTACTAAAAACAAAAAATAATTCTTATTATTAAATTTCTATATTTCTGTAAACATTTGATAGAAATAAAAATTCTACAAAATTATTATGTAATTATATTTTTTATATTTAATATTTATTCTTCTTTTATCTTTTTACAATTTTTTTCCATTT
This sequence comes from Cupressus sempervirens, assembly GCA_028749045.1. Lineage (NCBI taxonomy): Eukaryota > Viridiplantae > Streptophyta > Pinopsida > Cupressales > Cupressaceae > Cupressus > Cupressus sempervirens. The sequence goes on along the minus strand of CM053788.1, from coordinate 50,171,374 downwards.
ACACTATTGAAAATATTTACATACTAATCTCATCATAGAAATATAATACAATTCATACTACATACATACAACAATAGTCCTCCACAAGGGTAATAATTGTTGTTACAGTTGTTGTCTTTTTAGTCATCCCCATTGCTTTAATCTATCAAAATCACATTCCTTCCCTTATTCAGTTTTGTAATGTGAGGAGCTTTCAAAAGAAAGAATTTTAGAAAGTAATGTTTATCATTTATTTCAAAAGAAACTATTGCTGGCTTTTTAGTCATCTCTATTGCTTTAATCTATCAAAATTGCATTCCTTCACTTATTCAATTTTGTAATGCGAGAAGCTTTTGAAGGCAAGAATTTTAGAAAGTAATGTTTATGATTTAGTCTTTCAATTATGAAAGAGGGATGGTTGCCAAGCTCTACAAATAAAAATTTACTACATAATTATAATTGTTAATCAACCACCTTGTACTTGGTAAATTTTAAAGAAGATACTACATTTTCCTAATGAACAAAGAATTAGATTGCCTTTTCTACCAGTACATTGTTATAATAGTCATGTGAATCATAACAACAAAAATGGGGAACAAATCCATAGCTACTCTAATTTTTAAGGAAGAATTATTTCCTTGGTTTTCTCAATGACATAAAATAGGAAGAAATGATTCTCAATATGTGGTGAATTTGCATTTTACTTGATGACAATATTTCAAACTTCAATTTTCAAGGATTATTTATTTCTTGTCAAGTGACTTGTTTATCTTAGTTTATCAATTGTTTTTTACAAGTCAATTAGAAATCCCTCCCAAAAAAAACTACCTAAAATGTTGGCAAATCCAACATTTTATGGGCGAGAAAATTTTCATGTTGAGGGCGATTTTTTTATTCCATGTAGGGAAATAAAATATTAGATGTTGATTTTTTTCTTGTCCTAACAAAAATTATTTTAAATGTAGTGAATTCTTTTTCTTCTTTTTGATAAATAAATAAATGATGGCTATTTCTTTTCTTGCCAAAAATTAGTTTGTAATGTAAGAGGCGAATTACTTGTTTTGTAGGAAAATGAATAATAATGATCTTAGCTAATCTTTAGTGGTAAACTGAAAAAATTATTTAATCTAAAAGTGAATTTGCCAAGTGTATTGCCTAGCGAGCTTTAAGACTTTATGGTTGCCAAGTGTATTGACTAGTGTACTATTTTTTATTAATAATGTCAGTGTCATCATTACCAACTTGTCTACCGTAACTTTTGTATCATTAATACATTAGTTTTATCGACCGTTGATTAATTAGAGATCAACAACAAAAGATGCATTTCGGGGCCAATTGCTTGAAAAGACCTGGAGCCACATGAAATTCTCCAGAATGGAGACACATGAAAAGTTTTGCATGGAAACCATCAACTGGAATGTAGTGAACATCATATCAAGATTAAAAATCATAAATGTGGGACTGACAATTACAATTATTACATTGCATTTATAGCCAGCTTGGTAGGCACTTCGACTGTCTGACATTAATGCAAGTACATTTCCCACACTTGCAAATTAATAGGAATACAAAAAAAAAAGATATGAAAGATCACGCACAATTTAATGCAACTACTATTAAAGAGTCTCTTCAATTCCTCTTTCCCTATCATTTCTCAAATTCTCAATTCGGTTTGTAGAGTTTCTTAAATTTGTAATTGTCATGGATACACCAATTCAGTTGAAATGCACCACAATGGGTCGACAAATGTCCTTTTTGGGCATGATACCCAAGGATCTCATAACAATAGTTTGCAAGGAAGATTCCACATGTCATTTTTTCTGCTATACTTTGTTCATGGTCATTGGCCATGAATTTTTAAGAAATGAGAAGAGGTACTGCGTGCCCACAGATATTACATCCTGCTTCCTCATGTCTCTTCTTGACCTTGGAGGAAATCAAGTAGACATTTTTGATGCTTCTGCGTAACTCTTTTGAAGACAACGTCAAAATTCTTGTATTGGCTGAGTAGGTACCAAGGACGAGCATTGGCATCCCTTTTGCAGAAGTAGCAGACAAGTGTTAGGAGGAAGACATAGAGAGCATTGTACAGAAGTATCCCCTCTTGCTTGGCATGAATGAACACCAATTGAATCGCCATCGGAAGTGGGCACGACTCGAGAGAGATTTTTTGTGGAAGTGGTTGTTGTTGGATGACATCAGCACACCGATTTCACATGGTTGCACGAGTTTAGTTACATTATCATCTACAAGAGATTTCTCATGGAGGGGCTTGAAGTCCTTGTTCCTTGTTTCTTGTTTCCTTGACCCTTGCAAAAAAATATTGTTAAGATTTTTTTTTTTTGATAAAAATGATAAGTAGTTACTCTGGATTGGGCCTTGCCCTTGAATGTAAATTAGGAAATAGTAAAATCAAACTGATTTAATCAGCTATTTTGAATATCTATGCTATGAATATGTACATTGTACAATCTAAAATATAATCAATGAAAACAATAGTTTTTGGCTTCTTAATTTGTTGTTCTTATTAGTCTGTGACTCTATTTTTGGCTTCTTAATGTATTGTTCAAATTTTAGTCTGCAACTTTGTTATAAAAATTAACTGTTACAAAGTTAGAAACACAAAAAGGGTTTCAATAATCCCTTTATGGTTTTATATTTGATTCATAATTTATAGTAAATAATTATTGAAATGAAAATTATCCAATAAAAAATTGTAATATGTATATGTATGACCTGTAAATTTCAAAACCTGTAAATTTTGATAATATATTAATGCAAGGGACAGGGCCATGCAAGTTATATAATAATAATTATTAATTATTATAATTTGTAATTTTGTAGTTAATAGTTATAATAGTTTTAACTATTATTATTTTATTTAAAAATATTAAATACATAAAAAATAGTTTGTAAAAGATAAACTTATGACTCATGTAACATCATGAATCATGATTCATGATCATGCAATTTAAATTGTATAAATTATATTGAAATTTGATTTGAAAATAAAAAAGTTCAAATTTTAACTTATATATAAATGTTCATAAAAAATATTGAATATTAATTTATTAATTGATTACTTCCTATTTTCAAATCTAAATTTATTTAAATATCATGATTGTCATAATATTTTTAATTTTTTATCATATTTTTAATTAAATAAAAAATGTCAAAATTATTAAAATTAAAGTTATCATTATCAAGCAATTTAGCAAATATTGATTATAATTATTTATAATCTAAATTATTTTTAATTAGGTAAAAATGCTATGATTATTAAATTAAGTTATCATTATCAAGCAATTATTGATCGATGAATAATTACAAATTATAATTTTCTATTTTTTAAATTCGATGTTTTATTAATTTTTCATGTTTAATTTTATTCTAATCCAAATTACGAATTTTAGAAATTGTCAAGAAATTCAAATAATTTGTATGTTTTAACTAAATTGGTTAGTTAAAATGTGTGCAACTACACTTTCTAATTTAAATTTAATTTTGCAACAATAAGATAAATTATAATTTAATATTTGTTATGTGAAAGGTTTGAGAAATTGATTTAGATCATCTGATGAATGTTAGATCAACAACCACATCTTTATTTTGGGCCTAATTTTTAAAAGATCTAAGTTAAATTCCATTTCTACCTGAAATCAAGACACGTGTCCCAAAATCAATCAAGAGACAATGTAACAGTTGTAGTCTAAGAGTATTTCTTATGTCTAATTGTTGATTAAAAGAAAGATCGATGATCCGAGATGAATTTCAGATCGAATTGGGGAATATTTTCCCATGTGCCTAGATTTATGACACGTGTTTGATCATTGCAATCCTTGATTAAGTGTAAGTTATTAAGTTTAGTCTTTGTTATTTGTTAATCTCAACAGTTAAGTAAAAGAAAGATCAACAACTCGATACAATTTTTGGGTAAATTTTAGGAATGCTATTGTTGTTGTCAAGAAACATCCATAATCGTGACATGTGTCAAGGAAACGTGTCTGTAACAAGTGTCACAATCCTAGACGACTCTTGACAACAATGATAACATTCCACAAATCAACCCGAAAATCATATCGGGCGGGGGTCGTCGACTATTAAGTTTAATTTTTATGATTTAATTTATTTAAAATGAACAAATGTATTATGTAATTAATTATTACTTATTATTATTATAATTATGTACATTATTGACGATAATAACTTACATGTACATTGTACATAGTACAATAATTTATACCAATAATTACTTATGTTTTAAATTTTAACTATTAAAAATTTTCTTTTATGTTTTTAGACTATGAAGTTTAGAGTTCTCGAGAGTCTGATACTGTAGGGTTTTCAAATTTCAACTTTTCAAAGACTATGACTAAATTCTATTTTCTGTTTTGAAGATTGAAAGTCTGAAACTTGAGTATCACAGGAGAGCACCAATTATTTGAGCATCTGTTAGCACCAATATTATCGAATCTCGATTTTGAGTATTTTAATTTTTTAACTTTTTTTTGCAATGCAATTTCAACAATAGAAATCTTACTCTCTTAGGTTTACACTTTACAATTTTTTAAATTAGGGCTTGAAGAAGAATTTTGTGTAATAACCAGTAGTAGACATGGGGAAAACAAAGTAAAAAACCTCCAATATGAGTGCAAGAAAAAAGGAAAAGAAAGACATTATAGAACTTAGGCAAGTGCTAAAAACCCTAGGTTTTATTGATGAATATTATGATAGCTTTTATCTTATTATCCATGGAGATTTGGGAATCATGGGAATTAAACATTCATTGTTTAATAAGTGGAAAGATTCAAACAAGGGGAGAAATTATTTCAAATATAACAAAAGTATTGACACACATACAAATAAACTAGCTTCTTTGGTTAGTGGATTAGCAAACCTCATTGTACCTGAAGTATTCCCTTGCCTTGAAATTGTAATGCTATGTACTCAAAATTATGATGAAAATAAAAAGACAATTGTAAACCAAAACACTCAGGAGGAAATTTTATCCATAACTAAGAGTGAATTGTTTACTTTGTTAGACCTAAGAGTAACAAGGAAGTGGGGGCCAATATTCTTGAAATGGTTTATAATATCCATTGTTGAGGTTAGTCAGTTGAGAAGGTAGTAGTAAGATATAATTATGTTCAACACATTGTTGAATCTATGCAAGAACAATTACTAATGATTAAAGAAAGTGTAACTACAAGCAAGATGAAGAAATTTAGGTTCACAAGTTACTTGTGCTACCTTCTTTTAGTAAAGCATCGCCCAATATTTGAGACTAAAAACAACAAGTTTGATATTGAGGTCTGTAAGTTTGATGAGAAAACCTAGAAGAAATCAGAGACTCCAAGTCTAGTATATGAGTAGACACATAAGATGAGGATGATTGGTAACAATAATAACTACAACCATTTTGTAGACTTCTTTTTGGCACCTATTTACCAAAAAATATAGACACTTCAATGCCTAGATTGCCCATGTCTTGTAAAGATTGCATTCAATTGGGAAGTCAAATTCAATTGGCTAATTGGTTCTTCATGGAAGACTACATTGTGTTAAGGTTTTATAGTTCAACGGTTGAACCATGCAAACTTCCAATACATGTTACACAAAGGGTTTTTGCATTGAAATATGTATGATAGATGTAGAGCGCAGATGAAATTTTTAGTAGACAATAAAAGAAAATGATATTTCCTTCCTTGCCTTTCACAATTGAAGGCCTCACATTTGAGAGAAAGGCTTTCAAAGTGGCAAATGAATTGGTAATTTTTTTAGCTTTGATTTTGTCAGTCACTCAAATTATGATCCACTAAAAATAATAAAAACAAGATTTATTGCCAATGGGAACTCTGCAAACATATATCAACATTAGGAGATGTCATTGATAGAAAAGTTTTAAAACATGGATTATTGGGATGAGGTTAAGAAAGAGATGGAGAAACATGCAATAGAGAATATTATTTCAATGCAAGAATTGTCATCCCAAATTATGACATATCAGAGTAGCACAAATCAAAGCTTGTGACATACTTCAATTTCTACAAGAAAACATCTCAACCTTCTAAGAGTTCTATGCCAAAAGAAATTAAAGAGGCATGCAAATATGAATTATAGTGTCAAACCAAAATGAACGATTTTTGGAAAATGAGGAAAAATTTGGGTGAACCAAAGACCTCAACAACTTTTGAGGAAATTGAGGAGGATATTTTTTTTAACAATTATTAGAATAAAGAGCATCCATCTATAGTATATCAATTTGGCACTTGTAGTGACAACGATAGTCAAAGATAGGACTCTGACTCTGATGAAGACATTCAAGGTACTCAGGATCCCAAGTCAACCAAGCATATTGTTTAACTTCAAATGAGTGATTCTATTGAACAAATTTATAGTAAAGGGGAAACTATGATACAAAACATGGGTTATGTATGTATAGGGCCCATTGGTGCAAGTGGTAAATGGATTTGGAATCTAATTGCAGTACTAGGCCCACTCAAAAGTGGAAGTAAGCTAGTCATTGGACTCTCCAATGAAATTGAAGATGATTCATCTAGAAAGGGGGAAAAAAAAATTATACTTCTACTTCTGAAGGTCATCCTAATACAAAATTTGTCAAATCTTTAAATCTAGTTGAAGTTGATACCACTAGCAATGGCACTAGCAATAGCACTAGCACTAGCATAGGTGAACCTTGTGCAAAAAAGGAAAAAATTTTTGGCAATTACAATGAAAGCAATGTTAGCAGTTACTTCACCAATGTATGCACTAGTAGCTTCTGGACAAAACCCTAAAAATAGTCCTAAAACACCATGATTTGGAATAGGTCATCTTGAGGTTGTTGGAAATCCTTGAAATACAATTGTAGGTGGAGTAAGTGTAACTAGAGTTGGAGGAGCATACATCAATACAACAGATAATTGACCTTTCAAACACTCAATTGTGTCAAAAAACCTTGATTTTAGTTTAAATAATTTTGCAACGAATTTTGATCAAACAAGAAAAATAAATATGCAAATTATGAAGATGTTGAAAAGTGATGCAATTGTTGAAGATCAAGGATCTAATAGTAACAATATATTTCTAACATATGACCAAAACACTGAAATGATGAATTTCATGGTTGTTATGCCCCTAGATAGATATAATAATCCACCAAAAAATCTAATAAATCATAACGATGTACAAGTTACCAATCTTCAAATGGATTTCTCAAAAGTGAAAAATATTGACAAAATCAATATATCAAAAGAGACCAACAAAATAGTCTACACTTCTGAAAGTGGAGAGGGAAAACATAAGGCTTGCAAAGAAAATATAAAGTTACAAGTAGACCTTGATGATGTGAAGACCAAGGAGAAAGCAACATACAATACATTCAAAGAATTGCAAAATAGGATAAAGAATTCTTCTTCTACAGAGGCAATTGTCCAGCAAGAAAAGATGAATGAACAACTGAAAATTTTGACTAAAGAATTGAATGAGTGCAAAAAAAGATCCTCTACTACATAGTTGTTCAAGTCTGGAGAGAATAGTGCACAAGTAAACAATAAGTTGAAAACTAATCTGAACTCTACTATCAAGGAAAATAATAATTTAAAGATTGATTTGTAGAATGAAAGGAAAAAGTACTCCTCTACTAAAACTACAATACGTAATTTAAAGATGGCATTGGAGAATGAAAAGAAAAATGAGGAGTCTAATGCAAGGATAATTCATAATTTACAGAAGGAATTGGAGAATGAGAAGAAAAAAGAGGAGTCTAGTGTAAACACAATCCACAATTTGAAGAGACAAATTGAGAATATGAAGAAAAAAGAGGAGTCAAATGCAAAGACAATCCTTGATTTGAAGAAGGAATTGGAGAATGCAAAGACAATTGAGTCTAGTGCAAACACAATCCACCATATAAAGAAGGAATTGGAGAATGTGAAGAAAAATAGGAGTCAACTACAAAGAAAATCCTTGATTTGAAGAGGGAATTGGAGAATGTGAAGAAAGAGGAGTCTACTCATATTGTAAATGCACTCCATGAGTTGAAAAAGGAATTGGGCAATGTGAAAAGAAAAGGAGTCTATTGCGAAGACAATCAATGATTTGAAAAGGGAACTTGAGGATGAGAAGAAAAAAGAGGTAACTACTACTAAGACAATCCAAGATTTGAAGGAGTTGGAGGATGAGAGGAAAAGAGCAACTAATTGGCAAGGGAAACTATAGGAATATGAGAAAAGAGTGAAATGAAGAAAAACATGGAGAAGGCAATTGCATAAAATATAATTACGTCTTCCAAAGACTATCATGTCAAGGATAGTATAATAAACATGATTGAGATTAACAATAGTAGATTTCCACAATCCATGTATAGAATAGTTTGATTTCTGGATTCGATTGTGTGTGTTTTTTTACATCAACGTTTCGGATCATACTACATGATCCATCATCAGGATGAGAAAGTGCCAGAGAGTAAAGATTTACAAACTAGACTTGACTCAAGAGTTAAAAGGAGAGGGAGAAACACGCAAAACAAAGTAGAGAATAAGAAAACCTAAAATTAATGAAAAAAAGTTGCACATAAAATTATATTATAAATGAATAAAGAAAGACAAGGCATTGTGTAAAGTGGTGCCTTGCAATAAATACATAACGCATTAGAATAATAATACTAGTTGGAAGAAAAATCATGTAAAGAGTAATGATAAGGAGAGAGGTGAATGTATATAAAAATACAAGGTTAAATATAAAAATAAAGATTAACAAGATGTAAATATAAAAATAAATTTTAGGGTAAAGTGAAGTGTGTCAATATAATAACATGGTAATATTGAATTCAAAGCAATATATATATATACTAATATACGTGAATACATACATATGTATTAAAACATTAAAAATCATTAGTATATCTCTTTATATATATATATATATATATATATGAAAAACAAAAAAATTCAAGTAAATAAATAAATATATAGAGCAAGGAACTAACGAAGCTATAAAATAGGAAAGACAAAAAATGAAAATAAAAATGAAACACGAAAAATTTAAAAATTTAAAAATTAAAAACAAATAAAAACTAAAAAACTAAAAGAAAAAAAGAAAAAAGAAAATATAAAATATAAAATTATAAAAATATAAAAATATAAAAAAACTAAGTTAAAAATAAACATAAATAAATAAGTCAAAAAATGAAAATGAAAATAAAAATAGATGGCAAAAACAAAAGTAGGGGAACCAACAACTAACAAGGAAAACACTTGTAAAAAAAGGGGGTCATGTACCTACAAAAATTGGACAATCTCAGAGCATGAAGACCCCAAACAAAAAAGACCAGAACAAAGGACCTAAGCAAGAGGAACATACAACCAAGAAACGCATGAAGGGCGAGTGTGTGTGTGTGTGTGTGTGTGTGTGTGTGTGTGTGTGTGTGTGTGTGTGTGTGTGAGAGAGAGAGAGAGAGAGAGAGAGAGAGAGAGAGAGCACCACAAATGAGACAAGCATGAAGACAAAGAAAGGTAGAGGAGAACCCACAAGTCAACAACAAAGAGAAAAACCCATAGGACAACACAAAGAGAAGGAAAAGAGGGAAGAGCAAGAGAAGGGGGCAGGAGAAGAGGAAGCACCCAACACAAGAAACTACAGAAAGAGAGAGAAAAGAAACAACGAGAGCATCAAGGATGGTGGGATCTGTCAAGCGTGCCAACATGTAGGCCATCAAGGGTGTCAAGTAGGGGACGCCATGAGTTGTTAATGGACCACCCATCATCAGGGTTGAGGTTAATGGGATGATAGTTGATGGCGATGGCCTCTTTCAACTTCCTCTTGAAATAATTGTCTTCCTTAGATAAGATTTTGGCATTCTCCAAACAAATATGATGTTTGGTTGAAGACGAGTGCTCAGCTGGGGTAGATTTTTGTACCCTCTCATGCTTGATATCGGCCCCGTGCTCTCAAATCCTGGTGATAATAGAGCGACCCGTTTCACGCATGTAGGGCATGCCACAAGAGCACTCAACCTTGTAGACTCCAGAGTCTAGAAGAGAGTTGTGCACATCCTTGAGCAAGTGGGATACAATTTCTTAACTTAGAAAGGGGTTTGAAGGCAACTCGAAGGCCCTTTTTAGTTAAGATTTTGCCAATTTTTTGGGAGATAGCCTCCACAAAAGGAAGAGAGACAAAAGGGGAAGGTGACATCGAGGAGATCTTACGAATGCTACTCGAAAGATACAAGGACTTGGCTTGGGTCAAGAAAATTGGGAGAAATTAATGCAGAACACTGATAGCTTGTTTGAATGACTTAATTTAAATAGCAATATCAGATGTCTTTGAAAATGTAAAAACAATGTTGACGATAAAAAAAAGTATCTTCACCAATTACTTAGAAAATATTGCAAAACAAATTTTGTATAAAGTACAAAGATCCAGTGATAGGGAATTGGCAAACCAAGGAATAAATAACCACAATGATGCCTCTGTAATGGCCTTAGTTGTCTATCGAAATTGTGAAAGATTAATGGAAATAGACCAAGCTATGAGATCTACTTCCAAAGACTTGATGAAGATTAATCATATCATACGTCACTTGCTAAATGTTGGATTACCAAATCCATTTAACTCAGATGACAAATTCATTGGAAAAGAAGATTACATGAAATAGTTGCACAATCATGAACTCCAATTTAGGCAACTTGCTTGAGGAAACCACTATAGAAAGAATTGCAAGTTGCATCAAACCACTGTCAACAACTATTTATGTACAATCTAAAAATAATAGAGCTTCCAAATGATGCAGAATGGAGCGCCCTAAAGAACATACTTGGAGTTGGGTCATCTACTCAATCTATTAGTGCCAGTCATAGCACTAACAAGTAACAACTTAATAAGTGATAGTAGAATAAACACTTTGTTACTTGTTGATCTTTAATTTTAAATTTACAAATTTAATTTCAACTTTGTTCAATGTTAATTTTTACAAGAATTAAGAACCAACCTATCAGGGTAGCTGGACAACCTACTAGTACTACCTAGAGCAGATGAAATTTTTTTCCCTACTCCTTGAAAAAATTGTACAATTGGCAATGTGGCAATGTGATTGTACACACATAATGTAGTACTAATCTAATTATATATACAATTAAAAATTGACCTGCAACTATTGTTTCTCCTTTGTATCTGTAAAAGGGAATTCAGGGTCATTTACTCATTTGCAAAGGGTTTTAATATTCTACTTCTCTAGGCTCTATATTTGTATAACTATTTGTAATTGTTAATTGTATTATGTTATGTATTATGTTACACATTGATTTAATAATACAATCTTTTTTAAAGAAATTTTAATCTGTAAAATGCATTATGTGACAATTTCTTAAAGAAACTAGAATCAATGAAAATCTAAAAATGTCTAAAAAATAGAATGAATGAAAATCTCAAGTTCAACATGTATAAAAACTAGAATCAATGAAAATATCAACATGCTTAAAAAATACAATCAGTGAAAATCTCAACATGTTAAATGTTTTAAAAAAATTAAGCATCTATAATAGGACAGTTAAGGGTATAAATTAACTTCTACAAACATAATTAATTAGTAGATAGAGTCTTAGACATTGGTAAGACTAGAGCACATATATTAATTTGAATTGAAATTGGTAAGACCAGAGCTACTAGCCTCTTACTTGACTCGCAGAGAACTTGAGAAGCTACTATAGTTGCCACTTCGACTGGACCGACTCAACATCACTATCATCTAAATCCTCCTCATTTATTTCATATAACATTTGATTGTTCCTTGTGTTTTCTTTAGATTCATCGTCAGTATGCATGCCAAAGTCAACTTCATCATCATTGCTTCCAATATCAGGATAGGAACCATTGCCACCATCACTGCCATTGCCACTTGGGTTTGAAATGTTGGTCATCCCTCTTCTTTGAATTTTTTTTCTCCAAATGTTGAGAGCCCTGTCATAAGAGAAACTATCTACCTCATACCGAGAATTATAGAGCCTCAAATAATTATCCAAATTTTTGTCTAATTTTTTTCGAACCTTTGACTTCAAGAAGCCCAAAGTACTGAAAACACTCTCATCCTCCACTGAACCCAATATCATTGTCAAACATGAATTAGTAAGCTTGAAATATTTTAGTATTGGCTCTCTCAACTGATTTCTCTGACCAAGGTTTTTTCAAAGCTTTGTTACCACTCCCTCTTCATTGGATTCTCCATAATATCATATTGCTCCATCATTATGTTTATAGAACAATATGATTGATCTCTCAGTCAAGATTCATTTTAAATTCCATTTATAATTACTCCATTGATTAATTAAGTTTTGCAAAAATTCTTCATCAAAGTCGTCATCTTTCTTCGAAAATAACTCAATTTAGAGACCAATATTAAGGAAAAATAATAGACATTGCTTCGAGCAATTCCTCTATAGGGAATTTGTTTCTAATTTGTGACAAAAGATTGTAACAAACTCGCTTGATAGGGTCAAGCACAAAGTCAACAATCTTCTTGAAATCTTCACTTTTAACACATGAAAGTACCTTCTCTGGTTCAGATTCTACTTCGCTTCCTAATTCGTTGGGGTTGGACTTAGGATGATGTAGGCATAGTACTGCATTGGTATGTCAACTTCACATACCCTAACACATACCTCATTGTTTGCACCAATAAGCAAAAATTTTCTAGGATTGTTCAAATATGTTATTTATATCTTCTTTGTAAACTTTGATTCATCCAATAGTTGTAATTGATACAGAGTATCCAAGCTATTAAATGTCTTTTTTACATAGCTTATTATATTCTACAATGTATATAGCTCTTTGTTGAACATTTTTCATAATATTTCTTATGTCCTGTAGTATGAGGATAATAGCTGCCAGAGTTAAGAGTATCTTAACATTAGTTAGACTTGAATATAGTTGATGAAATTTGTCTTGCACAGAGTGGATTAGTCCAATCAATAATGGATATTTAGAGAATACTCAATGCGCTGGTTCATCCAAAGAGATCCATCTGGTATCATTGTCTTTAAGAAGCTTTCTCCCATTAGTAAGTCCTTGAGCAAAGTGTTGAAATTCCTAGACTCATTTTGGACTTCAACAAAAGTATTGGTAAGTCTCTTTGATTAAAGATTTCACTTTACAAACACAACCAACAATCATTGACAATTCCAAAAGCTAGATTCATTCAATAGGCCATGTAGTGAATGAGAATAACGTAGGGTGTCTAATCATTCTGGATCTTTTTTCAAAGACTGCCTTTATGACCTTGTATAAGCGAAGTTCCATCCTCTCCAACACACACCAAATTTTTGACAATCTCCATGTTATCCATACCTCCACAATCAATTAGAGTACTATTAATAAATCATATAGATTTTTGGTTGTCGCACTACAATTCAATTTAGCAACAGATAGTAGAAAGGGTTGATGAAAAAGATCGTTTATAGTATAAACATGCATGCACACCTAAGAAGTATTATCAATTGCTACAACTTAGAGACAATGCAATGAATTTGACTATTTTATTTTTGCCTTAATATCTTCTTTTTCAACTTGTGCAAGACAACTAGCCCATTCTCATCCATTGTTTACTGACCAGTGACTGTTTGGATAGTTTCAAACTTTTAAAAAAAGTGTAATAAACTAGTAATTGAAGGGTGGTTTGTCATAAGACACCCTCTACTCAAAATATACAAGACGACACTTAATTGAACAACTTTTCTCATATTTTCCACTTCCATTGGTTTCCCAAGGAAATCTTTCATAGAACCTTTTATCGTAAAATGCTTCTCCCGTAATTGCTCGTGTAACTTGTATAATTTGACATTCTTGATATGTAGATAGTTGTAATTCATTTTCCAAGTTAGCATGAATTCTTCAACAACATCTACAATTTCCCTTTTTATAAACTTTACCGACATGCTTTTTGATGGTATCAAGTTTAAGTTGCAACCTCTTTTCCTTCTTTGTTATCTCTATGCAAATCCTACATCTGCATTCTACAGGAGGCTCACCATCAATTGGATTGGGCATTGCTTCAATGAACTAGAACTTTTCCACCCATTCTAATTGAAAATTCCTTTTGGACAAATCCGAACGAGATCAATCTTTTTTCATTCGAATTTTCTTTTCCCCTTCTATGCATGAAAATCATTTATGGCATCACTTTTGGTTTTCTTACCCAAATCTATAATATCATTTTGTGACTCCCTACTCAGGGGAACTGCCTCAAAATCATGTTCAAGTTCTTCCTCGACCGAGATATCAAGTTTACCAACTTGAATTTTCTCAAAATGGTCTCCAACTTGTGATGAATCTCCTTTTTCAATATGCACTAGAGATGTAAGTTGTGAATCTTATAGGTTGCCAACATTTCCACCTCCAAAATATGTTGATAAGCTTTTGTGTTTTGGTGGCTCTCTTGGCTTTCAGGGATCCTACCGAAACCCCTCTTGTTTAACATTGCAAACTAATAAAGGCTGCAAAAAAAATATGAACTTGTTGAACAAAAGATTATGATAGTAGACTACTTAGACTTCATATAATAACAATAATATGATTCATTCACATAAAAAGGGGATAGCTACTATAGTCTACGGTACTATCTAATAAAATTCGCAAACCTATCTAAGCATGTGAGATTTCCAATGGATAGTAAAAAATAACCAATACCACATAAAAAATAAATTAAAAATTACTTACCTTTTACAAAAACCACGGTCCATGAGTCACAACTACTCAATAGGCAATGCACTTAGCACTCAGAAACTTCAGCAACAATAAGAAATGCCAGACTAAGAAAGAGTGAATTGTGTAGAATAACAATATCTTATGAATGTATATATACCAAACTAAGTTGGAGAATTGCACGAGATTAACAAGCAGGAATGTCAAATGTAACTGAAATAAACCTTCCTATGTAAGCCCAAAATATAAAACAGTTGGCTAAATAGGGCTGGTGGGCAACACACATCGAGAAAATGGTAGGCGATGCCCAACCCAAAGGAAAATTAATTAGTTATACTAATGGTGAAATAACGTTGTCCAACAAGAAAACAATATGTAAAGGATGGCAAAAATTTTCAATTAATGTTATCCAAAATGTATATTACAATGGCAATTGAACCAAGATTTTCAACCAATCACATGAAAACTAATGGGTGACCAACACGGGCTTTGGACCCAAATCTTGTAAATTTTTGGCGATGCAGTTGACCAACTTTACATGCTCTAATTGCCAAATGACAATCGACCGATGAGACAAGATCACCAAATGGCAAAGATTCACCACTAAAATAATCTATGCTTGACTTTGGCTAATCTTTGCTTATTTGATTATGATATTATGTCAAATATTTGTATGGATTATTAAGAGTCAAATCTAGAACCACTTATTGGTTGTTAGGGTGCTCTATAATTGTACTAGTAGTTCATTTAGTGATTTCCATGTAACTTATTTGCCAACATAAGAATAAATTTAGGTGAGTTGAGCTATTGTGCAAAAATGCAAAGAATTGTTCCTAGAGTATCAATAACATCTCAATAAAATGTTGTTAGCTCCTACATTAATAAGAGGTGCAATGGTCTCTGTCAATAAAGAAATACATGTGTATTAAGATTGTTATTTAGTTTTTAGATTTATTTGCTGATTTTTCAACTCTTATGAATTATCATCAGAATGAGAGAGCCATGTTAGCTTATTTCTTCAACTTCAAAACATATTCTACTCATGTCTTGAAAAAAGCTTCCAAGTTATTTGAAAATTATTAATATTATTTAAAATATATCACTATTTATTGTTCAAAGAATTTATGTAGCATAAATCCAAAATCTAAGGAAAACCTTGATCTAATCAAATAGTGAAAAGATTTAAACAAAAATAAATAGAAAATCTAATATATTAAAATTGGTCCATAATAACCACACTAAATCATTAGATATTACAATTAGACTTTTAGCCTTAATAAAGTTACTAACCAAATGAACTTCATTAAGATTATTTTTCAGTCTATAGTTAAAAACATGAGCCTTATTGCTTATCTTTAATTTTTTTCTTACATTATAGAAAATGTGGAATTAGATCATTGGAGAGTTGAGAGTGAGAAAAGAAAATATACCAATTTTACAATATAGAACATTGAAGAGTTGAAGAGTGAAAAAAGAGAATATGCCAATTTTACGATATAGAACATTCGAGAGAGTAACATTTTAACATGGAACGCCCAAGATACGGTTACATCCATGCCAGCTATAAAAAGATGTTTTGAAATCAACAATTTTAAACATTTTCTTTTAAGAAGGAAAACTAGATAATACAAAGCTCTAGTTTTTCTCCACGATAAATGGCATGACTAACAATTCAAATAGAACAGAGAACATTTTATTTTCATCAATTTTTCTGAATTCTTACAGGATTGTAGAAGAAGATTATGAGAATCGAATGAGTAAAAATTATGTGAAAATCCATCAGACCTGTATGATGGTGTGCTATTTTATATGGAGAACAATCACATCTAATGAGCTACACGATTACAGCGACATTTTGTCATAAAATGTCCACATTCATGCCAGCTGTGAGGACACTTGAAAGTGCTCAATTTAAACACTGGAAAAACAAAATTCAACAAAACAATGAATGGATTGATCAAAATTTACTGCAGAAGAAGAATAGATCAAAGAAATGTTATAAATGTTATGAGATTTTTAATGTGTTTCTTTCTTTGGAGGATGTGTTACCAATGAGCAAATCTAGACAAGAAATTATACAGAAGCTACAAATTCTATAAAGTTTTGAAATCTTGTTGTCTGGACAGCGTGTAATCAGGGGTCCCAGCTTTAAATATCTCTCTATCGCTCCTATCAACAACATTATCTTCAAAAAAAAAAACACCTGGACGGCAAGTAACTTTTCTCCTTTCTCCAAATCACAGGAATTCCATTCGCTCACGATTCACTCCAATGTCCATAATTACACTCCCCGGCACAAAATTCTTCAATCCGCTCATTTCCTCCCCAGCAGATCCGACCCCAAAATCAAAACCCTTGTCAAATTCCACCTCCATTAGAGCAATGGAATGGAGCTCAGGTCGCGTACTCGGCCCCGCGCCAGCAGACTCCGACTGGTGGGACAAAAGGCTCTTCTCCGGGGCCGTCGTCGTAAGAGTCCCAAACCCTAACCCTAGAAACCCTGAGAACCCTAACCCTAGCCCCGAGGACGATTCCTACCGCATGTACTACTACGGGCGTTCGTCAGATATGTGGAATATGGGAGTAAAACCCTTCAACAACTCCCTCCCCACTGGCAGAATCGGCATGGCAGTCAGCGCAGACGGCACATCCTTCAAACGCTACCGCGGCCATTTACCGAACGGCGCCATTTTCGATCCTTCAGAAGATCCGGCAGCCTTCGATTCCGTCCACGTCGCCGTCAGCGACGTCGTCTATGCCGACGAAAAATGGCTTCTTTACTACTTTGGCGGCGGTATGCTGGAGCTTCCTCTCGTCGGAAAACCGGACGAGAAATACAGAGGCCTGCGACTCCTGCCAGGAATCGCGTCCTCGTCCGATGGTTTCCGCTTTTCCGAGCGCCAAGGCCCGCTTCTGGATGTCGGAAAACCAGGGTCTTGGGACGAGAATGGTGTTTCTTGGCCAAGGTTGTTTCCCGGTGACGGGAAGCTGTTTATGACGTATCATACAAGGGAGAGTGGCGGACTGGCCGGAATGGGGTTTTTTTCAGCCGGTTTGGCGGTTTCTAACGACGGGCAGCGGTGGGAGAAGGTCGGGAAAATTTTGTCGGTCGGGCAGCCCGGGTCGTGGGATGAAGGTGGGGTTTCCGTGCGCCATGTCATAAGGGTTGGTGATGAGTATGTTATGTTTTATGAGGGATCTAATTTTAGATTTGAGTTTGCTATTGGCTTGGCTTTGTCCAATGATGGGGTGACATGGCGAAAGGATGTGGAGTGCGGGAGGGAGCCGGGTGGACCAATCTTGACAGCTAGGATTGGGGAAGATGTTTGGGACAATGTGATTGTGGGGACTCCTTATGTTTTGGCTATGCCAGATGGGAGTTTTAGAATGTATTATTTGGGGGTTGGGAAAGTGGAGGTCAATGGGGAAATGACAACTCAACAAGGTATAGGTTTGGTGGTGAGTGATGGGGCTAATTTTCGTTCGTGGAAGAGATATGGATGTTGATGATTTTTGTGGTGGAGGATTTGAACTGTATTGTGATGTGATGATTCCCTATTTCACTACTCATTAAATATGGGTCAATAAATTTGATGTGAAAATTGCGTAGGTGAGTGTCAAAATGACCTAGTTATATCTATGGTAAGGTTGTTTTAATTTATTTTTGGAGACTATTGAATCATAAATTATAAACAAAATTTAAAATGCAACATTTTTACAAAGATGACAGCATATATGTGGAGTCAATTTCATAATATTCTATGTAATAGGTTTGTAATTTGTATGTATATAATATAACAAGTGTCATGTCAAAATACTTGCTTTAATAGTATTGTGATAATAGTATTTATTGATTTATAGACATGCATAATGACATTTGTTATTTAGATAGATGAAATTTTATATTTTCTAGATAAAATATATTGTTCATGTAATAATATATCAGATCACAAAAGTCTACAATAAAAGAGAAATACATAAGGGTTGTGATCAAAATGGGAGCAATGTTCACTTGTAATGTAACATTATTAGACTAAAATTAGACTAATAAGAACCATTTGTACAACACAAGAACTAGGCTAAGAGATGAGAAAATAAGTCATGAATTATGGGAAAAAAAGAAAAAAAAACATCGCTACAAAATCATATATGATACAAGGCTTGAAAATGGATCAAGCCTCTTGATTTTTTGTAGCTTTATCTTCCTTTGCAAAGTCCAAAATCTCGCCTAACATGCCATTTATTAAAGCAACATAATAACACTGAATGCTCTAGCAATCATAGGCCCATATGGCTTGGAAACCAACTTGTTTCCCACCATGCTGACCTAGTCAAGGAATAATATTGTCGACAACAGCGGGTGAAAAAAAAAGTGGAAGATTCACCCATCAATATGATAATATAGGATCGGGGTGATAGCTTCTAAGATAGCTTCATACACATGTAGTATGAATAACTATATTGAACCATGTAACGAGAGGATAAACAAATTGAAATCTACCTACTAAAGGTAAAAAATGACCAATCTACAACCACATAAAACACTTGATCAATGCTATCCAGAACCTTGAACCAAAGTGATGAAGTGATCAAACATTTAGAGGATGAGGGCATGCGCAAAAGATTCCCACCGCCTAGATCATAGTTGGAAGAGAAAGCACAAACTGATCATGAAAGCCAATGAGATTCAAAAAATGAGGGGATCTTAGTAGTAGATAAACTTAACAAAGATTGAAGAACAACATGGGCAACCAAACAATGAGAATGAAAAACAAGCTCCTACAAAATATTAAATGCTAATCCCTCCAAAAGTTGAGATGACATAGAAAAAACTCAACTCCACTAAGATATTTTGCTATTTCTCATGGAAGGGGGATCTTGAATGGAATGGTTGTGTGGTGTTATTTCACATTGTACTAATTTCTTATGCTTTGTTGGCAAAAAGATGGCATGACAATGTAAACGTAAGGAAAGATATTTTCAAGGCAAACTTGTTCTGGCTAGGAAGCTTCTTAATGACCATCTTAGTAATGCTTATATTCAATCTTCCATTGTTTTTTATTAAGTAAAACATGTTTTTTACAAGGGCTCTTGAAACCCACTAGTTAACTACAAAATACTACTAAAAGTTCAGGTCTAGCAACTAAGCAACAGAAAAAACAACAGGTCATACCCAGCCATCAGACGTAAACAAAAAACATATGGCCAAAAGCCAAAGTATAGACAAAAAACCAGGAGCAACGATCAAGGCACCAATTCTTTAGCCAGTTTTGCTTTCTTGAGCTCTAGCTCTCACATGGCCTCAGCCTCGTCAGTCTTCGATTTGCTATCGTTTGGAGAGACCTCCTATTCCCTCTTCCTCTTTTTTGTTCTCCTCCTTTTTCTCAGGCTCTCACCCTACAAAGAATCATCCTCATCAGCCACCCTGATTTCCTCTGTCCTTTTCCTCCTTCCCCTTTTTGCTTTCCTCCATCATCACATGCAGTTGAATGATGTTATAATTAAGACCTTTTATTATGTTGAGGCTTTGGTTAGCCGAGCTATGGAGAGAGCTCTCCATCCTTTCCACTCTTTTTTCAATCTCAGAAACCCTTGCATCCAGCTTCCTAATTTTGACATTCCCGTCCCCCCCTTCCGGCCTTTCCTGCCCCTGCATCCTGAACTTAATCTCTTCAATTTCATGGAAGATCCATTTAATGGACCGAAAATTGTCCATTGTTGTCGTAGAAGCTCAATCGTGCAAAATAGACAATTATAAAGAGCAAAGGGCTAAAATCATATCATGACTTAGTTAGATCAAAGAAAGCAAAAAAGGTACCAAATATTATCTCAACTATAAACATTTTTTTAAAAAATTTAAAAATTGATATGGTAAGGGATGAATTTGATGTCCTACGGTCTAATCTTTTGATGTTTGTAGTGTATTTACACAATTCTACAAAAATATTTTACAAGATGATCAAGAGAGAATATTCAACAATTTCTTGAAGATATTGTCAAAGATTTCATTCCTAACCAAATAGATTCTCATTACAACCATTATTTACGTAGAATATTAAGATGAGAATAGCTCAAAAATGTTCTTTTTTCATAGTGGCCTTTTACAAAAGTTAGGGTGGTGATGGCCTTTCTATCAAATTCTATAAATTGATGTGGTAACATGTTAAGGACTTCTATTATTTATACATGGGGGCTACTAACAAAGGATTCTTGGGTCCTACTATTAATGACGACATAATCAAATTTCTTACTGAAGGAAAAAAGGAATAATGAATACCTAACGAAAATTTGTATAAAGTTGTGAGGTTTAACAATCAATAATGTAAAAGATAGACTCAATTTTTCAAAATAAAAAAAAATTAAAGATTGCACCTACTTGAAATAAAATATTGTAAAAGAAATTAAACTATATAAAAATGTTAATACTAAAAGTTTACATCCTTGCATTATTGAGTTTGCAAAAAACAAAACATAAAATGTTAAGTTTGTAGCTTCAGTCGGATTGATTCGATCATGAGATACATTGTTGATTGTAAATCATCATTTAGACAAATATATATATATATATATATATAATTGTTAATATACTATTTTTATCTAATGATGATTAACCAAGAGAGATGTCTCCTCCTCTCATATTTATAGTTCTTCAAATTTGCATTTGGAACACACCAATAACAATGACAATGTAAGTACATTTGCAAAAAATGATCCCTAAAACATTAATATGATATCAAAGACGAACTGTAAGTGTATAAAGAGATTGAACATTTAAACTTGTATCCACATTCGATTTAAATCTAATATGATTGGATTGATCTGCAAAATTTGCAATTGAGTTATCCATATTAACGTGGAAATAACTTTGTGTCTTTGACAAAAGCATTTCAAGGGCTATGCATTGTGTGTTCGACAAAATCTACAATCATTGAATAAAAGAACTACCCTACAGGCAGACAACTACATCACCAACTTGAAACCTTACTTCATGCTAAGTTGCAGATAGAACCAAGTCCCTCCCAAGCAATCTGAGAAACAATTCATGTGCCCTTTCTATGATCATAATATTAAAATGAGTCTATGTGATGTCCGTCATAATATATAGTATACGATTTTCTATGTCAATTTAATAAATCAAATATGGTGACCATATACACATGCCACCTCATATACACTAGATAATAGAAAATAGCAGTTTGTGGACATGGCATTGAATAAAAACATGATTATATAATCAGAGGTTTTTTCAGACATCAAATGGAAAGAAAAGAATGTGGAGTACAAAGATTATTAAGAAAGGAAATTACAAACCTTTGACCAACGAGAAAGCCAGTCACAAACACTGATATAATATAAGCAGAGCATCATACTCACAACAAGAGTATTATAGTCAGGGAATTCTACCTAGAGGAGAATTTACCGACAAATTCATGAACGGAAGGATAGTAAGGAGATTACGGGACTTAACATTACAATTGTCAATGGTACCATCTGCAATCCTAGAGTTTCTGTTCATGGTTACCATTCTCGTAATTCTCAAACGCATTGCTAAACATGCATAGATAGGAATGGAAAATTGCTAGAAGTAGTAGCATGAAACACAAGGAAGAATTATTACAATAAGTGCATATAAATGTCTTCACTGTAAGACAATACACTCACCAAATCATGCGGGATACCTCACGTGGAATGCATGCAGAGCTGAACATAAACTTCGAGCTTTAATAACAAGGGAAGAAGAAGGCATCCACTCTGCATATTAGGATAGGAAAATCAAGGGATATATTACAGTCAACATGTTTTATAAATTATTGGACCATGGGCTCCTCTTATAAATCACCATCGAAGGGTTTGAATTGAAAAATGCAAACCCTAAATAGGGAGCAATAGTTGAGTACACGTCAGCAACGAGTTGGAAAAGGGGGTTACCATAGAATGGAAGAATGGAATAAATGAAATACCAAATCTACATCTTATGTGGGAACCAATGGACATATACACATAACCGAAATCAGTATGAGAAAAAAAAAAAAAAGGTAAGGTGGTTTTATAGTCCACAACACTATGCCATAGCTTTTGGGTTTACGTATGGTGACAGTGATATGGGACTACCTCGTACTCTTTTTCAAGAGGTGCTTGGTGCTACAAACGAGGCGTACATACCCTACCCCCCAGTGGGATTTGAACTTATGACCTCTCTTTCAAGAGTGCAAGTTCTCCACCACTAGACCCACCATCGAGAATATTAATTGAAAGAGAATGAATAAATGAGGAAAAGATGATGTAGTAGTTAACACATTGGGCATTGAACAAATTAACCCACCAATGACAAGTCAATAGGAGCATATTCTATTGATCAAGCAATTTCATGGTACCCATAATGTTTTTGAAAGGTAAACACTAAGTTATAACCACATATAACGACAAGAGATGAAGTTTGGTCATTAGCAAATGACAAGTAGATATTGTGCATACCAAGTGGCACCAATATATAAATTGAACTTCCAAGTATAAGTGAAGTGGGAGATAAACAGTCAGGATGAATAGGCATTGAAGCCCACATATAAGTTACAAATTGTTCCACATAAAGAATCAAGAATAGTTGATAAAAGTGAAAAGACATATTAAAGTAAATAGAGAAAAATGATTCTTTCAAGAAGAATAGTTGTCATTTATTATAGATGTGCAGGAATTCCAACTTTTAGTTGAGATATATAATAGCAAGATAAAATACATTCAAATAGGAAGGATGAGAGGATTAGAATAAGTTGTATAATAGTTCTATGAACAGATGTACAAAGTGAGAGTAATGTTTCATTCCCCATTGGAGGCATTTTTTGATTTGATGCATGTGGACCTTCATTGGAAGCATTTATATCAAGGATGTTGATGTACAAATGAGTACTTATTACCCTTGAGTATTACACTCTTTTTTTTAAAAAAATAGTCTCTTGCTTATATGTATAAATAATAAGAATCACGTGCCTTGATATAATCTTGTTCCATTCTGTGGTCTCCAGGGATGCTCTTGCAAGAAGAGAAGAATAGTGCATTAGGTATGCTACCAAGGCATTAGTGCAGGACTCAATCTATGGTTAATTTTTATGGGCCTACTCCTACGTACATCATAGGGAAGTAACGACTTATCACCTAGAAGTCAAAAGATCGATATCAGATTGAGAGAGAGTTTGATAGGCATTCTTGAGCAAAGAGATTCTATAAGGGAGTAACTACAAGGACCCAACTTCCTAGGATCATTGTTCAGAGGGAGAATTACGAGGTATATATATATATATATATATATATATATATATATATATATATATATATAGAGAGAGAGAGAGAGAGAGAGACACATATATGTATGTATGTATATATATATATACAAATACATGTACATACGTACATACGTACATACATATATATATGTGTGTGTGTGGAGAGCTACTATTGTAAGGTGACAATCTTATCAATAGCTTGACCTATTATCATGACAAACTACATTAACTTCTTGTCCCAAAGTGTTGGAGATCATGATACTTGTTACGATAGAGTTCATGACATGTTGACTACCAGTTATCCGATCAACTTCATTAAGTTATTGTGTCAGAGTGCCAAAACTCAAAAAACTTATGTCCTACTAGGATAGATTATATTCTTTTGGTAGGCATCAAGGATTTGATGCCAATGCACATACCAAAAGAATATAAATATGATGAATATCATATGATTAATATTTTTTGTTGAAACTTACTTTGGATTATATTGAAAGATAACATCTAAGTTGATGGATATATGTTGATATCCTTAAATATGTCATTCCAAGAATATCATACTAAGATGATAACTCTTCTAATACTTGAGAGCATAATGTGTTCTATAACAATCCTCCCTAGCTAAGAGGGAGTGTTAAGTTTGTAGCTTCAGTTGAATTGATTTGATCATGAGATAAATTGTTGATGGTAAACCATTATATATATATGGTTTTTTATATCATTGTTAATATATTGTTACTAGCTAATGATGATTAACCATGAGACATGTCTCCTCCTCTCATATTTCCAAGTCCTCAAATTTGCATTTGGAACACACCAATAACAATGACAAAGTTAGTACATTTGCAAAAAATGATCCATAAAACATTAACATAAAATAAAATCTGTTGAAAAAATAAAAGAAGAATTCTTAATTATTTGAATAGTTAAAATTTTTCACAAAAACTATAATTATACTTCTCAAATTCTCAATTTTACTAATAATTATAAAATACAATCCATTAGTACTAAAAAAATATTTGCAATTAAATTTCAAAACAAAACTTATTTAGCCAATAGGCTATTATAGGTGAACATTTCACTCCAAACCCGTCTGCTGCTTCAAAACAACTTGTTCTATTTTTTAAGCAGTTTGGAGTTTTAAAAATCAAATTAGATTTTCAAATAAGATCTTCAAATCAAATTGGATTTGCAAATCACTACCCATCTTTACCGCATATCAAAATATTTGTGTTCTCCACACTTCCCACTGTCGCAATATGCTATAGTGGGATGCCTAGAAAATGGTTGAAATAGTGTTCAGTTGAATTCAAGATTAATTTCAGTGGGTTGAAATGAACAGCTTTTACAATCGCAATTTTACCTAAACATTCATAAGTTTTAGTGCGACATGGTATGGAGTTGGTTGTTTGTTTGATCAAGCCCAATTAAATGTGGATTTCAGATGATGACAGGTTTTTAATTTAATAAGGAATGCAGCAGTACTATCAAATTTAATTAGCAATGTGTACATTTTATGATTTGGGCAATATAATTTTGTATGAACCGAGGATTGGCATCCATTTTAATATCTTCTATTTAAACCAAATTTTCATTTTGGCCAAGATCCTTTTGCTAGTGAAATGTTTTCAAATTGAATCATAAGTTTGGTTGCTGAACCTAAATTTATAAAGGTATAACAATTCAATCGAATTGAATATTGGTGAAGATATGGGGACATTTGAGTTTGTTTTGTTTATATGCAAATGTCAATCTACCATTCATAGTATTCACGTATTATATGATTAACTATAATATTTCCTGCGCAGTATCAAGTTACACTTCGAACAATGATATTCAAACATTTTTATGACATGTTATAGATTCCATGAATTGATTAGATATTCCCAAAATAATATCATTTTGGTCACATATCAATGGTTTCTAATAACAATGATTCATAACGAGTTGGCATTAAAATTTATCTTCCAGTCAACCCTAAGTGAAAGCCAAAAGTAGTGAATGGGACCTGCTCATGGAAGCCACCAAAAAAGGGCACAAAATGTTGTTTAATCATAGCAACTTGCATAAATACAAAACAAAAATATGAAAAAACATACAAACATAATCCAAGGATGGGTTTTAGAGTAGCTATAAAATGGAACACAGTTATTCTTTATGTTACTTATTTTAAAAGAAAATTACTTCATAATTGGCCATTAGTTTACCAGTGTAGACTGATTGTTCAAGAGTTTAAAAGTTCAAAAATTTGATGTTGAAAAATACAAATAGACCAATTACCATTGTTCAATGTTGACTTGTCCCAACAACAAATGAGAGGTCTTAAATTAAATGTTTTTGTGTTATATGATAAGTTAAACATATTATAAGAGTCTAGGTCAGCAAAATTAGGCTAAGCTACGATCTATGAGAACTTGCAATATGGTTGTAGGGCATATAATAAAAAAGAGCCATGTCTGAATTACAATAATACTTAATCAAATTTGAAATATCTGGATTTTTAATACATTTCGATAAATTTTGTGTGGATTCATATCATATATTATATCAATTTTAAAATTTTCAACTAACATTGACATGCTTGATATGTATAGCTTTGGATGGTAATTGAATCGTGTCAAAGAAGGTGGGAATTGTGTTAGAATCTATGGTAATGCATGTACAAAACATTTAATGTAGTCTTTGTAATACCCTTTGTGATTATTTTTTGTTTTTCATTCTTTTTAGGTTCTACTCTATCGCCTTGTTGGATGCTAGGTATTCGTTTGATCATATTTGAGTTGTATAAAATAGTTAGCTTTAGTAGTTATTATATTTTTCTCATGTGCCCATTTTATCCTTTTTCTATCATGGTTGTTTCTATTTTGACCCTCAGTTTCACTTTCTCCTATGTTTGTTCTCATATATTTTATTGCATGCATACGATCATTCCTAGCCTAAGATAGCCAATCCTGGCAACTTTTTTAGTTAATATGCTCCAACATTGTTAAGACTTCACGACATCTTAATTTCCTTGGTCATAGGATCTAAATTTGTATATTGCTAAAGATATTCATTCTATTAGGGCCACTAGAATAGAGTATAATGAAAATATTGATATACTTGAAGTTCTAGCTTCATGTGAATTCATTGTTGTTATTTAAATAATTAAAAACTTGGGAAATCTACATCATTATGAAAGTCATCTTGTACGCAGATTATATCAATAGATAGTGTAAAATATCACCATATAACATATTGATAAGTAAACCAAGATGATATCTAAAAGCTAATATAACTATTGAGACACTCACCAACTATCTTGAATGATACCAACAGGCTCAAAATAAAAACCATGTAGTTAGAAGTATCACATCTACGTGCCCACTCCAGCAATGCATTCCACACCATTCTTCAAACAAGTTTGAAAAAGTTGAAATATTCAAACAATATATGTCTTAACGTGTGCCCGTGGGTCTATGAACATTTTCCAAGTTCAAGAAGATCCTCAAATCAAATTCTCATTCTCTCTCCTATTTGTGCTTCATATAATCAAGTTAAAACAACATTCAAAAGTAAGAGACACTCTATACAATCAGAAGTAGAGATTTTCACTCTGTGCACTTCATGACATAATATGCAACATCCCCTCAATATCTTTAAAAAATTGTAAACTTCATTATTTCCCAAGCCTATTGTTCATTTCATTTGAAAAATTTATCTCCATACATTATCTCTAACACATTGGGAATTCTTGTGGTCATGTATCAAAGTTGTTGTCACTCAATAAATTGATCTTTCCCACGCTCAACCACACCCACGTTAGTGCATCTCTTATTGATTTAATTTCTCCCACTCCTTTTTCTCTTCTTTTTTGGAAAATGTTGTCTTCATCAAACAACATATGAGTACATTTGACCACAACCTTGTCTTCCATGTTTATTAATATAAATCTTGTATGCCTATTATTTCCTCCTTATACTTTCTTTCCAATTCTACGCAAAATCATGATAATGATATAATGGTGTTTGAAGAATATAAAGCATGTCACCTATTGAGGACCTTATCACAAAAAGTGGAGTAACAAGGGAACTAAAGTGACATTATTAAACTTTGGAGCATAAATATAGAGCGAAAACCTTGGAAAGTTAAAGTAACAAAGAGCTAGAAGAGTCTGCGAAAATGTAATATAATTTATACAAACATATTTAATATTACATACTAAAAATAATACATATGAATCTATCATAAAATATTGTTTATCAACATTAGAAAATAGCTAAATCTTCTTGTTGGATGTAGTATTGGGGTTAAAAAAAACCTACAGCCAAGTATTGATAGTGATGTCAACCAACTTCCAAAAGAACTCTTGCTATGCAGAGGCACATAAACAATGTTAACGACAAACCTTTCGACTCAAATAGGCCTTGTAAATGGATCACTTGGGGAGGTGGTAGATATTACGTACACACCTAATTGCAAACCACCAAAACCACCCCTATATGTGTTATCTAATTTGATGATTACAATGGCCTACCTTGGAACCAATATGACCCACAAAGTTTACCTATAACACCTATATGATCCTTGGGTAATCGTACACAAATACCACTATCCATGTCACAAGCACTCAACATACATAAATCTCAAGGATTGATGCTTCAAATAATAACAATTGATAGTGGTAACGCAAAATGACGGGGTTTGAATTTTACAACTATATCAAGAATTGAATCACTAGACAACTTTCATATAGAATCAACATTCTCCTTTGATTGATGTTCAAGAATGAAAAATAATCCATTACAATTATTAGGAGAAAAGAAGAATCTTGATTGTAATAACTCTCACTAGTGCTCCCTTAATATAAATGAGTCTATGTGTGATACTTTGTCACTTTTTTATTGGCTAGGTTTATGCATTTCAATATCCTTTTTCCCCAATGAATAAAGTTGTTGTGTTATAGGCATTATGAGAAGATGTCCCTTGTGGTGATGCAAATCAATTTTTTAGAAATCCATTTCTTTTTGTTCCAAAAATAAACTACTCATTACCTTGTAATATATAAAATATAGTAAACTTGCAACCAAAAATGTGTCTAAAAGATTCTACTATTTTCCTCGAAAATAGTTTATCTTGTGAGAAAAATACATACCAATTTAACTATCCTTGATTTTTGTTTTCCCCTTCTAGAATTCTTTATTTTCATTTTATAATACATATATATGACTTTAAAAATAATTAAATTTAACTAGTTCAAATTAAGAATAATTAATTTGTTTTTTTAATCTTTTAAGCTTCCTTTTATATTATATTAAATGTCTAACAAAAAAACAAATGTGAGCAATCATATTATATAGACTTACCTTTAGTCACTATCGACATACCCCTTGCTCCTTCGGGTGCAAGTGCTAGTTATAATTTTTAATGTAATTCTATTTACATAGATAATATATTTTTATAGTGCATTGTATAATTTTTTTAAAATGAACTCTAGTTCTACTCCTAGTGCATTGTATAAATGATTGACATTGCCCTCAATCTTGATAAGCATTGGTGTGACGACTACATACATGAGGTTGTTTGGGCCCATTGAGTGGACATTCTCGAGTGGAGAGAGAGGAGCATAGAACTCATGAATAGGTTTATCAAGCCAATTAATGGAAACATTGTAGAAGAGGCAATCTTTGAGCTTTATGCAGGACCAATAAATAGTTTTCTAAGATGGTATTTTGATCACACTTGGTATTACCCACTGGAAGAAGGGGAATCATACGAAAGCTCCAAAAATTATAAAGCTAATAGTGGCTTCTAGGAATCTAGCAGCAACTGGAGATAATAATGAAGAGGGAAATTTTGGACCATAGGAAAGGAATGCAGAGACAAAACACAAGCATGAGTTCATTTAGAGTGTTTGTATCAATTTCATTTGCATTTAAATTTTAAAACAAAAAATATTTTATTTTTAATTTAATTATATGGCACCCATAATACACTTCTTAATATATTTTGTAGTACATTGTATAAATTTAAAAAAATGGATTCTAATTCTACTTCAAGTAAAATATCTAAAATAAGAACTGAAATGCATTTGAAAGTAAGAAGTCAATTGACATTTTATTAAAACTATGATGAAAAAAGTGCAAATCTTATATTTGTCAAATTTTTAATAGAAAATATAATAAAATATATATAATAATGATTTATATTTAAAGTCATGATTAGGTGGGATTAATAGTTTGATATTGTATTGTCAATTTTGTTTGATGAAGTACTGCAATGTAGGACACCATAGACTTAACAATATTGGTGTAAATAATAATGTGTCTTATTTATAATTATAATAAAATATTAGAAATGTATAGTCATACTAGCAATAGCAAATTTTTTAGGAATGCGATGGCTACTGCTCCTACTCTCACCCATGCTACTCACGCTGCTTTTCAAACTACGAATTCTCCCACCCATCGTCCTCAAGTTGTTGTTATGGATGTTCATCATTCTCAAGTTGTTGTTATGGATGCTCTCCGTCCTCCTGTTATGGCTTGGATCTCTATTGCATTTCCTGCTCCCGCTCAGGTGTGTCATCCTGTTGCAGTTGTGGATGATCGTCGTCATCCTGATGCTACTCGTGAGAAATTCCCTGCCCTTTCTGTTGCTTCTCTTGGTGGGTCATTTGGGACGTCTCTGATGGATCACCCTAAGTCTCGAGTTGCTATGAGGAGATCTGCAATATCTTATGTGGATGTGGTTGCTTTTGAGGCAGGTCTAGGTGGTCCTATTGTGAGAAGGGGACTCTATTTGGTTGTGTCTATCTTTGTAAGTAACCCTATTGTGATTAATCTAGATTCAAAAATTATTGATGAGATTTCAAAATGTATGGAGGATTACTCTTCTATTGTTGCTATTTTTCATATTAGGGATTTTTGGCCCTCTCTTTTGGATTTGCGTGCTTGGATTTCCAAGTATTGGGAACCAATCATTTCGGATTTAGTTCAAATTTACACTATGGCAAGGGATTTTTTTTTTGTGAAATTTGCAAATGTTGTAGATAGAAAATCCATCCTATGTCATTGTTTCTCTTGGGAGGAGAAGTTCCCCTTTATGGCCAAACCTTGGTATCAAGATTTTGATCCAGCTACTGAATCCTTCAATAAGATACCAATGAGTACCTAAGTGTTCCACTTATTCTCATGAGAGATGGATTCATGTTGAATTACTACTCATGAAACATGGGTCAACGAGTTTGACTCAAAATCACATAGTTAAATCTTGATAGCAATATCACAATTGGACTCATTGTGGAAATTATCTCCTACTTATCAATTGATGAGATTAAGGGGCTTTCTAATGAATGGATCATAAGGCACAACACTTGGTGAAAGTTTTGCAAATGGAGTTGCAAGCTTTGGGTTTAACCATGGAGGAAACTCTGTAGTTAAGTGCACTCCGGATGGAGTAGTACTAGGATGGGTGACCTCCTAGGAAGTCCTGGTGCTTCACCCGTGGGAGCATCACCTAGATCCAATGAGTGCTAAGTGTTCCATTTATTCCCATGAGAGACGGATTCATGTTGAATCAGTACTAATGAAACATGGGTCAATGAGTTTGACTCAAAATCACACAGTTAAATCCTAATAGCAATATCACAATTGGACTCGCTGTGGAAATTATCTCCTGCTTATCAAGTCAAATCCTCCAAACCTATGTTTGATATGTCTTTACGTTCTCAAAAGACTGGACCAAAATGTAAATCTTGATGGTCTTTTTCTTTCTGGGTTGTTAGCCCTCTTGTTGGGAACTTTGGTGTGTCCCTCTAGTTTTTCGGGTGGTGTTCCATAGTTATATTAAGATCCTTCATTGTTATATATTTCTTGTCTCTATGTACAAGGTTTTAGGTCCTTTCAAAACCTATTTTTACTTAATCAAAACAATAACAATGTTTTTCTCATGTTATCCATCTTATTGTGATTGAAGGTTATGGGTTCTCCCGCACATAACAAGATTTGAAATGACATTGGGTGAGATTGTTGTGCTTCTGTAGGGAAGAGGGCTTGAAGGGATCGAGTCTCTGAAGGTTCTTTTCAGGTCGTTTATGTTGGTGGTGCTAGTAATGTGGGCAAGTTTGTCTCCTGTTGTGGTCTTGGAGATTCTATGGATGGATGAAATGTGGATGGTTTGAGTGTGGGTTTCTAGGTAGGGCAAGTGCTTCCTGTGGTTCCTATTTGCCCTTCTTATGGATCAGATATCACTATTGTTTCAACTCCCATAGGTACATGTCCATCTATTGAGTGTAGATGTGACTACCTCATCACTTGAAGAGAGTCTATGTGTCTCGTGTAGATGGTGGCGTTGGACGGTTGTCCTCTACTGTCAATAGCTCTTTGCCTCTGCAAAATCCTGTGATGGTGGCTCCTATGTGTCCTGATCATCAAGTTGCTAGTGTAGAAGGTTTTCCTAGGCATGTTGGTTTAGTGGTGAAGGCTCTTGTAGTTGGAAAATCTTCTAAGAGGTATACAAATAATTTGGCTCCTTCTTATGCCCATACCCTTATTTCGAGTAAGGTTTCTGGGGATTATCTTAGAAGGATTGATCCTTTCCCAATTCGTCACTCCATTATGATTAATCTGGATGAAAAGATTGTTTCAGATATTGATCAAATGACTAACACCTCCTTGTGAATGTGGTCATTTGTAGGTTCAAGGGATTCTAACCCACACTCCCGGGGCTCCATGCTTGGATTTCTAAGTATTGGGAACCTCATATCATTAACTCTGTCCATATGTTCCCATTGGCTAAAGGCTTCTTTATTGCCATATTTGATAATCCAGAGGGTAGAAGAGTAATCTTTTATGACCATTTTTTTACTTGGAAAAATCGTTTTCCCTTGTTGATTAAGCCATGGCATTAGGACTTCAATCCATCTTCACAATCCTTTTGTAAGATGCCAATTTGGGTTCACCTTCCTAACTTTCCTTGTCATCTTTAGATAGATTATGTTCTTGAAGAAATTGGGGAGGCATTAGGAGACTTTTTAATGGTTGATTCTGATTCTTCTGATATTCTTCGCACTACCTTTTCTCGCATTTTGGTTGACATGATGCCTCCAAGGGCTTGTCAGTAGAGATTAAACTTTGTTCTCAAAAGGGGTATTAGATTCAGCCTTTCGATTATGATGGGAACCCCTTTTAGATGCAAAAAATTCTTTTAAACAAGTCATGTGGCAAAAAAGTGTGATCGTGATGGGTGAAATCCAAGAAGCCATCATCATGGTGGAAGGGCGCCACATTGCAACATTATATAGTTACTAAAATATTCCACCCATGAAGAGGAGAATTCTTCAAAAGTATTACATGGTTGCTCCGAGCTGGTTATGGTGCAAGAGTCTCTGTAAGGAGGTGGACATTTCTCAGCCAATTGTTGCAGTTTAGAGTATTGTTAATGTTCCCACTGCCCAAGTGGTTGGGGATACTTGTGCAGATTATGTTGTTGCTAGTTTTGATCCCCATGGGGTGACTGTTGTCTATGTTAGTGTTGTGAATGTTACATCTGTTGGAGTTGGCTTTGCTTCTACTGGCTCTAAAAATTTGATGGCTTGGCATATTGAGGTAGCCAAGGTTGAAGATGGATGGATTACAACCAAAGGTAAACATTCAAGGAAGCCTTCTCTTTCTTTTGACATGACCTTTAGATCTCACAAGTTGGGATCCAAGGGGAAATCTTAGGGCTAATACTTTTCTCATCCATGGGCGGTTGGTGCTTGATTGCTTCACTTTTCTTCACCATCAGTTTGTGGTTCTAGGGTTTAGGTCCTTGTGTCCAAAACCTGTTCATTTGGTATCTTATCGATTGACTGGATTTTCTCTAGAGCTAGGCATATTTTTTTGTTAGGGTATGTTCTCTCTAAGGGCTTCAATGTCTATCTATTGATGTATTTGGAATTTAATTTATATTTAACTAAATAAACTTAAATACTTAATTCAATTTTATAATTTTCATGAATTCAATATGATTATAATTTCTAAGATTTCAAATTCAATTCTACTAGTGTAGGTGAATTTATTTGCCCAAGGAAAGTACCAAATTTTAGGTAGGCCCCTACTAGTCTTAAAAAGAATATGACACTAAGGATGTTACCTATAAACAATATGTTAGTTTTCATGGTGATGCATTTTAAAATAAATTGTGTAGGAATATGATGGAAAATGGTGAAGACAAAACTTACCATCTTCCCCAAAAATGAAAGTTAGAGAGTAGCAAGTCTCATGTTCGTACTTATGTACAAAAAATTAAATACATAAATTTCTAAATTTTACTTAAAATTTTGAATTTGCTACATGCTATAATCAATAGAAAATTAGAAAAATGTTATTTTAAAATTACTAATTTAAAAATAAAAATGAAGTACAAACTTCGATATTTTTGACAAAGCAATTTAATTGTGTTATGCTTGGTTCAACTAATTAAAAAGATGAACTTAATGAATATACAAATATTTTTTCCTTGGCAAGAATTAATAAATAATAGTAAAGACCTTAAATTGCTCTATAAGTCCTTGATAAACACTTAGATACTTTAAATAAATGTTCTAAATATTTGTATCATAATAGATGCCCACAAGGAAGGATTGATACTTAAAAATACTTGTTTGCTTGATAATGCTACTTAGATATAGTAATGTATTTACTCGAAATATAAGATTAAAAAACTTATGTGATTTTATTTTATTTCAAATATATACTTAACTAGATAAATTTTATAAATGTTTGATTATAATAAATTAAAAGAAAATTAGTGGCAATGGGTCTTGGATCATCTAGGAAAGTTAAATTTTCTTAATGACCCTACCAAACATCAAGTCTTGCTTAGAGTAAATCAATTTCAAGGTTAACCTCCACCAAAAATAAAAAGATAATTAATTAAATAATAAAACTATTTAATTAATAGTTAAAAATATGTATTAATTAAATAACTAGATATATTTAATCAATAATAATAAAAATATAATGAATTGATTATAATTAATAGGAAGAATGTGAACTTAAATAATCAAGAGCTAGTATCAATAAAGGGGATGTATTGTTAGTCTCATTGATACAAAGGATGTAATTTTAAGAGAGAATGAATAATATTTTGCAATGCTCTACACAAATGCAACCTAATCACAAAAAAATGTATTGGAGAATACAAAAAACAAGAAGTGTCCCCTTGCTCACCACACCACCCCACAAAGGGTATACATCCCTATGACGTTCCCCTTATATTGTTGGTGTTTAGGATATGACCCCTTTTGAGGTTTTAAGGGATAGTAGGGAGTCATTGATAAGGCATTGAATGTGCTTCAAGTCCCTCCATGTCTTAAACCTACCCACAATTTATATCATGATAATAATTCTATCTTAGAATAGACAAACAACATAATGGGATGCACAAATGATTGTGCTTGTAAGAAAAAAGAATCGTTTAGATGGTTATAGATGCAACGTAGACTATTAAACAATTATTTTTGCTTTTGTTCCCCTATATGCACTTGTTGACCTTAGGAAGTTGGCATCCAAATATTTCATAGTTTGTATATTACTAACAAGTCAGGCTTGTACAGAGAAGAAAGTAGTGGGAGCAGGAGGTGATGGATGTTCAATGTTACCAAGTTATCATACATATTTGAGTTTCCACTAAACTACTATAATGAGCTTTTATAACTCATCTATTAGAACTTAAAGGACAGAAGAAAAATAAATAAAAAATCATGATTGAATATATTCCTTTCTTCCAATGCACAATCCTCACCATTTAGGTCAAATAGATCCTCCAACTTCACTATTGGTTCTCCGAAGAGTTGATCAAACATGAGGAGTTCGTATTGGAGAAACATAGTGATGAGTTTATGAAGAATAGCATGCACGATGAGCATTATGGTCTACTAGGGCCACCATTATGTGCAAATTAAATTCATTCTTGCAGAAGACCATTACTAGAGAATTCTCCTCATTGGAATTCCATTATAAAGAAGAATTAATTCAGAACAATCTTCACCTGGCATTTAGCAAACAAGAGAAGTGGTTGCGTACATGTTTACAAACAACTTTGTTGTCGACACAGAATTATCTTGTGCAACATAACTATTAAGGAATATCCAATCAATGATAAAGTTTGAATTATTTCAATTGGCACTTAGAATAAAATGTGTGTGTGTGTGTGTGTGTCCGTGCGCGTGCGTGTGTGTAAACCATTGTTATAGTTCATAATAATTTACTAACTATATCTAATTGAATGAATGCAAATAGAAGATCATCATTGTAGACTTCAGATTCGATGGATAGTAATATATGTTTGTGATTGAATGTTCTCCACCGAATGAAATATATATATATATATATATATATATATATACAAGTTACTAAAAAGTCATGTCCTTTAGAGATGTTGTAACTAAACACATTATAATTATATCATGATCTTCCACTTACTCCAAGACTGAATTAATATGTCATGATTAATTTTATTGTCATGATTTCGACACAATTTGGGATAGCAAGTTAATGTAGTCTATCATGACAATGAATTAAACACTCAAAATATAAACAACACAAGTAGCGTCATGATTTTCGGGTCATTCCAGGAACAACTTAATGAAGTCATATGATAACAAGTCAATCTATTGTGAAGGTCGTCACCTTACTATAAAGACCTCACACTCAAAGAAAAATCATCTTACATTGCACATGTGCACAATAGTAATCACAACTGAAGTATACATACATACATACATACATACATACATACATATATATATATATATATATATATATATCTGAATTAAAGAAAATTGAGATTTTAATCTCAGGAGTTATATTTACATTTTCACCATACCAAGTTTACCTCTAAAATATTTCTCTTTTAATTTTGCAAGAGGTTTGGTAAATATGTCAGCAATCTGCCCTTTAATGCTGATATTTGCCAACTTGATAACATTTATGTCTACCATATCCCTTGTAACACCTCGCCAAGGGACCCAAAAGAAATGACCTAAAGTATTACTAAGTTTGCCAACATTTTATTTTTTTTGAAACAAGAAAGAATAACATACATATCAAACACATAGTAGTGGAAGCAATAACATACAATCAACTAAAAGCATACATAACAGGTTATATTTCTTAAGGATCCCAAGATGTTGAATCACATATTAATTTAATCTAATACTAAGTCCATCAAAACCACATCCATATGAAAGAATAGTGAAAATTCCAATGTCCATTTAAATAATATACATTTGTTCTGATTGCCCCTTGGCAAATTAAATTCAGAATGTTCAATCATCCACTGTACATGTCACAGGGTATGAAAGGCTTAAAAGAATATATACATATGTAGAAATAGAAATACATCATCCTCTTCGGATCCATGATATAAAGTACAATAAAAATAAATGAAACCATCCACCATACATGATAAATCCATCCATCATAAAAGATATAACATCCATCCTGAAATATAACCATCCATCATAATAATACATAGAAAGAATGAAAGTAAATGTAGACAAAGAAGCTCTAGCCACGGTGACTATGGATGGATCTCAATGGTAAGAGTGAAAAAGCACTACCACTCGACTGCATGGAACCTAAATGGCCCACTCCCACCGCACTAAGGAGATAGTCTCAAGTCCCAAAAAGGATATCAAACCAAATATCAGAATACTCTCTAAGTCCAGGAAATCTTAAAAATAATCTAACTCAAACGGCTTCCAAGATAGGTCAACATCTATACCCAGAGGCACACAAGACACGTAGGAAACCTACTATGTAAGTGGGCAAGTGTCATCTCACAAATCACGCTAGAGTTACCCTAGTAGCCTCTTAGGACCCTAGCCCCCTAGTGATTCCTATGCGGCCACTAGTATCTTCTCGTACTGACAAGGCATACTACGAAATGTAAGGTCGCAACCAAGCATTCTCTCTACTCCCATCCTAGTTTGTACTAGCACTCCAGGTATGGGCAAGAACATACAAATACTCTTTTTAGGTTCATTTTACTCTCATTTAGTGTAATGTTTTCACTTATTAAACAACTTACAATGAGTTAACCTGGCAGCCACTTAGGGCCCCGGCCCCCATTGCAAGACACTTCCTGACACTAATATAGATTTCCTACCCTAGGCTCATGAAATCACAAATCAAAGAATCATAGTAAAATCACCTCAACCCTATGCAACTAACTAGAAAGCCTCATAAAGATAATCATAATAATCACATCAATTCTCTGCAAGCAACTAGAAAGCATCAAAGATAAATCACAATATTCATCGGTTCTCAACGAGCAACCGGAAAGTATCCCAACAATACTGATCAATGACACAAAATGGTTAAATCAAGTATCTCATAGCATAAATCTTGCTATCCCACAAAGACACGGAAGACATTAATCAACAATATAAACACACTCGACATAGAGCATACCATCACATACCATGGTTAAGTAATCAAGATCTAGTCAGCATGATACCACATTCACAAAACTCCCAAGCCTCTGGTAGATGTCCTAAAACTGGTCAACAATCTAGTCAACCCTAAACCCAAAATACAGACAACATATAGAAACAAATTTCAAGTACATGTTTTAGTTTGTTTTGATTCACATGGTTGGGTTAACTACGAGATCTCCATTTTTGTTCCAGTGTATGATTCAAGTTAAAAAGGATTCCCCGTTCACCCTATAGTCAACCCACGAATTTGTTTAGATAAAAAAAAAAAGATTTACCCCCCATATTTTGAAATCAATTTTCTAAAATTTACTAAGGGTAAATATTACATTTGTTTGAGTTTGCTAAGGTAAGATTCCCATTGGTTTTGATAGAATATTAGTAATTCTCCTAGAGTCGGATTAACAAATTTAAAAGATCTCCTATCTTACTAACTAATGCTCATAATAATTTAAATTAAATTTTATTTTAAATAAACTGATGTCTATTAAATAATATTTAATAAATTTTTCTTTTTTATTTAATTTATTTTAAATAAATTAATAACTATATTAAATATCATTTATTAATTATCATAAATTAAAATCTTTTATTAAACTTTATTTTTAAAAATAATATTTAAAAATAAATTATAATAAATATTATTAAAAACTTTAATTAAATTAAATTTTTAATAAAATTTAAAAACTTTCAAAAAAAAATATTAAACTAGCGATTATAGCCCGCTAGCTTATAAAAAGGCCTGCGGCCTGTAGCGACAGTAGGTACAGTGTACCCCGGTCGACGCAGTACGTGTGACGCCAGGTACCTTGCGTGCAACCAACGGTAGGGGGTATAAGGTAATTCCCTCCCCCTCTAATTTATATTTTATAAAAATAACATTCCCCATAAAACACCCTTTTTTAACAATTTAATTTTTTTTTTTTAACAATTTCTCAATAAATAGAATTGAACCATATAATTGTATTTAAAATCATAATTTTTTAATTTTTTTTTTAACAAAATCTTAGCCTAGATCTAATAGAGTTACTATGACCAATCAGTTGAACTTTGAATGAGATCTTCAATTTTATTGCACAACCCTATCCCATTCTTTTTCCAAATTCAAGATCTATGAAAAGAAATATTATATTGAACATTTAAAATTTCCCATACACAGAAGATTTAACACAGGCACCAGAGAATCATAATATGATAAATTTCGTTACAAGAATTATCCAGGCATCCATTAAACAAACACGATGAAGACAGGAAAGAAAAAGCGTATTAAAATATGCGAAAATCACAAGCGTCTACTCGGACACTAATGCTAATCGCTACACCCCAGAAGACTATAGAGAAAATTCCTTCTCTCAAAACCTTCTCCTTTTCGAAAATTTCTTCCTTCTCCAAAATTTGCAATGATTCAAAAATGAACCCCCAAGTTGTGATATGGAGTTCTCTCCCAAAAATTGGGGCACTAATTGTGCGTTCACCCCAGAGAACTCCTTGCTCACAGCCCTTAACTCAATATTAACTTTTATTTATCTTTCTTTTATCTTTTCCATACACATTCATTCATTAATTAAATTACTTTATTTAATTTTCACTTGACTCTTTTTAAATTAGTTTATTAAATTTAATCTCATGTATGTATCATGCAATCATAAAACTTTAATTAAATTATTTCTTTTCCCACTTCTAAATTTATTTTCGAACATTAAATTTGATAACTATTTATTAACTTAAATAATATTATTATTTAGCATTTATTTAAAAAAGAACTCTAAATATATATTATTATTAAATTAAATAAATATGATCATGTTCCAAATTTATACTTATAACATTTTATCTTGAAATTTAATTCTTTTATTTAATCAATTTCTCAATTAATTAAATATAATTAAATATTACAATATCATTAAAAAATTCTATTAAATTAAATCATTAATTTAATCTTCTAATTAGACTTAATTAATAGAAAATTCACCAAAGACTCATAAAGTGAAATACAAAAACCCATCATAGAAAAACATACACAAAATCAGACTAAAAGATTATAATCATGAATTAACGTCATTCGACGCATTCGGAGGGTACACAACTCAGATACTTGTCCTAATTTTTTAGAACAAATGGCTCAAAGGTTTAGGATTGGACTTAAGAATTTATCTTCCCTCTCTTACCATTGAGATAATGCGATAGAGTACGTTCATCTTGGCAATTCAAGGAAGTCGATACCCAGTACCTACAACCTACATAAAATTCACGCATGTACAAATACAATATATACTAAGCTAAACAAGCAATGGCAGGAAGTGGTGCATCGTGTAGATCTCGACTAACAGGTGACTACGACTCCCTTCTTTAACAACATAAGAAACGCCATACATAAAGAAAACAAACACACACACCATACACATGCAGTATAGGGTAAGTATTCATAAAAAAACACATACATAATGATTCATCTAACTAAACATCATCAATAATTGAAAAACACTGTAATAATCATCATGCATACATGAAGTATGGATTACCAAGTAATCTCATCATATATCAACTGAATCTGAAACTATATATGATAATCTCAAGATAATGCTACTAATCATCAAACATAAAACTGGCCTGAAAGAGTTCGGCACTGATAGCAAAAAAGTAAACTAGGAAAATGTAAACTAGGGGCAAGCACTACATCCCTTGTGATATGAAATTTTTGTACGCTTGGATCTATTATGGAATACTGGATTCGTAGAGAGTTTGATGCAACTTTGATTATCACAATGGATAATTGTGGGATTGAGGAGTTTTCTAAATAGTTCAACCAATAACTTTAGTAACCACACTACTAGTTGAGCTCCCATAGTAGTACTTTGAGCAACTACATATTGTTTCTTGTTAAACCAAGATCCCATCACAGATCATAGACTAAAACAACATCTTGTAGTGCTCTTTCGATCAGTAGAACTCATGGCCCAGTTAGAATCAAAAAATCCAAGAAGTTATAACTCAACATGGTCATATTTTAGACCAAGTCCAATAGTGCCTTGTAAGTACCTCAAAATGTGCTTAGCTACCATGCTATGGAACTTCTTAGGTTCACACATGAATTGACTTACTGTGTTTGTAGCATAACAAATATTAAGACAAGTATTCACTAAGTACATTAGACACCTAGTAACCTAGTTGTAGTATGTAGGATCAACAGCTTCAAATTCAGACGCTTCACTCTTGAGCTTAAGAAGATTTGTCTCCATTGGAGTAGACAATGCTTTACAATCCATCATGCCAAATTTGTTTAATTTATCAATAGTATACTTGCCTTGATTCGAGAAGATATAGTCTTCCTTTTGCCATACTTCTAACCCCAAAAAATAGTGAAGTAGACCTGAATCTTTCATTTCAAATTTAGATGTAAGATATTGTTTACATTTCACAGTAAGGTGGTCTTCACCTGTTATTAGAATATCATCAACATAAAGAACAAGTATTATCATATCACCCTTTGATTCTTTGAAATATATATTAGGGTCCGCTTCATTCCTTGAGTACCCCAATTTGATATGCTAACTGTCAATTCTCCCATACCTCCCCTTGGGGGCTTGTCTAAGACCATAAAGAGTTTTCTTTAGTTTACATACATGTGAGTTCTTGTCATGAATAACAAACCCTTCTAGTTGTTCCAAGCATACTTCCTCTTCAATGACACCATTTAGAAATGTCATCTTTAGATCCATCTAATGTATCTTCCACCTTTTGGAAGCAATAATTGCAATGATGGTTCTGATAGATGTATATCGAGCAACATGAGCAAATGTTTCCTCATAATCAATTCCAACGTTTTAGGAGAATCCTCTAGCCATAAATCAAGCGT
Organism: Cupressus sempervirens; assembly: GCA_028749045.1. Taxonomy (NCBI): domain Eukaryota; kingdom Viridiplantae; phylum Streptophyta; class Pinopsida; order Cupressales; family Cupressaceae; genus Cupressus; species Cupressus sempervirens. The sequence goes on along the minus strand of CM053788.1, from coordinate 50,129,106 downwards.
TATGTTTTTCAATGTTGTCATTAAGTGTTTGCTTGATTTTAAATAGCCACTTTGAAGAGACAATGGATTTGTCTTTGGGTCTTGGTACTATGTCCCAAACATCATTTTTAGTATAGATTGATATTCTTCAATCATGGAATCTTTCCAAGCTTGAGATTTTAAGGCTTCTTCAACATCTAAGGGTTCTGATTTAGTGGGCTCATTTATATGAGTGACATAACATGAGTGACTTCTTGTTTTCTTATTTTATGTAAAGATTTCATCAGGAGTCACATTATTCTCTTCAATTATATTTCTTTCCTTGTTTTCTTATTTTATTCAACCGACTGAAGAGCTCTGATCTACACTTTTACTTTCAAGGAGAAGAGATTGAGATCGCCTCTTGTTACACATACCTTAGTGTCAAGTTCTAGGGAAATCACTTTTGTATGAGTTCGGCCATCCAACCCTGAGATAACAAGGGGACGTGCTCCCTTAATATGCTCGAGAGACAATGCTTCAAACACCACTTCCAGGACACGATGTCCAAGTTGTCCCTTTTGGACTCCTTGGTTACACCGACAATGCTTTATGGTTCAGTGGTATGTGGACCATCTCTTCTTGAGTCAGACTAGGCCTCTATTGATCGTGTTCAGACTATGCTTCTCTAACACATTATCAGATGCCATAGATTCATCCCCCATGGCATTTTTATGGAAAAATTTGGGGCTCATCCATTCAGACTAGGTGTCATTTTTTATCTGGTTTGGTTTCTTCATTGACTTCGTGGCTTTGTCAATTCCACGCATGGTCGTCACAAATAGGCTTACTTGGTCTATTGCTCCTTTGTTGTCATTTTTCCTCAAATCCCTCCCCTAGAGATCGGTCGATGTTGGTACGCTCATGTGACCTCTCTATTGAGCTCTATAAGGATTGATATTGACCACCCCCTCCCTTCCAGTTTTCACTAGATGCTCCCGCTCATCACCTCCCATCACAACAAGAGCCAAATGGGCATGTCAGGACGAACATTTATAGAGAGTATATTACTGCGACCTGGAATAACCCGATTGGAGGGTTATTTCCTATGATGGCCTTTTACGCTAAGCACTTCCGATTATCACTGATGGGATTATTAGACGACCTAGCTACTTGTCACAACATTGGTGTCATGCCTTATACATCTCCCTTCGATCTTTTAGAGTTGGCTCCCATTGGTTACGGATCCAGGCTGATCATCATATGGGCAGAGAGGACCAGATATGTTGCTTGTGCTCTTGTCTAACGTTGCGACTGAGACCCATTTCATCTTCCATAGCCTATCCTACTATGAACTCAGAGGGAGATTCTATTGTCTATTCAGAAAGTGTAGTTCCCCCACATCTTTCTTATTGTACATGGATCAGAGGTGTCTAGCGCAATATCTCAGGGAAGCGATGCAGTTTCGGGACTACACTTTATAGCGCTTGACTCCCCTAAAGGCCTAGGATCAGCTCCTCATCACCACCTTCTTCTCTCCCTTGTCTCTAACGCAAGGCGTGAAGCAGACCTCCAATACCTCTTGTAGCCCCATGGCTAGCCACTCCATATCAGTGAGACCCTACACCAAGTTTGTTCTTACTCTTCAGCGGCACCACTCCCACAACTTGCAACGACGAACCAAAGTTCCTTCTTGCCTAGAACTGTCTCATTTTGTGTTGGATTTCTTTCAGTAGAGGAAGGATCCCTAGTTCTTGCCTCTTTGTTGGCTCCTTTGTTGCTTTGTTTCTTTTGTTTTTCTCTTGCTCTTTTCCAAATATCGTTTGGTGTCTTGTTGTCCACTACTTCTTTGGTTGTATGCTCTCAGTCCCTTAGAGCCTTTGTGGTCTTTTGTTAGACATTAATAGACTTATCTTTCCCATAATGGTCATTTCTTGCTGAGTGGATTTGAGTCATTCTTAGGGTTAGAGATTGTGGGTTTATCATCTCTTGTACAACTCTCCCTCTCAATCATAGTCTCCCTCTCAACCATAGAACTTTTATCTAATTTTGGAATAGGTTCATCATTTGATTCTTCTATATTTTTAGAGTGTTTATATGCATCATCTTCTTCTAACTTAACATCTCTACTGATTTCAATTGTCTATGACCTTGGTATGTATATTCTGTAAGCTTTGGAAGACTCACTATAACCAACAAATATACCTTTATTTCATGAGGATTCTAGTTTAGTCCTTTTATCTTTAGGTATATGAATGTTTACAAGACACCCAAAGATTCTAAGTTGACTTGGATCAAATTTGATTCCTAAGGAGACTTCTTCAGGATGTTTTATTTTCTAGAAATGAATAGGCACATTTTTTGAATCTATACTACAATATTAGAAGCTTCAACCCAAAGCGTTACGTGAAGATTTTGATGCATCATAGCCTTGGTTGCTTCAATAATAGTTATGTTCTTTCTTTCAGCTATTCCATTATGTTGAGGATTATATGGTACAATCTACTCCCTCTTAATCCCAACAAATATGCAAAATTCTTTGAAGTTTTCAAAAATGTATTCTCCTCCATTGTCAAATTTTAGGATTTTAACTTTCTTCCCTATTTGATTTTCGACTAGGCATTTGAATTCTTTGAATTTAGACAAAACTTCATTTGACTCTTTTAGTTTCAGGAAGTAGATCAAGGTATCTGGGATAATCATAAACAAAAGATATAAGTATCATCCTAGAGAAGGTACTGACATAGGTCCACATAAGTATGTATGAATGAGTTCAAGTACAATCTTAGATTTGTGCTCACTATGAGGAAATGATGTTTTGGAGTTCTTTCTTCATGCACAACCTTTACATGTTCCTTCATGTTCAAATTTTAGGGTGAGTATACCTTTCACAATTTTATGTATGGGAGGTAGGGCTCGGAAGTGTAAGTGACCTAGTCTCCTGTGCCAGAGCTCATTGTTCTTTATGACTTCATGACTTAAGGCTAAATTTTGAGTGTTACATAGTTTATATAGACTTTTGTCTCTAAATCCAATAGAGATTGTATTCTTAATATTTGAAATTTTAGGCAGAGATGGGAGCGTATCTTCTTGGAAGGTAATGTGATACACTTGATCTGCTAAACCTGAGATTTATTTTGATAACTAGTACATATAGGACATCTTTTAAATGTAAAGTAACTCTAGTTTTTAGTTGAACTGAGCAGGTCTCAATTCCCCTCACAAGGTAAGGGAAGTTATCCCCAATTGTCACTTCTTCAATGGAGTGTCCTTCAAAGGTTTCAAATTGATCTCTGAATCTTGTTATGTGTTTAGATGCTCCACTATCAATTATCTAGGCATTTTTGTTGGAATTTTTAGCTCACTTGATAAGGCAAGAAAAAATAGTGAGTTTTCAAAATCCTTGGCTTCAAATACGTTGACAAGAGCTTTCTTTCTTTCTAGACAATTCCTATGTATGTCCAAATTTGTCACATTTGAAACATTTAACTTCAAAGAAATCTCTTTTCTTATAATTTTGATTTTTCTTGGCTCTTTTCTTAAAATGTTTGTTCCTTTTATTGTTTGAGTTCACATTTAAGGCTTGAGCTTCCTCTTCTTTATTTGGTATAATTCCTCTTGTAATTAATTGTAACTCATGTGTACAACCATTTCTTAGTTGGTCAAATTTAGTTAGAGTAAGATGAGCACTCCCTTGAATGAAAGGTTTGCATGCAATAGGTAGCCCTTTAAGAGCTATCAAAGATAATTCTTCATCGTTTACAATATTTTTGAGAGTAGAAAGTTGGTCTCTTAATTATGATATCCTCAAGAAGTATGATGTGACAATTTCTCCTTTGTTCATCTTGATGTGAAGGAGTTGAGTTTTTAGAGTAAGCAATCTACTAGTGCTATTGAATTCATATAAATTTTGAATAATCATAAACATCTCATATGCGGTTTGAAGATTTTGCTATATATGGAAGAATGTGATCTTTTATAGAATCAATTATAATCTTCATGGCCTTGTTGCTATGTCTTTTCCATACAGTTTTGTCAGGCTCATTTTCAAGCATGGGTTTGTTCTCTTCAATGTATTGCTCCAATTCGAGCTCTCTAAGAACAATCATGATTAATATTTTCCAGGATACGAAATTTGATGCTCCATCAAGTCTGTCTATTAGCTTGACTCCGTTCACCATGATTTCTCTTATGAGTAGGATTAAGTAGTTCAAGAACTTTTGAAAGAGTTTTCAAATTTTGTTTTAATCTCTATCTAACAACTAGGCTTCGACAGCATGTTAAGGAATCTAGGTTCAAAGATAAAGTTTGAATTATTTCAATTTTAGTTATCAGATACTTATAATGTAGTTCTGATTTGATTGTGTGTGTGTGTGTGTGTGTGTGTGTAGATCTTAGGGTTAGGTTATATTATCTTAGAAATAGAAATATTAAGAGGAGGGTGAATCAGTATTCTACAATCTTTAGCCCAAAACTAAAGAGTGTGTGTGTGTGTGTGTGTGTGTGTGTGTGTGTCACACACAAACACACACACACACTCTTTAGTTTTGGGCTAAAGATTGTAGAATACTGATTCACCCTCCTCTTAATATTTCTATTTCTAAGATAATATAACCTAACCCTAAGATCTATAGTGATGTTTAAGTGGAAAAAGATCAAAATTGCCTATTTAAGGAGGTACACGGGCTAAGCTTAAAAAGGCTAGCAGAGCTAGTGAAGATCTAGTAAGGTTGGAATAGTTGTTGATGCTATTGATTGAAAAACATAAGCAAGAGGTTGGGAAGAGTTGTGAAGAGGTGAAGTCAATTGCTTGAAGGGTTGTCAAGAAGATGAGAGACAAAGATGACAATTGAGGCTAGTCAGTGGATCAACATGTGGACAAAATTATGATTTGTATATGCAAAGTAAGTTTTATTTGTTAAATCACTCTATTGTTAGTTTCTAACCATTGTACCAGTGTTGAAATCCTTTAAAATGTGGCATTCTAATTGAATGTTCTTAAGTCCTGTAATAAAGCCACTTCTAATAGGGAAATTGAATCATTTAACAAGGTCACATTTAACAATGTGTTTTGTAACCTTTAATAGGGCTGGCTCCTGAATTGGTGACATCTGTGTGTGTGTGTGCGCGCGTGCCACGAGTATAGTTCACAGTAAATTACTGACTATGTCTAATTGAATGAATGCAGATAGAAGAAGATCATTGTAGACTTCAGATTCGATAAATACTAATGTGTTTGTGATTGATATGTTCTCCACTGAATGAAATGAATATATATTACTGAATAGTGATGTTCAGTTGGGACATGTCTCTTCAGGACATAACTTAGTTATGTCTGTAGAGACATGTGCTTATGCGACACATGTCTCTATGGGACATAACTTAGTTATGTCCATAGAGACATGTCTCTCAGGAACATGTCTTGTAACTAAACACATTATAATTCTATTGTTAGGCCCCAATCAAACTGGGCGATCCTTATAAGCTGGTTCGATAATGCAAAAGCAAGCCCGATAATCTATTTGATTTATCATATGATTTCCAGCCCGATAGTGTTATTGGTGACAGTCATACTACTGTTATTTTGTGCAATACAATTAACCATCTGATGACAATATGATGTGCATCATTACTTAATATGATGAGGAAGAATCACAGTATATGTATGTGAATACATCCAGTCCGATCTGATCATAGAATATAAATTGGCAGTAGATGGAGTTATTACATATAGGTATGTATCTGTATGCATATATCTGTATATACATATACATATACACATATACATATGTATATGAGAATCTATTCCATCAGATCCAACCGAAGCTATTACTTCAATAACAAAAAGTAGAACTGCAGTAGAATTCCTGCACTGAAGGTCACTTTTTATATTGAAGAAACAATAGGGGAGTATCATGGTATTTGTAATAACTGGTAAAATATTATTTTACTGAAGCAATTTAGATGCACAACATATAAAGTTAACTTGAATTTATACCTTACTGTACAATGAACAAATACCATATAGTACGGGTGAAATTGATGTAAGGGAGCTTTCTTGATGGGTGGAAAACTGAAGACTATATGCATCAACCTCTCCCTTGTAAATTAATCAATGACTACAGTGAAAGGAAGAAGGAATCAATAAAAGCAAGAGTTTTGGGAATACAAATACAACCAAATGCATCTTTGGAGATGAAACCTTCAATACAGAGACAGTCTGGTAACAGAAACTAGACATGAATCTATGTTATTCTACATTTTAGTTACCAGAGAACAATGCTCAAGATTTCTTAAAACAATCCTCGCAAAAACTTTAGCCTGAAGTGGTGCCGTTGCTGCTGCAGCTGCAGACCGAAGAACACGCCCAGCTCCTGCTTTTTGCAGAAGACCTGCATGATGCATGGTATGCCTCCCTCCAGGCATGGTGAACTGCACTCGCAAAATGAAATTAGGCAAAAATGTTAAACTATTTAATTTCAAATCATTTACATGTTAGCATCTCAGAAAAGTGTGCCCCTAAATACCTGTAAAAGTGCAAATGCAGCACATGCCCTCAAAACTGGGGAAGTATTCCGTATCATGGTTACAAACCTACCAACCTCAGCACCACTGCAAAATTCAGGTTAGCAGAGATTATTATCCTGAACATAAAGAAAGCTACCACTATGAAATCAAAACATGTTTTAATACTGTTAAATTTGAATTCATATTTCCAAAACCAGTTACAATAACTTCCTCTTTGATTCGGAATTTTCTCTTAAAATTGTTATTATTACAAGTATAAAAAAAGTTGAATCAATTTTGTCCGGGAATTTCACCAATTAGCATGATAGAATTGATGATGGGAACAGGGAGTGAGTGGAAATTAATCAGAAAAGGGAGAGACGAATAGAGTAGTCAAAGGTATAGCCACATACCCGTGCATCTAGAAATATAGATGTAACCAGAGGGGTAGTAGTTAATTGGCAATTAAGGGTGGAGATCCTAATGTCGTGATCAAAAAGTGCAAACCAAGGGGTAATAATAAAATCACAAATGTGGGGGATGAGAGACCTGTAGGTAAGAATCTAGTCCATGACAGTTACATCAGCAACATGAGAAAAGAAAGTGAAACCATTAGAATCGAGGAAGCGAGGGAACCCATCGAGAATATGGAGGCTTTGGGGATCCCCTAATTTGAAATTTCTCTTGTAACCTGAAACAGCAATATTAGCACTAACAGAAACTCTTTGAAAACCAAACTCCTCTAATCCATCCCAAAAACACATAGCTCTTCCTTTGTAAAATCATAAATGAGCGTCTAGTGGGTCCCAGCATTGGTGTTAGAGTCACCCAAAATACTACGAGGAATTTGGAAATCTCTATAAAGAGGTCCAAGTAGGGGTCCCCATAAATGTAAGTGAGAAAGGAGAGGAAATGGAGAGAGTAACACACAATAATAAAGACATATCAAGAAGGGGTCCCCTATGAACCTAGATCCTCTGGGCCACATATCTGAAGTACACATAACTGGTGAATCTCTAGGCATGAGGCTGTTCTAGAAAAGGGAAAATTTTATATTTTTTCATAGAGGGCAAATTTACCCCCTCCATCTGCCATTTTTGATGGATAATTATTTTTTGTAGAAATTTTGGCGTGCTAATCAGACTCTTTGCAAAAGAATTGTGGCCTATCGGCCATTTGCAGGTTTTGTTTTGTGATTATATCGTAGAAATTTCTCCATTGTTGGAAATTAAAAGCCATTTCTGTTGCAGGCATTTTGTGGCATTTGTCTAAGGGTGCATAGCCTTTTTATTGCCTCTTTGTATGTTCTCATTGACCATATGTTGCCACAGTGCAAGCACTGCTATGTTACAAGCCATAACGGACAATGCTAAACACTGTAGGGCAGCTGGGCCTATAGTAGAGGCCACATATAATCACACTTTCTGGAAACCATGTACAGTCCACTCACTCAATTTAATAGTGCAACATTGGCACGCAAATTGAATGGGTCAATAAAATTTACACAGAGGCTGAGGAGATGCAAATGTTTGTGACTAATCATCCCATAACACAGGCCATATTCAGGACCTTCTCTTATAGAGTTGTTGAAGGTAACTTAATTTTGTTATTATATTTTAGTTTTTAGTTTTAAATTTTATCTTACAGGATTCGTGCCCTAGAGGCCGGATCCGGATCCAGATTCGGATCCGATCCAGATCCGCGCATGGATTCATCTGGATTCTTCCAGTTTTTTTTTTAGTTTTTTTTCCGATTATTTTCTTGTAATCATAATGGCTTTGATCCATAGATTCATACTATGAAATGATTAAGTTTTAGAATTATGTATATTTCTCTCTCTCTCTCTCACACACACACACAAATCATAATTGGGGGAAAAAATCATGAATCCACGGATCCAATTCACGTGCCCAAATCAGATTCGTTTATCAATGAACTTGATATGACATGTATGTTTTAACTTTTATGCCACCATAGGTTGCTGAAACATGATTTGCATCACACATTATCATCCTAAGATGACTTGTGAAGGTGCGAGAAGCCTTGAGTGCTATAGCTATCAACACTTTATGGTGTGTATGGAGGCAATTAAACACAGAAAAAGCTCAAAAAGTAAAAGCATTGATCCTTGATGATGAATGGTGGGAACGTGCAGAATATCTTTAGGAATTCACCGAGACCATCATGAGCATGATTAGATCTGCCGATACTGATTGGCCATGTTTGGGTGAAATTTATGATGGCATGGAGACCATGGTGGAGCACATTAAAACAATAATAGTGGGCAAAGAACATACAGATATTTCTTTTTCAAATAAGTGGGAAAAACATTTGTTGATCATTGGAACAAGATGACCACCTCCATACATCTCTTGGTGTAAGCTTTGTCGCCAAGGTTTTATAGCCAAGAGATGGTTTCACAACCAAACAAGGTGGCACCATATAGAGATGCAAAAGTTGCTGCTGTTTACAAGGCTGCATTTTCAAAGATGTAGTATGATGATAAAACTTGAAACATAGTCCTCACTGAATTTGCCCAATTTGCATCTACCAAATATCATGATGTTTCTGCTCTTCATGCTCAATATAGGATGATTCTGATGAATGGTGTTATGTGCATGGTCAATTTTCTCGACTTTTTCTGAAAAAAATTCTTAATCATTCTTCAATTTTGAATTTTCATTTAATCATGATGCCATCATATTGAAACAAAATACTAAGCGTAAATGTTGTTTGCTAACTCAAACAGATTGCAAGTTTTTCTTCAGCTGAGCAGAATTGGAGTACATACTCGCCCACCCACTTGATTAAGCACTATCGCTTGGGTTCCAAAAAAGTAGAGGATTTGGTCTCATACACTACAACCTTTGCCTATTGTCACACAAGAAAAAAGACTACAATGACAGTTCGACAAAGAATTGGGATCTAGTCCCTGTGTTTTTCTATTTAGACACCACGACTGCACAACTTGCCCAAGTTTTTTAGATGATTAAGACACAATTGTTTCAAATGACATGGCAAGTGCCACAACTCTTGGTCCAAATGAAGTTGAAGAGGAACCAAACGTTGACCTTGATATCGATGAAGATGAAGAAGAATATGGAATTGGATATTAAGTTTACTATTTGTAATGTCCCGAAGGCCTCCTCAGTCATATAACATTCCAACTTCCTACAACTCATTTGCCTTCAGTGGTAGCTTGATAGCCCTGTACTACCTCCATACTAGATTGTACTAGCTTCATACTAGCTCTGTACTAGCTTCGCACTAGCTCTATACTAGCTCTGTAGACATATACGGTAGTTATGAGAAACTGCTAAAGTATCTTGGTTTTGTATTCACACAAACAAATAATCATCCATCGCATATATGCAAAAAAACACTATGCTAGATTGCAAGAAAATCAACAATATAGAATGGATTGGAATGCACATGCAAGAGATGTTCAAATTAATAATGATAGTACTTCAGATTACAATAGTTTTCGACGACAAGCAAAACAAAGTAGGGTGTGGAGCCACTCCCACTAAAACTACAGAAGACCAAATAGGGAGCAACTTTCAACTCTGAAATGACAAACAAGAACTCCAAGTGGAATTCGCAATACAAACGAAATATTCCAAATTGCATACCAACAATTTTCTATATGCCGATCATAAATACCCCTTCAAAGAAACTCTCGAGGGTTTACAAAAAGTTTCGACATGCAAAAACACCTACAAACAATTAAAATAGAAAGGGCCCTCTTTATTAACTAATCAAAGTCTATTTATAATATTATTTAAAATTTGGGACAATAAATTAATTTTAAAAAATTATTAAGATTTGAAGACATTAGAAATCCTCATCGCCCAAAGATTGCTTGTCCTCGAGCAATCCACAAACTCCAAGATCCCAAGCCCTACAATGATATTGATAGCTATATGCATTGGAAGCTCCATGTTGCTTTAGATCACATGTGCATAATTGGATTCACTCAAAATGAGTGGATGGCTACTGAGACTTTGTTGCGCCACTTTGCTGTAAACATTGTTATATGCAAAAGCACAAGGATCCCATGGAACCCAATAATAAAACACATCAGTGCTCTGTCCCTAAACCTTCATGCAATCATGCACACCAATATCTTATAGAATCTCATTACTTAGGTAAATCTTGTTGCTTCCAATGAGGATGATCTTGCATCAACACAACTCCAAGGCTTTCACCAAACAGATCGCACTCCAGCACTATCACTAATACCAATTAGCACTAACACTATATTATTCAATATTGCCACTGTGCTAATCAATGCTCCCACCATGTCAATCAGTACTACTTGTCACCATGCTAGTCAACATTGCCACCGTACCAGTTGGCATTGCCACCATACCTACACTAGTCATCACTACACCAAGCCAAATGACACTTCCATCGTACCGGTTGGCATTGCCACTATATCCATACCCGTTAACACTGCCTATTGAAATATAGCTTATGTCAAAGTAAGCCTGAACAGATTAAATCCAATTCTGTGGTTATGCTAGACAGACATATATGCCTGTATATATGTATATACACATGTGCATATACATATATATTTGCATATGAATTTAGACATCATTACCTTTGAATTATATCACGCTTCTCATGTTATTAAAGCATTCTCTTTCACCAATCTCACATTGGGTATAATACATTGATTATATGAATAGTATTGGGCAAGGTAAATACTATCGCCGATCTTGATTAATATTGTTTTGTTAAAGGTAATTCAATAGTTGTGTCAATGTAGGGTCATGACCCGGCCACGTAGAGTCATGCCCCTACGGGGATGCAACTCTTCATTGGATATATATATTGGCATTGATGGGACTTATCATTTATCAATTACAAGTCATAACGATCTGTTTCTCTTGCAGATTATTATACATTATAATTCAACTAGAAGATTCTTTAAGCACCAAAGCATTGTTCTAAATTGAAGATCTGCAACATACAAATCTGAGAGCAAGTTACATATTTCATTACAGTGAAATACAGTTTATTCTATCATAGATCCTATTGCATTAACATGGTATCAGAGTCATTCTAATAAGAAACTCTATTATTTGGAATTAAATTTAAAATCTCAGATTTATAAAATTTAAATTATACCCTCAAAATGGTTAATCGCGTAAGATTAGAGGATAGAGTTGAGTGAGCATCAAACTTTTCATCATGGAAAATTCGAGTCATGATAATATTAAAGGAAATGGAATTAGAAGAATACATAGAATCAAATAAATCCATGCCTGAAAATAATCCAAATAAAACATGGAAAAGATAACAAAGCTATGAAGATTATTATAGACTCTATGAAAGATCACATCCTTCCTTCGATATCCAATCTTAAGATTGCATTTGAGATGTTCTCTACTATTAGAGACACATTTGAAATCAACAATACTAGTAGACTGTTAACTCTAAAACAAGATCTACTATACATAAAGATGAATAATTGAGAATCAATTACGTCCTATTTTCTAAGAATTTCTAAATTAAAAAATCAACTTGCAGCAATTGAAAATCGAGTTGATGACAAAGAACTTCTCATGATAGAAGTAAAATGACTTCCTCTTGTTAGAAGATTGGTTGCAAGCATGAATGCTGATGATATTCCTATGGAGGAGTATTGTAGATATGTTACTATGATGATATGTTACATTCATGACTGAGTTTGTCATTGATGTCAACAGTAGTTATCTGTGGTATCTGACAGAAGAACAATGGAAAGATCAAGTTGGTACAGACGGCTAGTTGAGTGTTTACACTATCCGAGGTTATGGGAGATACTTCTGAGTGTCTAGTATATGCAGTGAACGTCGGAAGAAGAAAGGATAAGTATAGAAGTTATGAGAGTTTTGGTGATATTTGTTCTGAGATAGAGTTTACAAAGGCATGTTCTAGTAAACTTGTTATATCTCTTAGCAGAGTTGTTATTCTGAGAATTGAGGTTGAGGACATGAAGAAGACATGTTGGTGATGACGTGGCTAAGCTCGCTCGTCATAATACTGTGTGTATGGAAAGTTATTCAAGTTACAAGGCAGAAGACTTATGTTATCGCTAAGTGTAACGTGTTCTTAATGTGGTCCTATAATAATTAATTGGGAAGGTCTAACAGCCAACTCAGGAATTGTTTTGAGGACTCGATATAAAGGAGGGACATTTTCCTTTATCATGGTATGGAATAATATGGTTATATATTTGATGATAAGCAGCAGCAAGAGCGGAATGCGAAGTTGAGAAGAGCAGTGCGAAAGTGAAGGAAACTTCATTACCGAGGTTTTGTATTTGGATCTGAGGTTCGTGACCTGGTCTACAAGGTCTGACAATGATTGGTTTGATTGACAAAACAAAGGAAAGAAGAAGATAACAGTAAATTACTTGTTTGAGTAGTGAGCTCTTCTTGTAATTGAAATTGCATGTTTGGGCAGTGGGCTCTTCTTGCATACATTACACTACAACTCCTAATAAGGTTGGAGTCTCCTAACAGGAATTCAAAGTCTCTTAACAGGGACCTTATGTACTAAATGTTATAATAGACTCCTAACAAAGTCCATCCTCTAACAAGGAATATTTATATTAGTACATCATCTTGTGGGCATCATTCCCACCGGGGTTTTCCCTCTGATCAAGGGTTTCCCTAGTCAACATATCTGGTGTAATTGTCTATGTGTATTTTATTATGGTTGTTGTTTACTTTGGTTGAATGGTTAAGTTTGTTTAAAGAAGATAAATGTTTTAATTGTTGGATAACTAATTCACGCCCCCGCCCCCCCTCTCCTCAATTATCTTGGTGGACTATTGTTTCCAACAATTGGTATTAGAGCATCAGGTCCTTGAAGATAAAGTTTAACAACTTTGGGAGATTCATGGCGAATATGTTCAGGAAAGATAGTCTAAAGTTTGATGGAACAAATTATGACATCTGGAAAGAAAAGATGAAGACACATTTGTTGTGTATGGTTCCGGGATATTGGATCTTGACAAAATCAGAAAAGACAATCATTGTTGAAGAGGACTTGGAAACTTGCACCGAGGCAGAAAGAGATCTTTTTATGTGCGACATGAGAGCTTGAGAAGCACTATTGATTATACTTCCTGAAAATGAGTACAATCAGGTAACATCACTTGCCGCTTCACATTTGATTTGGAAAGCTTTGGAAAATAGTATTAAAGGAGATGCACATTCTAAGAAGTTGAGACTACAAAGTTAGATTTGTGTGTTTCAAGATGCTAAAATGATGGACGATGAATCTGTAAGAACATATATAGGCAGGATATCAGAAATTACTGTAGGTATCAAAGCTCAAGGAGGAACCAAAGAAGATGATGAGATTATATGGTAGATACTGAAGACTCTAACACCACCATTTAAGTCAGCAGTTCAGATGATACAATTGTTAATATCTTGTACCAAAGATTTCACAAAGGAGACATTGCTTGGAAGACTCGAAGCAGTTGAGAATGAACTTAGACAATCTGGAGAATTAACCAGAACAGAGATAGCTTTCAGTGCCTTGAATATTCGACCTAATTTATCAAGGAGCACAAGTGCTAGAGGAGATTTTGCTAGCAATAGCAGATCTGAGGACAGAAAGATTGAGGAAGGAGTGGCCCTTCTCGTAAGAAGAGAAAAGGGAGGTAAGAAATTTTTTAAATGGACTTGTGATGAATATGGTCAATATGCATCTAAGTGTCCTAAAAGAAAGAAAAAGAATAAGGGAAATCACAAACCTAGAAAGAATAGAGAGTGTTTGTATGCAAATGAAGATAATGATTCTAATGAACAAGCATTAAGTGCTAGTGATGATGAAATTGGATTTGTGGCAATTAAAGAAGAAAGTCCAGAGAAGGTAGCTTTGGTGTCACAAGTTGAGGAGAAATCTAATTGTATAATTGACAATGGTTGTTCACATCATATGGACTCGTGACATGAACAAGTTTGTTGACTTCAAAAGTCAAAATGGAGGAATTGTCAGAGTTGGAAACAATGCAACATGCGAAGTTAAAGGTATTGGATCTATAACTCTTGATGGTAAAACTGACACTGAGGATGTATACTTTGTTGATGGTTTAAAGCACAATCTTTTGAGTGTTAGGCAATTAGTAGATAAAGGTTATCAGTTGCAGTTCACACAAAAGACATGCATGACCAAAGACAAAGATGGAAAGGTAGCTAGAACAGGAACCAGATCTCGAGGTAATGTATTTCAATTGAATCCTACTGAAATGACATGTTTGGTTGCAAAGGTAGATGACAGTTGGTTATGGCATAAGAGATTTTGTCACATAAACTTTGATAGTATTGTGAAGACTAGTAGAATGTTTGCAATTAGAGATTTGCTGAAGATTGTAAAGCCTACTAACACAATTTGCAAGGACTATGTTTTGGCTAAACATAAAAAGATTTCTTTTCCTAGCAAGAAGTTTACCACTACAACAAAGTTGGAGATTGTACATTGTACACACAGATCTCAGCAGTCCTACAAAGACTAAAGGATTATATGGTGAGAGGTATTTTATGATTCTAGTTGATGGCTTTTCTAGAATGATGTGGGTTACATTTCTTAAAGAAAAATATGAGGCATATGATAAGTTTAAGATATTTAAGAAAAGGGTTGAGAATGAATCTGGTATAAAGATCAAATGTTTAAGATCAGATAGAGGAGGATAATTTATTTCAAATGAGTTTAACATGTTTTGTGAAAAAAATGGAATTAAAAGACAGTTATTAGCTCCAAAAACCCCTAAACAGAATGGCGTTGCAAAGAGAAGGAACAAGTTAGTTATAGAAGCTGCAAGAGCTATGTTAGCAAAGAATGATGTATCCAAAACATTTTGGACAGAAGCTATGAACACAGCAGTCTACACTATGAACAAAGTGCAAGTCAGGAAAGACACAAAGAAGACCACTTATGAACTATGGTTTGGTCACTCACCTACAGTTAAGCATTTCAGAATTTTTGGTAATAAGTGTTATATCAAAAGAGATGATGATATTGGTAAGTTTGATGCTAGAAGTGATAAAGGTATGTTTCTTGGCTATTCATTGAAAAGCAAGGCTTATAGATGTTATAATCAAAGAACTAAGACTATTATGAAAAGTGCAAATGTGAGAATTGATGAGAAATTGAGAATACAAGAGAGAATAGTTTATTACAATTCAAATGATGATGTTGTTACTAAGCCAAGGAATGATGAAGTATTTCTTGAGACTAACAATGATGTGCAGAATGAAGGGGAGCCAAGGTAGGAACAAAGCTCAGAACCTTCAGTAGAGCCAAGAGTTGAGATATCAACTCCTACTTCAACAAAGAATATGATAAAAAAGCACCCATCTAAGCAGATCATCGGAAGCAACGATAAAGGAGTGATGAAAAGAAGTAGAGTCAATGAACTATACTTGATATCTCAAGTTGAGCCTAAGAATGCAAATGAAGCATGTAAAGATGATTACTGGAAACAAGCTATGAAAGAGGAATTGGATCAGATAGTAAAGAATGAGACATGGGAATTGGTCCCTAGACCAGTAGACAAGAATGTGATAGGAACTAAATGGGTATTCAGGAACAAGATGAATGAGCAAAGAGAAGTCATAAGGGACAAAGCAAGACTAATATGTAAAGGTTACTCACAGCAAGAAGGAATAGATTATGAGGAGACTTATGCTCCAATGGCTACAATAGAGGCAATAAGATTATTCTTAGCCTGTGTAGCACAGAAGAAATTCAAAGTATATCAAATGGATGTCAAGTCAGCATTTCTGAATGGAGAACTAGAAGAAGTATATATTGAGCAGCCTGAAGGATGTCCTTTGACAAATGACAAGGACATAGTATGCAGACTAAGAAAAGCATTGTATGGATTAAAGCAAGCACCCAAAACCTGGTATGCAAGGTTGGACAAACATTTGCCAAAGCTTGGATATAGTAAAGGTATGGTAGATAGTAATCTGTATTGGAAAGAAACTGATGATGATTTGATGATTTTGGTAATATTTGTTGATGATATCATATTTGGAGGTAATGATGAGGAAAGCAAAAAGTTTACTGATGAGATGAAGAAAGAATTCGAGATGAGTATGATAGGAGAGATGAAATATTTCCTAGGATTGCAAATTGTACAGAATAAAGAAGGAATCTTTATTTCTCAGACCAAGTACTTTAAGGATTCCCTAAAAGGGTTTGGATTGGAAGCATGTAAACCCGTTGGAACACCTATGGTAACTGAACACAAGTTATCTACAAAGGATGAAGACACCTACTGTTGAGCAAAAAAAGTCTAGATCTATGATCGGAGGTTTGCAATATCTGACTCAAACAAGGCCGGATGTAGCAAATGCAGTTGGAATTGTTGCAAGATTTCAAGTTGATCCCAGAAAAGCACATTATGCAGCAGTAAAAAGGATATTTAGATATCTGAAAGAAACATCAGAGTTTGGATTGTGGTATGACAGATCTAATGATTTTACTCTAAGTGCTTATATTGATGCAGATTGGGTAGGCAGTATGGATGACCATAAGAGCACCAGTGGTGGAGCTTTCTTTCTTGGAGGAAGATTGGTTTCTTGGTTAAGCAAGAAGCAAGATTGTACATCTCAAAGTACAGCTGAAGCAGAATATGTTGCAGCAGCAAACAATTGCAATCAAGTTATTTGGATGAAGCAAATGTTGAAGGATAGAAGGATAGAAATCAATGAACTTGTTGTCATACATTGTGACAACACAAGCACGGTAAATATGTCTAAGAATCTAGTGTTGCATTCGAAGACTAAGCACATTTCTATCAAGTATCACATGTTGAGAGAGAAAGTTGCAGATAAGGAAATCAGATTGGAATATGTGAGCACTAAAGTGCAAATTGCAGATATATTCACTAAGCCTCTTCCCAAAGAGACTTTTGAGTATGTGTGAGATATGCTTGGGGTTATGCCCTTTCCTACATCAGAGTAAAAGATGCAAGAGTGCATCAGTCCAGGGTAATAGAGCACCATTGTTTTTCTTAAATGAATGTTGATGCTTCCTGTATGGGGGAGTATTTGTGATGGACAGAGTCATCTAGGACTCTTGTTGGATATTGTTTTGAACAGTGTCTCTTGACACTTGAGCTAGAAAAAATCAGTTGTTGTAGAGTTTGATGCAATAAAGTTGGTTGATGAAACCTTTGACATTGATATCAATGGGGGAGAATATTGCATGCAAAACATTATGTTGAAGAAGAAAAATTGCATGAAAAACAGCATGGAATGACAGTTTGATAGAAAGCGCATTGAGGTATATCAATGGGAGAGAATGATTAATGAAGAGGATTTGAAAAAGAAGATTATCAGTCTTTTGTTGGTATTCTTGGAACTAGATGTTTTTCATCTATGTTACCGTCAATGCCAAAGGGGGAGATTGTTAGAAGATTTGTTGCAAGCATGAATGTTGATAATATTCCTATGGAGTATTGTAGATATGTTACTATGATGATATGTTACATTCATTACTGAGTTTGTCATTGATGTCAACATAGCATTTTTTTGTACTATTTGACAGAAAAACAGCGAAAAGATCAAGGTGGTACGAACGGCTAGTTGAGTGTTTACACTATTTGAGGTTATGGGAGATAGTTTTGAGTATCTAGTATATGCAATTAACATCGAAAGAAGAAAGGATAAGTATAGAAGAAGTTATGAAAGCTTTGGTCATGTTTGTTATGAGATAGAGTTTAAAAAGGCATGTTCTGGTAAACTTGTTATATCTCTTAGCAAAGTTGTTATTCTAAGAATCAAGGTTGAGGACATGAAGAAGATATGTTGGTGATGACATGGCTATGCTCACTCATCATAACACTGCGTGTACGGAAAGTTATTCAAGTTACAAGGCGGAAGACTTATGTTATCGCTAAGTGTAATGTGTTCTTAATGTGATCCTACAATAATTAATTAAGAAGGTCTAATAGCCGACTCAAGAAATTGTTTTGAGGACTAGATATAAAGGAAGGACATTTTACTTTATCATGGTATGGAATAATATGGTTATATATTTGATGGTATGGAATAATATGGTTATATATTTGATGATAAGCAGCAGCAAGAGCGGAATGCGAAGTTGAGCAGAGTAGTGTGGAAGTGAAGGAAACTTCATCGCCGAGGTTTTGCTGAGTGATCCGAGGTTTGGTATTTGGATCCGAGGTTCGTGACCTAGTCTACAAGGTCTGACAATGATTGGTTCGGTTGACAAAACAAAGGAAAGAAGAAGATAACAGTAAATTACTTGTTTGAGCAGTGAGCTCTTCTAGTTGAAATTGCATGTTCGGGCAGTGGACTCTTCTTTCATACATTGTAGTGCAACTCCTAACAGGTTTGGAATCTCCTAACAGGAATTCAAAGTCTCTTAACAAGGACTCTATGTACTAAAAGTTGTAATAGACTCCTAACAGGGTCCATTCTCTAACAAAAAATATTTATATTAGTACATCATCTTGGGGGCATCATTCCCACTGGGGTTTTCCCTCTGATCAAGGGTTTCCCTAGTCAACATTTCTGGTGTAATTGTCTATGCGAATTTTATTATGATTGTTGTTTACTTTAGTTGAATGGTTAAGTTTATTTAAAGACGATAAATGTTTTAATTGTTGAATAACTGATTCACACGCCCCCCCCCCCCCCCCAGTTATCTTGTTGAATTATTAAAAAATGAATGCACACAGAAAGAATCAAGATTAGTCTCAAGAGGACTAAGTATAAATAAACAGGGAGACATTCAAGCTCTTTATGCAAATTTTAACAAGAAAATTAAAACATAATAATAAGGAATTTGACAAACCATATAAGAAACAAGATTTGTCTAAAGTAAAATGTTTCAAATGTGACAAAATTGGTCACTCACACAACTTCTGCCCTAAATGAAAGAGAATTCAAGCAGCCCTAATAGAAATCAAAGAAGAGAAAGTAGAGAAAGAAGAAAAAAAAAACAATGCATTTTATTTAGCTCTTTCAAGTGAATTAAACTTAAATAAAAACACTTGGATTATAGACAGTGGAGCATCTCGATATATAACAGGTTTTAGAGACAAATTTGATAGTTTTTTCATAATACTCTTCAAAAGAAGTCACCATTGGAGATAATTCTACTCATCTGATCAAAGGTATTGGCTTGTGCTCAATTCACCTAAATTCAGGAATTACTCTCCAACTAAAAAATGTTTTATATGTACCTGCTATAAAAAGGAATTTGGTCTCTATTTCTAGTCTTGTTGATCAAGGATTCAGAGTCACCTTTCAAAAGGACAAAGTTCTATCTTGGCCAAAGAAATCTAATATCAAGAAAGCTATTTCTATTGGATTTAGAGACGGAGGTCTATATAAACTTTGTAATAATCAAAATTTAACCCTAAGTCCTGAAACTTCAAATTCTACCGAAATTTGGCATAGAAGGCTAGGTCATGTTCACTATCGTGCATTATCATCTATAGGAAAAATTGTAA
The DNA here is from genome assembly GCA_028749045.1 of Cupressus sempervirens. Lineage (NCBI taxonomy): Eukaryota > Viridiplantae > Streptophyta > Pinopsida > Cupressales > Cupressaceae > Cupressus > Cupressus sempervirens. The sequence goes on along the minus strand of CM053788.1, from coordinate 50,109,146 downwards.
AAGGATTACCTAGTCTCAAAACTTATCACTAAAGTATCTGCAAAGGATGTGCCCTAGGAAAAAATATTAAGCAATCATTTCCTAAAAGTGCTCACAAATCAAAATCTATTCTTGAACTTTTCCACACTGACCTTTGTGGTCTTATGTTTGTAGCTTCTTTGAATGGGTGTGTCTTCTATGTAATTTTTATTGATGACTATTCTAAAAGAACTTGGATATACTTCCTAAAACAGAAGGAATCAATTGCAGTATTATCAAAATTCAAGGAATTCAAAGCTCTAGTTGAAACCAGATAAGAAAGAAAATAAAAATACTAAGATCAAACAATGGAGGTGAATACATATCTGAAATTTTTAAAGACTTTTGCATTGCTGTTGGGATTAAGCGGGAGTTTTATGTTCCATATAATCCTCAACAGAATGAAGTTGCAAAACGTAAGAATAGATCAATTATTGAATCAACCAAAGCAATGATGCACAATCAAAACCTTCATACTTATTTCTAGGCTAAAGCATCTGACACTGCAGTTTATACTCAAAACAGATGTCCACGCTCAATATTATTGAACACCGCTCTTGAAGAAGTATTTACGAGTATTAAACCGGATTTAAGTCATCTGAGGATATTTGGGTGTCATGTTTGTATTCACATTCCTAAAGAGAAAAGAACAAAACTAGAACCATCTGGAAAGATGGGGATACTCATTGGATACAGTGAAACAACCATAGGCTACATGGTTTTTATTCCGAGTCAAAGAACAATTGAAATAAGTAGAGATGTGAAATTTGAAGATGTCACATTCAATCTTTCTAAAAACAGTGATGAATCACCTACAGAACCTGTCTCTGAAATAGAAGAAAATTGCACGGTAGAAATTGAGAGGGAGAGTGATATTGAACCCTTGTCTACCACTACATCAAATCCTGAGGATTCTAAAAATGTTAACAATAAAAAGAGACCACTTTGGGCTAGAAAAATGATTGAAGAGAATAATGTTGAACCTAATGAAGTAATTCGAGAAAGTAAAAAAACAAGAAACCGATCATGTTATGTTGCATTATTAACTGAATTTATAAAAATAGAACCTTCAAATGTTGAAGAAGCCTTATCAAGCCAACCTTGGAAACAAGCAATGACTGAAAAATATAACTCTATATTAAAAAATGATGTCTGGGATATTGTACCCAAACCTAAAAAAATCAGTTGTTTCTTCTAAGTGGTTGTTCAAAATCAAGCATGCACCTAACGACAGCTTTGAAAAGTACAAAGCCAGATTTGTAACACAAGGTTTCTCTCAGAAAGAAGGTATTGATTATGAAGAAACATTTGCTCTAGTTGCTAGATACACTTTAGTTAGAACTATCTTGGCTATCATAGCATCCAAAGGATGGAAAGTTCATCAAATGGATGTTAAAACAACATTCCTAAATGGTAAAATTGAAGAAGAAGGTTATATTGAGCAACCAGAAGGGTTCTACGCTCATGACAGAAAATTTCACGTATGTAAGTTTAAGAAAGCACTGTATGGCCTCAAACAGGCTCCCAAAGCGTGATACGAAAGAATAGACAAATATCTAACAAAGTTAGAATACTCTAAAAATGAAGCTGATTCTAAATTATACTTCAAGATAGATGGTAATGATATGATTATTCTTCTATTATATGTTGATGATTTGTTGATAACGGGTGAAGAACATCTTATAAAGAAATGCAAACATGAACAGCAGAATTTGATATGAAAGATCTAGGTCTTCTTCACTACTTTCTAGAACTAGAAGTTTGGCAAAAGGGTGACTATATTTTTCTAAATTAGGGAAAATATACTATCGATATTTTGACAAAATTTGAAATGATGGAATGTAAACCAGCTACTACTCCTATGGAAGTCAATTTACATAAGTTGAAGCATGATATGATCAAATCTGAATCTATGGATCCTACTTACTACAGGCAGATTATTGGATCTTTAATGTATTTAGTGAATACTTGTCCCAACATATGTTATGCTACTAATACCTTAAGTCAGTTTATGTGTGCACCAAAAAAAATACATCTACATGCAACTAAATACATTTTGAGATATCTAAAAGGCACTATTGGCATGAGAATCAGATATGATCAAGTAGACATCAATCTTCATGGATATTCAAATTCTGACTGAGCAGGCAGCTCTACTGAATGTAAGAGTACTTTTGGATGTTGCTTCAATCTTGGATCTGGAATGGTCTCTTGGTTTAGTAGAAAACAATCCTCTGTTGCATTAATTCTACTAAAGCAAAATACATTGCCTCTTCTTTGGGAGCTAGAGAAGCTGTATGGTTACGGAAGTTGCTAGTTGATTTGTTCAAAAGGCCTTTGAAGCCCACTGTGATTCATTGCAACAATCAGAGTTGTAACAAGCTTTCAGTAAATCCAATTTTTCACAATTATTCTAAGCATATTGAAATTCCTTATTACCACATTAGAGATATGATGGATTGAGGTGTTATAAAACTAGAATATATTAGTACTAATGAGCAAACAGTGGATATCTTTACCAAGCCTCTTGCTAAAGTGAAGTTGGAATACTTTAGAAGAAAACTTGGTATGATTAAATTGTAATATTGAATATTAAATTTAAAATTTTCAATTTATGTGTTTATGCTTCTATGGTTGTTTAGTTGCATTAGATATGTAATGAAAGGTGACGATCTTTCATGGACATATATATTCAGAAGATAATCCTTTACAAGGTGACGATCTTGCAAATGATAGGCCTGCTATCATGATGTTTGTTTCGGTTATGCCGAAAGTCATTGATAACGAATGCATTATGATTACTCTAGATAATGTTTTGGACAATTAGAGATCATAATATATGTTATGATAGTGTTCATAGCATGGTGATTTTAATTATTTGACTAGTCACTATTTCAAAGTGTTAAAAGTCAGAGAATGGGTTATATATAGACATTCTGTATTCTTTTGAGAAATGTATTACTTCTCCCTCGCTAAGAGGGAGTGTTGAAATATAGCTTTTGTCGAAGTAATTATGAACAAATTAAATCTAATTCTATGGTTATGCTAGACAGACATATGCCTATATATATGTATATACACATATGTGCATATACATATATATAGACATATATCTGCATATGAATTTAGACATCATTACCTTCGAATTATATCAAGCTTCTCATGTTACTAATGCATTCTCTTTCACCGATCTCACATCAGGTATTATACATTGATTATATGAATAGTATTCGGCAAGGTAAATGCTGTCGCGATCTTGATTAATATTGTTTTGTTAAAGGTAGTTCAATACAAGAATGCAACTCTTCATTGGATATGTCTATTGGCATCGGTGGGACTGATCATATATCAATTACAAGTCATATATGCAGTCCCAGCGATCTGTTTCTCTTGCAGATTATTATACATTATAATTCAACTAGAAGATTCTTCAAGCACCAAAGCACTATTCTGAATTGAGATCTGCAACATACAAATCTAAGAGCAAGTAGGTTACATATTTCATTACAGTCTGAAATACAGTTTATTCTATCAGAGATCCTATTGCATTAACACTGCCACCATGCCCATCAACACCTCTATTGTACCAATCGGGCACTGCCATGATGTCAATCGACACTGCCATTGTATAAGTAAACATTGCCACTGTACCAATGGAGAATAACTCTCTATCAAGTTTGCATTGCTCCTCTCTAATACAAACATTGTCATGCCTAGAGTCATCAGCATCCCACAAAAGTGAATCATAAAACTCATCGGTGTTCTAACCCAAAATCTTCATGCGGTCATTACCATAAAAACAAACACTTATAGTATCTATTTCTCCATGCAACTGATTGATCAATGTTTCCTTCAAGACAAGCTTCGTGCAAGTATTTTCTTCAACCTTGCTTTTGTCATGTAGGCTTAGGTTTTCTCCACTTCTATGGGTAGCACTAGATTCTTGCATATCCTTGTGTGGCTCTTTATCTTCCTCAAGTAGTGCATCACTCTTGTTGTCGTCACCAATTTCCTCACACTTGTTTCACTTCACAATGCTTGAATATGTTATTGACCAATTTACATGTTGCAATATAAGGAACACATTCTAGATTGCAAACGGCCCATAGAATAGACATGATAGGTTGGGGTATTTCTTCCATCTCCTCAATTCAAGAAACCATAAGGCTCTCCCTAGCAACCAAAGCCCTAGTATTATGGGATTCCTAGATTGTGACCAAGAAGTGATGAAAGATACCACAGATCAAATCTTGCAACTCAAGATCAAAGAGGAAGTTAGTTATTTTGATATCTGTACAATTCTCCATTATTATAAATCTCTTGCCAAATGGATCACCACCGATGTCATCAAGGCTCTGAAAGTTGTCAAGGATCAAGTGCAATATCTCTATCATGGTGGCATTAGCATATGGTACTCGAGGAGTCAAGATTCTCAAAATCCCACTTAGACATGTTGCAACTACCAACATAATTACCTTGTCAGTGTGTTTCAACAAATTGGGTTGTCTTAAGGGGATCTCGATCGGAGTAAGAATCCTCTATATAAATCTTGAAGGTGATTGGTCCACCCTACACAAACAAGCGTCCAATATATGTGATGGAAGATATATAACATCACTGAGCTCTTTGCTAGTCTTTTGTAGTGCCTTCAACCACCAGTCTCCATCATTGTTGGGTGTCATAATGTGATCCAAATTCCAAAATCTCTCAATCATTCCACCACGCTAGTAAGATCACTGACACTAATACCACAACAATGCCTCGAAGGCCTCCTCACTTGTATGACGACCAATGCCAACTTTGTAAGACTCCTTCGCCTTCAGCGGTAGCTTGCTAGCTCAGTACTACCTTTGTACTAGCTTCATACTACTTTTGTACTAGGGTCAGGCCATAGTAATGATTCCCATTTTTTGACATTGAAATAGATATTTTTAAAACAAACTTCATTTTAAGGTGCGTATTACTAAAAAACCGTAAAGAATTTGAAGATGATGTAAACTAGAGATTTTTGGCATTTTCTTTCTAGTTTCCAACAATATTTTTTAATGTTTTTTTTTTAATTCATTTGAAGTCCATTTTTCCATCTTCTTTGAGAAGTGGTTTATATGAATATCAGCATTTTCAAAGAGTCACGGGTCATTTGATCAAGATAACTTTTTTTTAAAATGATAATGACAAAATTCTTTCAAGGATAGAATAGTAGCATCAATATCTAGCAAGTTTAGTTGGTTTCATTCAATTTCATTAGAAATTATAGAGTTTAATTAGTGGCAAAGTGATGCTAACATTAATTTAGACATAGGTTGTTTTTTATCAATATAATTTGATTTGTATTGATCGAAATTAAATTTTTCTTGATTTTCTAGAAAGGTAACACACATACCTTTAATGGACATATTTTTGAAATTTTCTATTTTCTATTTTTCTATTTTTCTTGAAGCTCCAAATCGAGATTTGTGAAATTGCCAAACAACCTATATTTAATAAAATTAAAATTAAACATCATGACAAACACAATATATATTATATACTAAAAATATAGTGATTGGAAAGCTTATTCAGAGTACATCAATTCTTTATATTTAGTTTCAGAATATGGACTTGTCTAGCCTTTGTTTAAGCCCTCAAAAGGGGAAAATTTGATAGAAATTTAAGTCCATTTTAGAAATTTTAGTACAAAGCCCCTCATTGTGGTTGGAACAAGGGGCTTCGAACGAAGCCCCTAGAGGACGATTTTCCCACTTTTCCTCCGATTTCTTTGTGATGAAAAGTGGAAACCATTATTATGGCCTTACCCACTAGTTTCATACTAGGATTGTATGGTAGTTATGGCAACATGTTGAAGTGTCTTGGTTTTGATATTTGCATAAACAAATAATCGCCCACCACATATATGCCAAAAACACTAATGTCAAATAGCAAGAAAATCAATACTACATAATGGATTGGAATGCACGTGTCAGAGATGTTCAGATTAACAATGATAGTAGTTCAGATTACAATAGTTTCGAACAAAGAGCAAAGTAGAGTAGGGAGGATCTTTCACTTCCGAAATGGCTGACAAGAACTCCAACTAGAATTCGCAATACAAACAAAATATTTCAAATTGCATACTAAAAACTTCCTACATACCGGTCATAAATACCCCTCCCAAGAAATTCCCAAGGGTTTACAAAAGTGCAGACACGACAAACACCTACAAACAATTAAAATAAAAATGGGCCCCGTTTATTAAATGAGTAAAGATCCATTTATAATATTATTTAAATTCTAGGACCATTGATTGATTAAAATACTTTTTTAAAATTTGGGGACATTACATTGTTTATCTTTTAAATATGGCCTGTGATTTAAATTTTCAGCATGTCATTACATTTTGAGACTTTTGCAAAGTATGAATATGATATAATAATCTATCGATAATTATGGATTTATCATTTTATTAGAGTTGTGTTTCAACTTCTAATTATTATCATTATGTTTGAACCTTGAAGTTCTGAACTAATGATGGATGAGCATTCACATGTCACATGTATGAATCTATGAATATACATAGATACATAGATGTATTTTTTTAAATGTCTATACATACACCTGCAGAACTGGAATCTGGCCCAAAAAAGTTCGCCGAATCCCCGAATCCAAATCTGAACCAAACCCAGGATCAGCTACTCGGCCTAAAAAGTACTAAAAATTTAAATGTCTGAAATAATTTATTTTTTGCAAAATTCAATTACAAAATGTATTAAATTTAAAATTGACATCTCAAGAAAGAATGTGTAGTTTTATAGTCAAAAACAAATTGTGATAAATGTGTTTTAACCAGTATTTTACCCTCTTATGCATTTGACTGTGTTCTCAATGTGTCTATAAAAACTTGCAAGTTGAACTTGTACAAACTCCAGAGTTTACAAAATATAATTGTATCAATAATGTGCCACTCTGGTTCCAAAGAACAGCATACCAGGCAGCTATGCATACTCAACATTCTGCACCTCACATCAGACTGCAGAAAAATTAGATCAGACTTTGGACAAAATGATTACCCAAACCTATCCTACACCTGTATATGGAGATCTGAAAAAGGGTCAGCCCCCACAAGCCAAGTAGTTCACCAAGCAGCAACTGAAATTGAAGCTCCACACCCACTTCCTAGACTCAATGCAATCAGGACTATTGCTTTACAAGAAGGGGAAACTGACCCTGATGGATTCAACAGAAATGATACAATTTCATTGACTGCAGTGTGCCTGTAATTGTGCAAATACTTCATTGGTTTGCGGTCGCCAAAGCATCTCCCGAATTCTTGTGATTACCCGTCCATCTCCAACAAGTAACACATATATTATAGCAATGGAACAGAGCACTCTCCGTCAGATCAAACATTGTGATCTCCAGTATTGCTTCAATTGGGTCCAAATACACCTCCAAGAGAAAACACAAGGCCTGAATCTCAAAGATTCTTACCACATAATTCTAAGCATCAATTTACAAATTTTGAATGACTACACAGCAACATGAGTGCCACTCTCGAGGCTCACATTATGTCAAGTCATCCTCCAACCCAGCCGTCATCTACCAACAAATGGTTACATTCCAGTTTCCACAAACACTGTGGGATGACAAGTCAAACAAGGAAAGCTTTCACTTCCTAGTGATTCTTGGCTTCCATAGCATGGATCTAATTTATATATGCATATCTACATGATGAACACGGGATAAAAGATAGCTTGATCATATAAACAGGGTTCCTTCATTCATAAATCAGGAACCTCTCTAAAGAATAGAATCTTTATCTGATCTGAAGGAATTTATTAGTTTGCTTGCAAGATCCCAGATGGCATCCATAATCTGCACTAAGAAAATTTGGGTAAAGATGCACAAAACAGATATCAGAGCCCTCATCTGAATACCCAAACAAAAGCTCCAAATCTTCCAATGCAAGTTGTGGTCTCAGTTTTTTGATAATAAACATTTCATAACTTACGCAAAAAATAAGAGCACATTACCATTTTGCCATTGTAAAAGTTTCAATATGTCATTAATGAGGCATTCCATTGAATCTGTTACTAAATCTGATTTGTAAGATTGAGAAGTGGCATAAGGAATGACTATCCCAACCACATACAAAAAAAATCTAGCACATAATAGTTGTTCAGATGAAAAAATCATAGTTGTGCAAAGGGAGACATGGAATCCCCAGCATTCACCTAAAATGCTTTTTTATGAATTCGTAAAACCCAGTAAAAAATATTTGCTGAGGTTATATAACTCCACCTGCACCGAAGATGTCCTGCTTCTTGTATCCGTGCTGTCTCTGCAACTTGTGCAAGAGCAGCAGGTGCACAAGAAGAAGTTGCTACTGAGAATGTCTGATGATCTGAAAATGTCATGATGAAAGCTTCTATATGTCTTAGTGCCATACGCCTTGCGCCATCTAAGTTTCCATTCTTTGGAGCACTATCAAAAACCATACCGGCTGCCGCGGCTTCCTCCATCCTGTTCATAGAAAATAAACACAATAGGATGCAATCATCCAAATGACATGAAAATCCTAACCTACAAAAATGTTAATGTTTAAACCACCCAAGTCTGAAAACCCAGTAGCAAACAAGAAATCCATGCAACAGAAATAAACTTAGATAAAACCGGGAATCTTACTGCACCAAGCACACCAATTTCTTGCAATATGCTCTAAAATGCAGAATAAAAGGAGCAATTAAGGTCTAATACTGGAAAGACCAAATCTATTGCTACAGATTATAAATACAACAAAGCATTCCAAATCCAACTTCTGGAAGGAATGTCTAAAACTAGGGAAAAAGAGATTGTTGATCAGCAAGTTCATAATATTTAAACATTCACATTTGGTGATTATTACTTGTAAGGTTGTGAATACATAAGAACAAGCAAAGGCAGTAGGGGAAAACAATTGCTGGATTAAAAAAAGGGGTCAAGACAATGAACAATGCTTTTTTACCATAGTATATAGTAATCCTGAGAAAAAGTGAAGGATCATAGAGAGAACTGTTAATTCTATAACTTCGAAATCATCCTGGTCTGATGATGCAGATTATTCGGATCTGATTGTGCTTAGTCTTCAGTCAAGATCGACGACTCACTTAGGAAATTTGTTTAAAGCTTGAACAAGTTTAGTTAGTTAATCACTAACTAAATCTTTTCCTATACTAGGTGCCAACTTTGGAAGAGAATCAAGGGCTGACCTAGATAGGGTCATGTCCATTGAAGGGGCATGCCCTTTGGTTACCTTATAAATATAAGTGTGAGGATAGAGAACACACAAATTTGATAAATCTGCTTCTCTATAACACTGCCTTGTGCAAGTTGTTTGGACATACAAAAATTCAGAATATAAAAATACTTATTATTGTACTTCCTATATAGATCAATTTATTAAGATTCATCTTCAGTATTGCTACAAGAAGTAACTCAGTCTGATTATTACAGAATTTGCAGAAACTTTACATGGTATCAGAGCTTTGTTAGTCGAACCTAGGCACTGCAAATTAAACAATCAGACTTAATATATCTAGCATCATTCTTCTATCTTCAATCGCATACACAATCAGACCCGAGGACAGGTTTGATGGGAAAGATAACTTCGATGCTTGGAAATTCAGAATCATGATAATTCTTGAAGAAAATGATGTAAAACAGTTTGTTGATTCAGCATCCAAACAACCTGTTGTTGAACCTAACAAAACTATTTGGAGTAAAGGAAACAAAAAAGCCATGTATATCATATTAGATGGAGTGAAAAATGAAATAGTACCCATGCTAATGAAACATCAAACAACATTTAATATGATAAATGCATATGAGGTCAACAATGCAACTAGAGTCCTCACACTAAAAAAGCAACTAAATCATATACAGATAAAGAAGGGAATATCGATGGATTCTTACTTCCTAAGGGTTGACAGTCTAAGAGATGAACTTGCAAGTATAGGAACCATAATTGATGACACGGAACTAACACCAATGGCTATAGATGGATTACCAAATTCATGGGAAACATTCGCACAAGGAGTAATTGTTGGAGACAATCTTCCTGACTTCAATAGACTTAAGGGAGATTGTCTTCAGGAAGAATCCAAAAAAACTTAAGAAAGGGGGAAAGTTGAAAACTAAAGATGAAGAACTTCGTGTCCTCAACACAAATTTCTATAAAGGTAAGAAGAAGTATTTCAAGTAGAAGGGTAATCAACAGAATGACAAACCTAAGAAAGATCTATCCAAAATAAAATGCTTCAAATGCGAAAAGTTTGGACACTACAGATCTAATTGCCCTGAGAATTCTAAATAGCAAGGAAATTGTACAGACATTACTAAGAAAGAAGATAGCTATGATCCTGAGAATTGTGTATTGTACTCGGCACTATCAAATGAAGTATCAAACAAGGCATGGGTGATTGATAGTGGATCATCACATATTACAGGATGCAAAGAAGCACTAGTCTCTATATCTGAAGAAGTTGATGGCGAAGTTATTATCGGTGATCATTCCACTCATTCAGTCAAAGGAATTGGAAATTGCACCTTCAAACTGAAGTTAGGTAGTTCTCTACATCTCAAAGGAGTACTCTATGTACCAGGAATAAAGAGGAATCTAATCTCAGTCACAGCACTTGAAGATGGACATAATGGTGCATTCATGGACGGTAAAGTATTGACCTGGTCTAAGAACTCTTCATTTAAGAAATTAAAGTTGATTGGTCAAAGAAAGCGATACTTGTATGAATTAATACAGAACCTAATCGACCTATTCAAGCCTTAACTCATGAAGCTGCTGATATAAAAAAAAATATGGCACAGAAAGTGAGGACATCTAAATTTCAAAACCTTATCGACTATGGAGAAGATGGTTATTGGTTTACCTAAGTTAAATAAAGATCATTCAAGCATATGCAAAGGATGCACTCTAGTAAGAACACCAAAAGTCCATTTTTGGATAGCACTAGAAAAACTAACAATGTTTTGGAATTAATCCACTCAGATTTATGTGGACCTATGTCGGTTCCTTCTCTTGGAAGATTCTAGTACTATATACTCTTTATAGATGACTTCTCTAGGAAAACTTGGATTTACTTCTTAAAGTGTAAAGAATTAGAAGAAATTCTTAAGAGATTTAAAGAGTTCAAAACCTTAGCTGAAAACTTATGAGAACATAAAATTAAAATTCTTAGGAGTGATAATGGAGGGGAATATACTTCAGATTTGTTTAAAGAGTTTTGTAAAGAAATAGTAATTAAGAGGGACCCTCGACAAAATGGGGTAGTAGAAAGGAAAAATAGAAAAATTATAAAAGCAGCAAGAGCTATGATATTTGATCAAAATTTAGAATATTATCTTTGGGCGGAAGCCTCTTGTGCTGCTGTCTATATTCAAAACAGGAGTCCTCACTCCTACCTTGAAGATAAAACTCCTGAAGAAGTTTTTACTAAGGTTAAACCCAATATAAGTAATCTTAGGATTTTTGGATGCCCTGTATATATACATGCTCCTAAAGAAAAAAGAACCAAGCTAGAACCCTCTGGGAGGAAAGGTATTTTGTCGGGTATAGTGAAACATCTAAAGCATATAGGATTTTCATACTTGATCAAAAAAACAATGAACTTAATAGGGATGTAATATTTGAAGAAGATTTAACATTCAAAAGAGCCCTAAATTTTGAAGATCCCTCTCCCTTACTTAGTTCTCAAGAAAATACTAAATTTGAGTTTCTTAATCTTGAGGAATCTCAAAAGAAAAGACCACTTTGGGCCATTAAGACAATAGAGGAAGCACAAGACTTTGCTGCACCATCTGGAACTTTCTGAGAAAGCAAAAGACCCAAAAGTTTTTCTAGTTATGCAGCAAGCATGAGTGATTTATCTAAATCAGAACCAACCAATGTTTCTGATGCTATTAAACATACAACTTGGAAGGATGCTATGACAGAAGAATACCAATCCATCCTTAAGTCATTTTATGTGTGAGCTAAAGGAGATTCACCTAGTTGTAGTCAAACACATTATGAGATACTTACAACACACTCTTAGCTTGGGCTCAAATATGAGAAAGTTGACTTGGATTTACATGGATTCATGGACTTAGATTGGGGTGGAAGTGTTAAGCACTGAAAAAGTACTTCAGGATGTTGTTTCAGTTTAGGATCAGAGATGATATCATGGATATGCAAAAAGCAGTCATTAGTAGCACAAGGTTCCACAGAAGCCAAATACCTTGCAGCAGCAATGGCCTATCGGGAAGTAGTTTGGGTTAGAAAGTTTCTTGTGGGATTATTTGGTCAAGCCATGAGTCCTACGATTATTCATTGTGATAATCAAAGTTCCATCAAGCTTTCTGTGATTCCAATTTTTCATGATAGGTCCAAGCATATTGAAATTCCTTACCATTATGTTAGAGATATGGTAGACTGGAATACTGTAAAATTAGAATACATTTGTACAACAAATCAGACAACAAATATTGTTACCAAACCCCTCTATTGAGTGAAGATAGATCACTTTAGAAAAAGACTTGGTATGGTTGAATTATGAAACATTTTGTATTCTTTAAATTATTATTTATAATTTTTATTGTCAGTCTATTGATTGTTATGGGCTTCACCATTTGTATTCATTATTTGAGAGGTGACGATCTCTGAGATAATGACCACTTGTATAAAAGATATTATCAGAGATGACGATCTCTTAGATAATGTGTTGAACAATAGAGAACTACACTCAGATCTAGATGAGTTCAAGATCATTTGTTATGTAGACATTTCAATGCCTATGAGTCACAACTTGGATAAAGGAAGAATTTAATTATTCTCTGAAGTTTATCCTGTGTTCTGGTAGATCTTAACTCAAGATCATGTTGTGATATAGGAATGCCAGTACCTATGAGTCACAACCTGGATAAATGAAGAATTTAAGAATTTTTTGGATTTTATCCTATATATTGTATTCTTTGCAATATTGTTATCACTAGTATCAGTGATAAGTTATATCACAAGTATAGTAATATGTCATAGTATCATGTGTTCTAATGATACCACATACTTAAAAGATTCAGATAGATATAGAGTATCAATCTATGCTTATTCATCTTCCACTGATGATGCTAGATATGTTATCTCTCAGTATCATTATCAAGTTAGGAGGGAGTGTTAATTCTATAACTTCGAAATCATCCTAGTCTGATGATACAGAGCATTCGGATCTGATTGTGCTTAGTCTTCAGTCAAGATCGACGACTCACTTAAGAAATTTGTTTAAAGTTTGATCTTGAACAAGTTTAGTTAGTTTATCACTAACTAAATCTTTTCCTATACTAGGTGCCGATTTTCGAAGACAATCAAGGGCCGACCTAGATAGGATCATGTCCCTTGAAGGGACATGCCCTTTGGTTGCCTTATAAATATAAGACAAGTGTGAGGGTAGAGAACACATAAATTTGATAAGTCTGCTTCTCTCTAACACTGCCTTATGCGAGTTGCTTGGACATACAGAAATTCAGAATATAATAATACATATTATTATACTTACTTATTATTATACTTCCTATATAGATCGATATATTAAGATTCATCTTCAGCATTACTAAAAGAAGTAACTCAGTCTGATTATTACAGAATTTGCAGAAACTTCACAAGAACCAAATCCAATTTCTGGTTGGAACGTCTAAAAACTACGAAAAAAGAGATTGTAGATTAGCAAGTTCATAATATTAAAAAAAATCCAATTTGGTGATATTATTTGTAAGGTTAAGAAGAAAGGTGGTAAGGAAAAAAACTGCTGGAAAAAAAAACAAGACAAGGAACAATGCTTTCTTACCATATCTTATATTAATCTTGAGAAAAAGTGAAAGCATCATAGAGAGAAAATCAAGAAAAAGAAAACTATTTATCAAGAAGCTCTGACATAGTAACACTTGTTGAGAGACCACTCAAACAACAATTAATAATTTTGTTTCCTGTGTAATCCCATAAATTACAACTTCAACAAGCAAAAACAACAATTATTCCCAGAAAAAACGCAATGGCATTTAGAGAATGGCTAAACTACTCGTCCTGACCTATGATCTAGTTCTGCATCCAATAGCATTTTAAAGCCACAAACTCAGATAAGCAGAAAGAAAGTTCTCAATCAATGACAGGGTGCCACCATACATGCACTGGCCAGGTTCAGGCAGTGTCTAGTGAACACAAAATTTGCAGTGGAAACAGCCCACAACTTTACACACTTTCAGTCATTAGAACTTGAATGAAAGAGAATAAAAATGCATGAATAGCATAAGGCTTATGAATTTGACATTGAATCTGTTCAAGGAAAAAGAACATAGTAGTAGATGTATAGTCAAATAAACCCACCCTATGGATTAAAGTAATGTTATATCATAATCGTCAATTAGGCTTTATTATAGATTTTTCTTTTGGCTTCACTAATTGTCAATCTTTCCTCTTATGTAGCTCTTATACTCTTTGGATGAAGTGTATGTAACCTTATTTAAGGATATTTTGGCCCCTTCATTCAAATACTGAATATCTCAATAATCATTGTGTTCAATTTTCACAATATGGTAATAAAACCAAAGTCAAGCGTAAGGATCTAGGAACACCACTGTAAATAGTGATGGTTTGAGAAATATTAATAATATAAAGAATCTATTATACAAGATATTTATAATATTTAGAAGTGACCATTTGAATAGAAATAGAATAACTTAGCAAACATTATTTTAATACCCTCCCTCTATTGTCAAATTATCAATGGCACCAAGCTGCCCCCTAAATTTGACAAACTTCTGTGGCAGTACGGACCTGGTGAGAATATCAGCAGTCTGGTCAGCTGTAGAACCAGACAACAGAAAATGACAATGAATGTCAAAATGATTAGTACACTCGTGGAAGAGTAGATTTTCGACAAGTTTGAGGACCCCTAGATTGTCACAAAAGAAGGCTGAAGGGCTTTCCTGAGGCTTATGGATGTTTGAAAGCGTCCTACAAAGCCAAATTGTCTCAAAACCTGTTTTGATTGTTCCCCTATATTCAGCTTATGTTGAGGACAGAGATACGACAAGCTTCTTCTTACTAGTCCAAGTAACACGTGCCGAAATGGAAGACATACCCAGAAGTAGACTTTTTGTCATCAACTTAGCCTCCCCAATCCGAGTCTCTGTAACTGAAAACTCGAGCATCTTTGGTTCGTCCATAGATGAGACCAAAATCAGGAGTTACCTTGACATAGCATGGGATGCACTTTGCTGCAGCCCAATGATCTGAATTGGGAGCTGTCATGAACTGACATATGTAACTCATTGCAAAGTTGAGATCATGTCTAGCGACAGTGAGATATATCAAACTGCCCACTAGCTATGTAAATGTGGATTCATTTTCAATAGGAGAACCAAATTTGGCTGATAACTTGAGACCAAACTCCATTGGTGTAGGTGCAAGTTTACAATCCTAAATTCTGAAATTGTCCAACAGAGCCCGTGCATACGTAGACTGGGAGATGAACATGCCATGTGATTGTTGCCAAACCTTGACACCTAGGAAAAAATGAAGAAGTTCATGGTCAGATATGTCAAAAATTTGGAAGAGATTTTGTTTGAATCCTTGAATCAACGATTCAGAAAATTGTTAATGATAATCAAATCGTCAACATACAAATTTGAGTCAAAAGGGCTCCTTTGGAAACCCCTGTTCAGTAAATTACCAATGAGTTTGATTGGGGACATAGTGTGCTTTCACCAATTTGAGTACCTGTTCAACCTTGACTCTAGAAGCTTGTGTCATGTACACTTCTTTATATAACTCACCATTTAGGAACGCACTCTTGTCGTCTATTTGACAGACCTTCAAGTCATACAAAATTGCCTTGGCAAAGGCTAATCTAATGGTGCTCATTTCTGCAATCGAACCATGGGAGCAATGGTGTTTTAAGAGTCAATTACTTCCCACTGAGAGATGCCTTTGGAAACAACATGACCCTTGTACTTATCTAAAGTACCATAAACTCTATATTGACTTTGTAACCCTATTTGCAACCGATGGTTTTCTTTCCTGATTTCACCTTGAACTTCTCCCTCTCACTATGTAGGTTTTTTTTCTAGTCCAAGGTTGCTTCTAAGTTAATGTCAGACTTCCTTTGAAACTAATATCAACCTTCTGACTTCCTTGTACAAGGTTGTCTCTAATTAAGTGTCAGACTCCCTTTGACTCTGATATCATCCTTCTAATGTCCTGGCAGCAAGTTGTGTCATGCTTCCCTAGTTCAACAAGTATCCTAATAGCATAAAGCCTTCAAGCCTGCATCTAAGATCACTAGAGAATCCATCTTGAAATGGTATACTCACTAGAGAATCCATCTCGAAATGGTATACTTTGTCTAAATCAATACGATCAAAATCACCAAAAGTTTGACTGAATCATATCTTCTATCTGCTTCATCTCTTTGTCCAAGGTTGCCTCTAATGAACTGTTAGACTCCCTCTCGATATAGAAGAATACTTCACAATCTCGACCATCAAGGATGTTCACTTCAAGAGCCTCACTTTATCCAGCCTCACTTTAGCAACATGTGTAAAGTTCCTACAAGAACATTCTCGGACATGGAAAAGATCATGGCAAATAACTCTCATAGTATGTATGGAATTACAAATAAGAAAGGGGATACAATGATTAGATAAATGCAATACTTAGGGATAAGAATACTTATTTGCACATGAGGATGCATAGACATTTAATAAGAGATTCGCCTTCTTAGATTATTTGTTAATGGAACATCTCCCGTCTAAAGATAGTTTAAGTGAGAATGGAACATTGTTTATTATTTCCCCCTCACAATGTAAAATTTTCACTCTTATATCATCAAATAAGTTTGCATCACATCAATTGTGGGAAAACTTCTTTTTGTTCTTTTCTTCATTGCAAAGCATCATCCCATTATCCAATAAATTCCATGTAGAATCCGTTATTGCCTCCTCAAAAGGCCAACTTGGCTTGAATTCTTGTAGTAGAGAGACGCCCTCCATCCATAGAAGCACTTTCACATCATTATTGTAGATTGGATGAAACACCTCTAATCTCTCACAACCCCTGATAAATGAGAGGAGCTTGAACTCTGTCCTCCAACACATATCATTTGGTGGTTCACATATAACATACTTTTATAGTTTGATGAAACACTTTCACATCATTATTGTAGATTGGATGAAACATCTCTAATCTCTCACAACCCCTAATAAATGAGAGGAGTTTGAACTTTGTCCTCCAACACATATCATTTGGTGGTTCACATATAACATACTTTTATAGTTTGAGCATAGTCAAATTTGAAAAATATCTCAAACTTGGATCCTCCTACATTATCATGATATTCCACAAGGGTTGTTTTTTACATCCATCATAACACTATAGGTGTCTTAGCAATGAAGTGTCTTTTGATGAAATGCATAACCCTAAAGCATTTTACCACTCATCATCCCAATATTATGAAATTGGGTCTCCTCTTTCGAAAACAATTTTGGATCAACCATCAATGGTATGTGAGACATCTCATAATCTTCCTCAAAGATAATACTTTGAAGCTTTACATAGTTACCTTTGTATGTTTGGAAACATCTTTGTCCATGCTGGATTAAGGGATCCCAATCTTCACAAAATGTTTACAGCTATCTTATTGATGCCAAATGATCCAAAGATGAATGGTTAAGGGTTAGAGTTTGAATAATAACTTTGAAGAATGTAATCCACCTCCCTTTGAATGCTCTAAATTTTCTCACTGGCTTTCCATATACATTTTATTTCAACTTCTTTATATAAATATAAATATATCTTCACAAAATTCCTTTTATATTTTGTATTTGCATATATTCACTTTTTGTTCTATACGCTTCTATCCTTCCATCTATATTCTACTCTTCACTTTAACTTTTCATATGATGATTGTGACTTTTCAAATACAAAAGTCATACCTCTCTTAGAAATAAATTATATCTTTTGATCTCAATTATAATCCCCGTCAAGGAGGGGAATTTATTTACATCCTTAAATCTCCTTACTTAACAAATCATGGCTGAAATTTCCCTTATCATATTTAAAAATATGTCTTTGCAGTTCCATGCATTGCATCACTTCTTAACTATCCTAAGATCTGAGATTCTCGATATGCACGAGGAATGATTGTCTTGGTTGACCGAGAATGACTATTTTGGATCTTACTTTATCCATGTCACAATATTATTCTTTCTCAATCCTTGGTGATCAGTCCACATGTAAAGACCTCCCACATCAAGGTAAATAAGTTTGTTTTATACACTCGCCTTTCTCCGAATGACACACCCTTACCATTTACATTAAATATGATTTAAATATCCTTTTAGTTATATTTATTATCGAGTTCCATGCCAAATGTCACATTTTGACACCATAATAAGATTGGGAGTCCCGATATCCACGAGAGCTTGTTTTTGGGTATATCTGGACTGTATGATCGAGAGCCATTAAATTTGGTCTTACTATATTCAAGTGGCATGCTTTGGTATTCGCCCAACTAAACATTCTTCTCTGATTTCATAATCAATTCAAAACTCTGACTTATTCATGTGGTGTGCTTTGGAGAGTGATTAAGAACTCCCACCTTATGCCTGATTTGAATCGTCAATTAATGTAAAGGATTTTAAGTTCTCTTCTTGTGAGTCGTCTCACCAACAATAATCATATTTCAAACTCTTTTCTCCCACAATCTTTGCTCGCGTGCTGGAATTTTAAAGTCCGGGCTTCTACCTCCAAATAAGTAGACCACAATTAGTTTTTAGAGTGCACCCGCTGATAGTCACATCACTGGCGAGTTGAGTGAGCTTTTATTATCACATGAAACGACTTCAATCAGATCCTAGGTGTCCTATACACCTGCAACAACAAGATGCTCCACATGGGTGCCTCCTTTCTTATTAAGGTTGTTTCTTCCCAAATCTTAAACGCGGGCATGTGATGAGATGGCAAGACAAAATGCCAAATCAGAGACATCAATTTCTACCCCTCAAACAGTAGCATCCAAAACAAAGGTCCGACCAAGCACCAACCATTGTAAAATGCACTTGTAATGGTCGCTAAACTAGGCGATTTAATTCAGATACTGCTAGGGTTTATAATGTTGTCCAAGACTTGGATCAACTGCACCACAGGTAAGGTAAACAATGGTGACCAACTCAGATGACAAAGTGTCCAAGCTTCAGCAGTCTGTTTAATTTGCAGATCAAACCCTCTTAATTAATCACCCAGTATTAAACCGTTCTTGACAAATGGTGTTCAAGTATAGATCATTGACAATGAATGGACCTGGAACGGTGTTGAAACTGTCACAACCATGACCTGATAATGATTTCCAAATGCAACACCCAATTCAGGGTTATAGCAATGTTGCATCATCTATCAATTTGTAGGGAATCACACATCTCCTCCCTAACTGGCTCTGATACCATGTTAATTTTATATGATCGAATTCTGCAAATGTAATAATAATTCTGATTAATATATATAAGTAGATATATGAGGGTTTGTAGGTATAATCTCTAGGTCAATTCAATATGACCAAAGCTACAACATTAACATATGAGAAGTAAATCAAACAAGATACTTTGCAACTGATGATGAGTATCGAATTATAAAAAGGATGTGTGTGTTTCCTTGGTGGAATCGTCATAACCGGTGGTGATTAGGAGATAGATCATATTGCATTATATGTTGTGTTATGAAACGGCACCAGCAAATGATAGGTCATGTCTCACGTAAGGACATGTCCCTAAAAGAACAATGTTCATGAAGAGACATGTCTCTATGTGAGACATGTCCCTATGGAGGATATATATTGAATATTATTCTGAGAATCACAGACAATACATCAGTGCCATTACAAGTACAGCAATAATCAATACATATATTGTGTTTACCTTCAAGCAACCAAAATACTTACAAAATTGGCAGCCCTGTTCTCCCATGTAACTCTGCAAAAGTGCATTCACTAAGTTTGAAGGAAGACCAAATTAAAAAGTAATTTTGTCACTATCTATTGAAAGAAGAAATTAAAATTAAAATTCTCCATCTCTAATCTGATCGCTTTACTTTAACAATTGCAAACCTGCATCCACAACTATGGAGAAAGGGCTAAAGCTGACAATCAAATCATATTCACCAGTGGTAAACGGATCAACATTCAGGCAATTGGTGGGCAATCTCATCTACCTTACTACTACTATTCCTTATCTCAGTTTTGCAGTGAAGTCATTTCATGCTTCACGACAACCCCCATGGCTGATCACTGGGTAGCAGAAAAGCGTGTGCTACTTTATGTGAAGGTCACTTCTAATTTCATGAGAAGGGTGCTAGCAAGAAGAAGCAAGCAGTGTATCTTTCCTCGACAGAAGCTGAGTATCGAGGAATGGTTAAGGCATCTTGTGAGGCAATTTGGCTTTGAAGGATCCTTTCAGACATGGAGATATCTCAAGCAACTCCTACTCCCCTTTACTGTCACTATCAATGGGTGCTCAAATTGGACAGACAAACCCCAAAATGAATCCAAAGTCACTATGTTGCTCTAATATTAGCATAGTGGTGTATAACTTATTTGCTGCATATATATATATATATATATATATATATATATATATATACACTATTGCACAGACGAACCCAAAACGAATCCAAACCCAACCTCCAAAAAATTGAACGCATCTCGAACCAGAATCCGTACCCAAATCAGAAGTGGCAACTTAGTTCATATGTATGCTTAGTGTATACACTCTAGATGACTACTGTCATATATGTGTGTGCACTCTTTAAATATCTCTCATCAAGATGTTAATAAACTTGATTATGCTTCTTTAATTAAATAGTTATGTATTCTTAATTACCACAATCAATCATACAAGAATGGAGGGAAATACATTAGGGAGAAGTGGTCGATATGGGTTCCCCCAAATTAAGTAGGCACTCCCAAGGGATGGAGTCATCAAGGTGGAGGTTCCTGCGACTTGGGGGCTAACGGGATAGTTGTCTTGTTATATGCTCCATGCTCTTGGGCTTGACTCGGTTGAACAATCTCTTATCCCTAGCCACCCCAAGGGGTAAAATGATCAAGGAATGCTCCTATCGCTTGTGGCCCAAGGGATGAGTTATCTTGGCGAGACATTGTGTGGTCTTGGACTTATTGGGTTGAACAATCACCAAGCACCCTTTATGGCTTTCCTCTCCAAACCCTACTATGGTTGATTTAGTAAAACAAAGCCCTTGGTGCTTAATTTCTATGATCAACAAGTTGCACAGTATATATAAGTGGACATATATGTGTATGTATTTATATTTATTGTTGAATCCCTGACTCTAATAGAAATGAATAACCTTATGAATTATTTCAAACACTATCTACCATGGTTGGAGAACCTAAACAAAGATTTAAGTCGATTACTTTGTTATAGTCCTTATTTCAGTTGAATTTGTGATTTATAGGCAAGATCCAAGTTCATCCCAAAAGGGGGACATTAAATTGTGTATTATCATTTGATACCATGTTCAGCACAAAAGTTTGAATAGAACTCACCTCTATTGTCAAATCTAAGAGTATCCCAACTCTTTCTCTACAAATAATTTTAACTTCTGACATTTGATAAAATTTGACTTCAAGAAAAACGCCTAAATTTTCCCACTTAAATCATCAGCAAACAAAAGAAAGTACCTGACACCAGTGTGTCATATTCATTGGTTTGTAAACATCTACGTGAACAATGGTAGGACTCCCAAAGCTCTCAAGAAAAAGAAATTCAAGAGCTTTGCAAAACAAAATTCCACAATTTACACAAACAAAGATCACCTTTTTCAGATGTAAAAACAAACTAATTCCATATGATGTTGTATTGTATGATACAAAATCCATTCGGTACTTTGGTGTCATATGCATGGGTTGTCACTAAAATAGGTCATAGATCTCAGGCATTCACTCATCTCGACATTTTTTTGAAAATGTGTCTAATACCATATTATTATAAAAACGAGATTGCTTACCAAGATATTTTGTAATTAATTGAGGAATGAAAGTCTCCTTACAACAATTATAAAGGTATTATCCAAAAAGGAAAAACAGCGCCACCAAGGAAAACAAAAGGTTAAGAAAACTAAATGAATAAAAGAATATTCCTCAAGCCTCAATTGAACATTAAAAACTAAATGATACTTAGATATGAATTCAGTAATGATAATTCAAAACAAGTTTATCAAACACTGAATTGAAATTATAATAAATTTATAGGTATCATATTAATATAAAAATCTGTAATCTAAAATAATAATATATTAAACTTTTCTTTAAAAAATAGATGTATGTTATCTTAAATTTAGAGCCAATTAAATTTTGAAAACATCATGATATCTGTTATAATTCTTGCTGATTTTTCCCCCCTCCCAATTTTTCAAGATTGACTTTACTACAAAGGATTATTATTATATCTTACATATACTTATTCCAACAACTTTCCATTCTATTTTTCACTATTCAGTCTCAAAAATTGATGATCATGAAACCAGCAATCCAGAACTAGCTTGCAGCGATTGATTAAAGGCAAGATATCGCTATATAGAGCTCTGCAGCTTTGATTAAAGACACGCAAATGTCACTATATATAGCTTTTCTTGTAAGTTATTAAATAGTTTTTGGTAGCTTCATTCTGTACAAGAGCATTCCTAAGAAGCGAAAAATAATTGAGCATTATTGTACCTTCCATCGAACATATATGCAAGTGCTAATGCAGCCATAAAGCGTGCCATTTTTGAGCCAGAAGATGAACAAAGGTGTACAAGAGCAGGAACTCCTCCCTCTTCAACAATTCGCCAAGCATTACCAGGATTAAATGCTAAATTCCATAGTGCACCAGCAGCAGTCTCGTGTACATCCTGAGATCAGAAAACGCATCATCAAGAGTCGTTACAAATTCCTGTCCATATAATAAGTATCTATAAGATAGTATGATGAACAAGGTCCAAAATGCCTCTGCCATGTCATTTACCAGAACCAGTTACTACAGAAGTGTTATTTAGTTTGATTGTTCGCTAGTTTTATTTTAAGAAACTATATGCCAGTTTTTGAGTTCCTTCCAGGACTCCTCATGAGCTATGGTGAATTGCAAAGTTTGAGTCTAACTATATTAATTTGGTCAGCAGTGGACGTTAAGCAAAAATATTTTTTCCTTCCTTTTGGCAGAGTAGGCTATGTAATGTATTTGTTATTACATCTAGGAGTTTTAAATGTTATTATGTCTAAATAAACTACAGTTGTGAGATGGCTAATTTTCAATGTGATCTTAATGACAAGATCTAGAATATTGTCACAACAAAGCAGGATTTAATAGGTATCAAAAAATAATGGACAACTGCCATGATTGAACATGTTAATAAAAACGATCAAAATGCTACTAAGCAGTGAACAAAAAAACTTATATTGAAGGTGTGAGGTAGACAAGATAAGTCAGGAAAATATGCACGAGATTTACATATCAATATTACGAAAAATAAATCTACAAACATCAGCTATGAAATAAGAATACAACAATGATATATAAAAAGATATATATGTGGATACAGATATAGATATACATAGCATATGAATAGGGCTACACATACAAAAAGGTGTAAGCCCTTGTTATGTAACTATTCAAGGGATAATGTCCCTAGAACATATCCCTTCGCTAGTTATATTACACTTGGGTTCAAAGCATAACCTCCTATAAAGAGTTTTAAAAAATCAGTAATTTCCATCAGCAACAGTCTATTCCAATTACCAAAAAGATGAGTGATGCAACTCCCTCATAACCGTTCCCTCGGCAAAATATTATTGCGTAAATTTGGTGTTATGAAGTTGGCCTCATGAAACATTGGTCAATGAGTTTGACTCGAAAACTACATAGTTAAATCCCGATGTAAACTTGCCAAGAAAACAAAAGAAAAAAATGCCTTAATGTGGACTGAGGTGGCCTACTCTTTAGGGCACTTTTAAATAGTGTTGTATAATATGTCAACTGATATGTTCCTAAATGATATGCACTATGTTTCAACCCCTGTGACAATCTTATTAAACTCTAGTGGGGGCTTAAATGCCAACAATAACCTCGTATGCTTAAGGTGTAACTCGATACAATAGTTTTTTTATCTCTTTTATTTATTTTAGCCCAATACTAGTATTCTCTCTGCTACACAGGTTAGGAGACATTCTCGGGTATGCATTCAGCTTCTGCTAGGTCCTATCATGGTGAGAGACTACAATGTTGTTGATTCTGTGCATCCTGTTGAGGGTTTTACCAGAATAACATAAAAGTAAATAGCAGCTATAAGAAAACACAATAAGACCAAAGATACCCTGTAACAACCCTCCTCGAGGGAAAAACCCAGCCACTAACAATATCACTTTATAAAAAATGAATGAGTTCAACTACAATTCACACAAATACTAGAATACACACCCCTTTATGAATGAAATTATTGTCTCACGCAGAATAATGATGCTAAACTGAACTCACCCTAGGCTCAGCACTATGCATGCAGGCTGCATATACTGATAGTCATTCATGTTAGGCACTAAGAAACTCATCCACTTTAGACACAGAATGAGCAACACCATATACAATGCCTTGACATACCAGCCACACTCGCTCAATGCCAAGGAATACATAGAGCTGAGAATCCAACACTACAAGAAAACACCACCCTGAAAAATGAAATTCACGATAATAATCAGTCACTAATATCAGGCCACCAAAAATGAATGGGAACACATTCCAGAATTGTGTACCACTAGAGGATAAAGCCATTTTGTGAATGCCAATGTACAAGATTGAAGGACCTCTTGAATTCTGACTGCTGCAACACGTGACGATGGCAGTTATCAATTAAGTGTTGTTACATAAGCTTGAGTTGAAGACTCTCCATGTATTTAATGATCACCCAAAAGATGTGACTCTTGAATATACCTAAACAGTGACACAATAACTGACATGTCTGACTCAACAGCCGTGTACATGTGCCTCCTCAATTACCAAGATTTATGCAGCAAGGGGTCATGTGACTACTGTGAGTCTTCATGTAGGTGACCGATCATGAAGGAAAACTCTTGGCTTACCAAAAGCCATGCAGGACAAGGCCAACAGCCATGCACACAACTGGCTTTCCAATGACTCTCCGATCATCCTGTGAGTACCTCAAATATAAAGACCAGACTGAAAAGAATGAAGACTTTCAGCCAGCAAACAAATGACACAACCATCACAGGTATAGCTGATAGCTCCTGCAGCTACCAATCTTTAACACATCCAAGCCTTGTTGCAGGCATGTTGCAGTACAAGTCTCAAATCAAAGTCTCCTGCTAGATCTTCAGGAGCTTCAAGTTTCTTTTCAGTTTATTCCTTGCAGGGCATAAATTTATGTCCATATTATGCCTCCTTGCTTGAGATTTATATATTTAATAACTCTCGCTTTAACTTCCTTTATTCAGAACTTTTTCATCCTTAAACTAGAGAAAGCTATGTTTTGCTGCTTGTCAAATATCATTATATCTTAGGAAAAATTAAATGAGCTGTACCTAGATATTTTCCACAGCAAGTCAAATTGTGATATTGCTATCAGGATTCAACTGTGTAATTTTTGAGTCAAACTCATTGACCCATATTTCATGCATAGTGATTCGCACGAACCCATCTCTTATAAAAATGAATGGAAAACTTAGCACTTATTGGATCTAGGTGATGCTCACAGGGCTGAAGCATTGGGACTTCCTAGGAGGTCACCCATCCCAATACTACTCCAACACGAATGTGCTTAACCACGGAGTTTTCCACCATGGTTAAACCCACTCTGCTTGCAACCCCATTTTCAAAACCTTCAGCAAGTGTTGTGCATAATGAACCATTCATTGGAAAGAGCCTAAAGCTTGTCAATTGATAAGTAGGAGATATTTCCCACAGCAAGTCAAATTGCGATATTGCTATCAAGATTCAATTGTGTAGTTTTTGAGTCAGACTCATTGACCCACATTTCATAAGTAGTGGTTCACACAAATCCATCTCTCATGAGAATAAATGGAACACTTAGCATTCATTGGATCTAGGTGATCCTCACAGAAGTGAAGCACCGGGACTTCCTAGAAAGTCACCCATCCCAATACAAGCCCAGCATGAGCGCAATTAACTACGGAATTTTCCTCCATAGTTAAACCCACTCTACTTGCAACCCCATTTGCAAAACCTTCACCAAGTGTTGTGCATTGTCGCAGAATTAAATTACAGAGAATCAAAACAAATGCATGCCACAAAAATGAGGAGAAAACTCCAACAATAGGGTATCAAAACACACATTACTACTATGTTTATAGGAAAATGCAATAATGATGGAAAAAACTCCAACAATAGAGAGTCAAAACACTCATCAACTTACTCTACTTTTTACTGATTTCACTTTCTGATCTCATTAACTTATTCTAGTTATTAACAGCCATTGTTATAATTTATTTTGATCCTCTTTCCTTTCATTTTGTCTTCCCACAACTTGATTGGAAATCTTCTGGGTTGGTCAAAAACATGGGTAGTATCTTAAAAAGCAAGCCAAATTAAGTTCTTTCCCACAGTTATGATCTCAAATTAAGGTAAATATTAAATAGATCAAGTAGAAGGTAGGCATGGAATGGTAAAAATTTGACATTTTTATTCCTTTTACAGTTATTTCTTTTTCTTATTAAAAAATTATTGACATTTGTATTACACATGAATATAAACAAGGCAGACTGCATATGAATGATGAAATGATTAGTTTACTTTGGATGGCTTGATAACATAAAGATGGGCAGGCTTGAACTTCCAAGAGTTGGCAGGTCATACCTGAGACATATTATTTGACATTGCAATAAAAATTTTAATTCAAATAAAGTGTCTTGTCAACTTGGAAGAAACTTACTTCAACATCTGAACGGGCCAATGATATCAGTGGTGCAATGCCGCCTTCTCGTCCAATAGCAATACTGGAGAACCCAAAACAAACCAAAATAAATAAAATAAAATAAAAGAGAATATAAATTTAGTATTAGAAAACTGCAAAAAGCATGGTTACTAGTTAGCATGGAATGCAAATTGCATCAAATTGAATACAAACTAAAACATATAAGTGCATTAACTGTTGCAATTATAACTGCACACAAAATTGAAGATTTGCTATGTAGACCACATCGTATGCAATAGTCCGGTTAGAAATACATAGAGTTCCTTGATAGAGAATATTATTTCCAATTTGGCTTTCTGTAATTATAATACTTTTATAGCAATGGATTTTGCGTACAAGTTTAGGAGTTTACACAAAGTGTCGGACAACAAATCAAAAGAGCTCAAAGCTTGAAATAAGGATTTAATCTAGACAAATAACTCAACAGCTAGTTTGCATAACTGATCTTCACTGGAAATTAAAATCCACACACTTTTCCATGCCTTCAACTTCAGGTACACTATTGCAACCATAATTAGAACACCACCAATATCTAATTTCCATATTTAAATAACTGTGACATTTCACAGAATTTTTGCTAATCTATACAAGTTAGCCAGATGGTAGTATCCCTGGCATGGAAATTAAAAGGGTAAAATTTCCTAAAGAGCGTCTGGTGAAGCAGCCGCTGTGAATAGATAGATTTTGAAATCTCACTCTTTTTAAATCAATGATAATGAAAGTTATTTCCACTAATCAACACTGTGTATGGAAGAATACAAGTCCCATTAAATCCAAGGAGTAAATGGAGAAGGGAGTTCAGATGAGGAGAGGTGATTCAAGGTTAAATTTGACAGGTCGTTGAAGGGAAACCTGAATCTGTCAGAGTCGGGTTACATGGCAGAAGACTCAAACAGCAATATCATTGCTATAGGAGCCAAGAAATTGCAAGATGGAACAAATAACATGGCCAAAGCACAAGCTGCACTCGAAGGTGTCTCAATGGTGAAGATGTTGGGCATCAAAATGATATGTTTGGAGGGGGATTAAAGATTATTGTAAATGTACTTATACAGAAGAAAGGCCTGGCGTGGAACATTAATAAAAATATTTTACCAATTTGTAAAAAAAATTATTCTTTGAAGGATTTTAAAATCTCCCACAATTACTGAACAGGCCATGAGAAGGTAGATAGTTTATCAAAATGGACAATATCTTTTGATGACAATATATCTGCAAGCCCATGCATACGAGTCAATGATTTTAAGCGAGATGATATGCTGTCAAGTACATCTTAGACCTAAGCTTTATTACGATAATAGATAGGGCCACAATATTCTATCATTTCACCCACCGCAAAGACTAGTTCACTAACTACTAACCTTATTCAGATTCTACTATTTTTGGTGGCAGAGAAGAGTACACGTTGTCGGCAAAGGCGGACTATTGGGAGGACCCTCATCTTCCTCGATGTGTACTATGTTCTAGGGATGGAACTTAATCTACTCTTAGTCAGTCAATTGCTGCGACATTCTCCACAATTGGATGTCACCTTCAGTTCACATCAGTGTACCATCACTAATAGGGCGACTCAGTCTAGTGTTGCAGTAGGCCTTGAGGATCATGGTTTTTTCAAACTTATTGATTTTGGTGATTCTCAAGACTTAGCTATGGCTGCTCGGCAGTCTTTTGTTAATACACTTTGGCATAAGCGATATGGGCACTTAAATGTGCATTATCTCTCTCAGCTTGCTCGGGAAGAGCTTGTCCTTAGTTTGCCAGATATTCAAACTCAGCAGCTTAGAAACTGTGATGCATGCCATGCTGGGAAGCAACATCGGACACCTTTCACCAGTGGCGATTCATGGCAAGCTTCTTAGGTACTTCAGCTTGTTCATGCCGATATCTGCAGCCCTATGGCCACTCCTTCTGTTCTTGGGTCAAGGTATTTTTTGTTGTTTGTTGATGATTTCAGTAGAAAAATATGGGTATATTTTCTTAAAAATAAATCAGATGCATTTACTGTATATCTCAAATGCATTTATTGTATATCATAAGTTTAAACCTTTAGTTGAAAAAGAATCTAGGAAACCTATTATTACTCTTAGGTCAAACAATTGGGGAGGGGGGGCAATTTTGTTCTAATGAGTTCTCTGGCTTCTTGGATACTCATGGCATCAAGTGCCAGTTAACCACACCCCACAACAGAACAATGTAGTTGAACGATGGAATAGAACAATCACCGAGATGGCTCGATCCATGCTCAAACACAAACATGTTCTGAGGAAGATCAGGGCAGAAGCAATTAACACTGAAGTTCATCTTTTGAACCGGTCAGCCACAGTGGCTATCAAAGGTCAAGCTCCAAAAGAGGCATGGTCTAAGTCACAAGCCCAAAATCAGTCACATGAAGGTTTTTGGCTCTCTTGCTTTTGTTTGGATCCGTAATGCGTCACGCACCAAGTTGGATGCCAAGAGTCAGAAACTCATGCTTACTAGATACAGTAGTCTTCACAAAGCCTACTGCTTGATTAACACTGAGCCATCTCATCTCCTATACAATCGTGATGTAGTCTTTGATGAGCAACAAGGACCATTCATGCCTGTTTCTCCTAATCCTGATCCAACAAACCAACCTATGACGACTTATGATTTGGGAGTTAGACTTCCATTAGTTCCACCTGATGGGAGGGCTCTAGTAGCTCCTACAGCTCCAATTATACCAGTGATCCCTGTACAAACACCTTCAACTTCTCCTGCATATTCACCCAAATTTGTAGATGCTTCACCTGACTTTAATCCAAATTCTTCAACTGAGGAACCTGATCGTAGAGCATCTCATGATACTAATGCTGGTCATTCTCCTCTCTGGCCTAAGAGGGGGGCTAAGACACTTGCTGATTTTCATGATGATGAGCTCATTGATGGGAGAACTGCTCGAAAAAATAGCAAACCTACAAAGTCCGTTAACTTTGCTCTCATGGTCAACATTCACAATGTGTTTGAACCTAAAACATATTCTGACACTAAAGGAATTACAGAGTGGGAACAAACCATGACATCTAAACACCAGAGCTTACTGAAGAATAACACCTCAGTCCTTTCTGATCTTCCACAAGAGAAGAAACCCATTGGCTGCAAATGGGCTTACAAAATCAAATACAAATCTGATGGTACTTTGGTTAAGTACATAACTCGTTTAGTTGCAAAGGGCTTTTCACAGCATCAGAGCATTGATTATGTGACCTTTACTCCTACTACAAAGATGAGCATAATCAGATTAGTCCTAGCCATGCAACACAGTTTGGTTGGAAGGTCCATCAAATGGACGTCAAGAGTGCTTTCCTGAATGATGATCTCTATGAAGAGGTCTACATGACGCAACCTCCTAGTTTCAATGTTGTCGGTAAAGAACGTCAGGTTCTCAGATTAGAGAAAGCTCTCTATGGCTTGAAGCAGGCCCCTCGGGCATGGTACATGAAAATTGATAAGTACCTCAGTGATCAAGGCTTTTAGAGGAGCTCTTTGAACTCATATTTATACATCAAGACTACTAATAGTGACATCATCCTTCAGGTTATTTATGTGGATGATTTGATCATCACTGCCAGTTCGACATCTTCAATTTAGGGCATCAAACAGAGTTTATGCCAATCTTTTGATATGACTGAGACCTTGGGCTCATGCATTATTGCCTAGGTGTTTAGGTTTGGCAACAGCCTTCTGGTATATTCATCTCTCGGTCCAAATATGCTAGGGCTTCGTTAGACAAATTCCGTATGCGGGATTGCAAGCCTGCATCTACACCCATGGAGAAAGGTCTCAAGTTATCAGCCAAGTTTGATTCTCCTCTAGTTGACGATACGACATACAAGCAACTAGTAGGCAACCTCATTGACCTCTCTGCTACTGGGCCTGATATTAGCTTCGCAATCAACTACATCTCACGCTTTATGACGACTCTCAAGACTGATCATTGGATGGCAACAAAGTGTGTGCTTCGTTATGTGAAGGGCACTACAAATTATGGACTTTTTTACTCTCGGAGTTCTAATCCTAGACTCACTGGGTTCACAGATTCAGATTGGGAAAGCTATGTTGACAATCAGTTTGGGCAGGCTTTGGATGTGTTTAGTTTGGGATCCGATGCTGTTAAATGGTCCAGTAAGAAGCAGCGCGTCGTTTCTCTCTCCTCCACAGAGGTTGAATACAGAGGGGCAATTAAGGCAGGTTGTGAAGTTGTTTGGCTTCATTGGATGCTTGGGTATATGCAGATGCCACCAACAAGATCGACCACTTTGTTTTTTTGCCAACAAAGGCGTTATCAAATTAGCATGTAATCCTGTCTTCTATGAATGAACCAAGCATGTCAATGTTCATTGTCACTACATACGACAGCTGGTTGAAGATGGAACAATAGACTTGCAATATGTTTCTACAATAGATCAGACTGTCTCACCAAGCCTCTTGGTTTTGATAAGTTTGTCAAATTCAGAGGACAGCTTGGTGTTGTGGATAGATTAACCATTAAGGGAGGGTATTACAATAATAGATAGCTTATATTATTAGTTAATAATTATCTATTTGTAATTTATTGTAAATATTAGAATGTTTCTAATATTTAGTTAGGCTGTAGATAATTGTTTGTTTTCTACCAGCTAGAATAGAAAGTTTATTCTTTCTGATTGTTTCCTAAGGAAACATTATTGCATTCCTTTGTATATATTGACCTCTCGATCACTGTTAATATCAAACAAATATTTTCCAATTACTTCGTAATAAGCTTTTCATCATTCCTTGGCACGTCAGTAATTGAAGTGACATTAGGTAGGGGATTTGCATTTATTGCGGCCAGTAAAAATCCCAAATTTCCCACCTTAAAAGGAGACATGGAGTCATTTTTCTAGATTGTCTACATTTCAAGAAGTGTGGGTGTTTGAAGGTGTTTAGGCCAAATGGATGCAAACTTTGTTGTTTCACCAACCAAGCGATAATTGGCATTTAGAGGTGAAACTAAAGAGAAGCAGCCGAAGTTTGTGTTTTAAATCCATGATTCTCTGTTTCTACAGATTGTGGGTTTAATTCTGGGACATGAATATATGAAAACTGACCACAAATATCAAGTTAATGCCAATATCATGGCCATGGCAGAGGTCAACTAGATGGCAGAAAAATGCTTAGCAGAAGAATGGAGGGAGTGAATTATCTGATGAATTGTGTTGTTCCAGGCAAAGGAATTTGAATCAATGGTTTTTTTTGTAGAGAGGTAGAGCGAAGGGGTTTCAAGAGGACTGCAGATCAGAAGTGGAGGTTGGATGGGAGTGTCTGCTGGAGTACTTGCAGGATATGCTTAGTCCAGTTTTTTGTTTGTTGATCAAAGTACTCTAATTACCATAAGTAATAGCATTTTGTTTATACTCAGCAAAGTCACGACTGTTAATTGGTCGATATCAGACGTACTCAAGATAGCAGGTTTTTGCCAGGGGGTGGGGGAAGTAAAACTTGAGGTCAGGAAATGGCCATTTTTGGGAGGGCAGATGGTTGGTAATGAGTTGCCAGGAAATCAATAGTTTAGAAGGGATGATGCGCTATGCAAATTTTGGATTATCTATATTTTACTGTTAATAATGTAAAGTTTCTGCAAATTCTTAAGTGAATCGAACTTATATTGTACCCTTTAGGTCTGCTGCAGTCTTGTTTGAATGAAATAATATGATTCTGGAAATGCTTATAACTTCTACAATTTGTCTTAGGGCAGAATTGATTTAAGGAGCAGACTTCATTGTATTGTGTGTCCTTAAACTACAATCACACCCACCTCTTATGCCATGACCAAAGGGCAAAGGGACATGACCCTCTCTAGGTCGGCCCATACTTCACTTATAGAAATCGGCGCCTAAAATGAGATAACTATTGTATTAGCTAACATAACTAAATAGTTATAGTTAGTGCTTTAACAAGGTAATTGCCAAGGATTGCCCATTCTATTTGCCAATTGTAATGCATATAATGCCTTAGATTGGTATACAGGGAGAGAAGATTAACGTGCAGTCTGCACACTCAGACCAGTATGAATATCACTATTAGAAATTTAACACTCCCTCTTAACTTGATAATCATACTGAGAGATAACATATCTAGCATCACCACTTACGATGAATAAGCATAGATTGATACTCTATATCTATCTGAATCTTTTGAGCAAGTGGTATCATGAAACACATGATACTGAGTCATATGACCATCTTGTGATATGACTTATCGCTTATACTAGTGATGTCAGTATTGCATGTAATGCAATACACACAAGATAAAATCTAAAGAATGATTAAATTCTTCATTTATCCAAGTTGTGACTAATAGGTACTGGCAATCATATATCACAACTTGATCCCGAGTTAAGATCTACAAGAACACAGGATAAAGTCTGAGGAATAAATTCTTCCTTTATCCAAGTTGTGATACATAGGCATAGAAATGTTTGTCACAAATGATCTTGAACTCGCCTAGATCTAACAGTAGTTCTCTATTGTTCAACACATTATTTGATAAATTGTCGTCTCTCATAATGTCCTTTTTATACAAGTATTCATTATCTCAAAGATCAATCACTTCTAAAATAATGAATACAAATGGTGGAGCCCATAACAATCAATAGCATGACAATAAAATTATTTTATTAATAATTTAAAGAATACAAATGAATTACAATTCAACCATATCAAGTCTTTTCCTAAAGTAATCTATCTTCACTCTAGAGAGAGGTTTAGTGAGAATATCTACTATCTGATCTGCAGTGCAAATGTATTCCAATTTTACAGTATTCCTGTCTACCATATCTCTTACATAATGGTAAGGATTTTCAATATGCTTGGATGTGTCATGAAAAACTGGATTCATCAAAAGCTTGATGGAACTCTGATTATCACAATGAATAATCGTAGGATTCATGGCTTGACCAAATAATCCCACAAGAAACTTTCTAAGCCAAACTGCTTCCCGAGAGGCCATCGTTGCTACAATGTATTCAGCTTCTATGGAACTTTGTGCTACTGAAGATTGTTTTCTGCATATCCAAGATATCATTGCTGATCCTAAACTGAAACAACATCCTGAAGTACTTTTTCTATCTTTAACACTTCCACCCCAATTTGAGTCAGAGAATCCATGTAAATCCAACCCAACTTTCTCATATTTGAGCCCAAGGTTAAGAGTGCCTTGTAAGTATCTCGTAATGTGTTTGACTTCAACTAGGTGAATCTCTTTTGGCTCACACATAAACTGACTTAGGGCATTAACAGCATAGCAAATATCAAGTCTTGTATTTACCAAGTACATAAGGGTCCCAATCATCTATTTGTAGAGGGTGGAATCTATGGAAGGTGATTTTGTTGCTGCTTCTTTTAAGTTTATGTAGATTAGTCTCCACTAGAGAAGACATAGACTTGTAGTTCCACATTCCAAATCTCCTCAAGATATCTAATGTATACTTCCCTTGATTAAGTATAATGATGTCAGAATTCGAAGTAATGAAAGAGTCCCAAATATTTCATCTTGAATTCTCTGATTAGATCTTTCTTGCCTTGATCTATGAGATAATCATCACCTGCTATTAGTAAATCATCAACATACAGTATCAAAATTACAATATCATATTTATCCCTTTTATAATATAGATTTGGAACGGCTTCATTTTTGGAGAGTCCTAAGCCAGTGAAATACTTATCAATTCTTTCATACCACACCCTTGGAGCCTGTTTAAGCCCATAGAGAGCTTTCTTGAGCTTGCAAACAAAAATGTTAGGATCATGAGTTTTAAAACCTTCAGGTTGCTCCAAATATACCTCTTCTGTAATCTTTCCATTCAGGAATGTTGTTTTTACATCCATCTGGTGTACTTTCCATCCTTCCGATGTTGCAATAGCTAGGACTACTCTTACAAAAGTGTATCTGGCAACAAGAGCAAAGGTTTCTTCATAATCAATCACTTCTTTTTCAGAGAATCCCCTGGCTACAAATCTAGCTTTATATTTTTCAATGCTACCGTCAGCAGCATGCTTTATTTTAAATATCCACTTGGAAGAAACAACAGATTTTCCTTCAGGTCTAGGAACAATTTCCTAAACATTATTCTTCATAATAGATTAGTATTCTTCTGTCATAGCACCCTTCCAAGCTGTATGTTAAATAGCATCAAAAACATTGGTTGGTTCTGATTTAGACAAATCATTCATGTTTGTTGTATAACTAGAAAATCTTTTGGGTCTTTTGCTTTCTCTGATTGTTCCAGATGGTGCAGTGAACTCTTGTATTTCCTCTACTGTCTTAATGGCCCAAAGTAGTCTTTTCTTAGAATTTTGAGTTTCTCCAAGATTAAGATTTTGAATTTCATCTTCAATTTCTTCAATGTTCTTCCTCTAAGACTCAAATTCAATATTTCTTTCAGAACTAGGTAAATGAGAGGGTTCTTCAAAACTTATGGCTCTTTTGAATGCCAAATCTTCGTCAAAAATTACATCCCTACTAAGTTCAATATTTTTTTAACCAGGTATGAAAATCCTATATGCTTTAGATGTTTCACTATATCCTACACAAATACCTTTCCTCTCGGAGGGTTCTAACTTAGTTCTCTTTTCTTTTGAAACATGTATATATATTGGGCACCCAAAAATCCTAAGATGACTTATATTGAGTTTAACCTTAGTAAAAACTTTTTCAAGAGTTTTATCTCTAAGGTAGGAGTGAGGACTCCTATTTTGAATATAGACAGTAGTACAAGATGCTTCTGCCTAAAGATAATATTCTAGATTTTGATCAAATATCATAGCTCTTGCAGCTTCTATGATTGTTCTATACTTCCTTTCTGCTACCCTGTTTTGTTGCAGGTTATAAGGAACGGTATACTCCCTCTTAATTCATGTTTCTTTACAAAACCTTTTAAACAAATCTGAGGTATATTCCCCCCATTATCAGTCCTAAGAGTTTTAATTTTATGTCCTAATAAGTTATCAATTAAGGTTTTAAATTGTTTAAATCTCATCAGGATTTCTTCTGATTCTTTGCATTTTAAGAAGTAAATCCAAGTTTTCTAGAGAAGTCATCTATAAAAAGTATATAGTACCAGAATCCTCTAAGAGAAGGAACAGACATAGGTCCACATAAATCTGAGTGGATTAATTTCAAAACATTGTTAGTTTTTCTAGTGCTATAATGAAATGGACTTTTGGTGTTATTACCCAAAGCGCATCCTTTGCATATGCTTGAGTGATCTTTATTCAGTTTAGGTAAACCAGTAACCATCTTCTCCATAGTTGACAAAGTTTTAAAATTTCGATGTCCTAACCTTCTGTGTCATATTTCATTTATATCCGCAACTTCATGAATTAAGGCTTGAATAGGTCGACTAGGTTCTGAATTTGATTCATACAAATACCCTTTTCTTTGACCAATCAATTTTGTTTTCTTAATTGAGGAGTCCTTAGCCCAGGTTATGACTTCACCATCCATGAATGCAACATTATGTCCATCATCTTCAAGTGTTGTAACCGAAATTAGATTCATTTTTATTCCTAGTACATAGAGTACTCCTTTGAGAAGAAGAGAACTACCCGACTTTAGTTTCAAAGTGCAATTTCCAATTCCTTTGACGGAATGTGCTAAATTATCACCGATGGTGACTTCACCACTAACCTTTTCTAATATAGAGTCTAGTGCTTCTTTGTACCCTGTAATGTGACGAAATGATCCACTATCAATCTCCCATGTTTTACTTGAGACTTCATTTGATAGTGCAGAATACAAGACTCGATTCTCAAGATCATAGTTATCTTCTTCCCTAGTAATATTTGTACAATTCACTTGTTTAGAAATCTTAGAGTAATTAGATCTGTAGTGTCCAAACTTTTCACATTTGAAGCATTTTATTTTGGATAGATCTTTCTTAGGTTTGTCATTCTATTGATTACCCCTTTTCTTCTTGAAATGCTTCTTCTTGCATTTATAGGAATTTGTATTAAGAACATGAAGTTCTTCATCTTTCATTTTCAATTTTCCTCGTTTCATTAGTTTTATAGATTCTTCCTGAAAGCAATCTCCCTTAAGCCTATTGAAGTGAGGAAGACTCTCTAGTACTTACTCCTTGGGCGAATGTTTCCCATGAATCTAGTAATCCATTTATAGCCATCAATGTTAGTTTCGCATCATTCATTAAAGTTAACATTAGTTACAGTACTGTTGAGTGATTCTATTAAGTTATGACTACCATATCCTCTTTCTCCATTTGTCAACCAATGACCTCAAGCTGATCTTTGATGTCCTTAATCTTTGTCAGATGCTCTTGTAAGGGCATACACTTATCCATCATGATAGAAAATAGCTGCTTTTCAAATAGAACACATGGCTCTTATTGTATGTCTCATGGAGATCCTTCAATATAGTCCAGATCATCAGTAACAAAATACTTCCTAAGCATGACCACTTCTCAATTACACTTGTCAAACTTATCCTAACCTTGTCCAGCTCCAATAGGATTAGACTATGTGCCTCAAACATGTTCATCAAGTTGACGATACTCGAAAATAGTCATCATCCTTTGCTTCCATGTGTTGTATTTTTGTCATTGAATCCTTGATTGCCTTCCAATATTATATTGTTGAAAAACACCATCTGCATGTTTTCCAAGGCACCAAAAATGATAAAATTTAAAAAGACAACAAATATAGTGGGGAACCTGAGGCATAGATCCAATGCACAAAGGCAGATTCAAGTACAGACTTCAAGAAAGACATAATGCATCTAGCACAAATCCTGAGGCAGATTTTGATAAAGTTTGGTCAAAGACCCATAAATCTTTGCCTAAAACCCAAAAGTGATATATATACAAAACTTGACTCTGACTAAAACAAGAAAGGATTTTGAAGAAAACCTTGTCTGTTGTCTGCAACCTCTCCAACAATGGCAGGAAATGGAGAATCACAGATCATAGGTGATGAAAAAACCCTACTTGAGTATGAAGAAGATTAGAAATTCAGATAAAATATCATAAATGATTCAGAAACGAAAACCTAGCTGATCCGAAACGTCGAATCAGACTTTGAAGCTGGAATTTTTTGTCGTTTTTAGCAGAAATGACCAGAATGATTGTCGAAAAATAACCATAATGATTGGAGGTGCATGCAACAAAACCCCTTACAAACTGAGTCACAAACAGAGGAAAAATGACATTGATGACATTAAAAAATCTTGTCTTGTGCAAAAAATAAAGAGAAAAACACCATCATCAGAAACCAAGAGAAAGGATTCCACCCAAAAAAGATGAAAATGAAAACGTTGCAAAAAT
This sequence comes from Cupressus sempervirens, assembly GCA_028749045.1. Classification (NCBI taxonomy): domain Eukaryota; kingdom Viridiplantae; phylum Streptophyta; class Pinopsida; order Cupressales; family Cupressaceae; genus Cupressus; species Cupressus sempervirens. Next base: position 50,070,768 of record CM053788.1, on the reverse strand, counting down.
CTTAGAAAATTTACATCTGAAATTTGCTTTTAAAAAAAACCAAATTTGAATTTTGGCTCTAATACCATATTACGAAGTAATTGGTAAAACATTGAATGAATTAATGAATTATCAAAGCGATCATTTATTGATTACAAAGAGGCAAACAATTGGTGAATTAGAAAGTTTCTAATCTATACAATCTACAATATTGACCATTAAATAAGGAAAAATAATGATATTATAAGATATTACTCTAATATTTTTTTTTATAATTAAATTAAAAGCATATCTTGAGTATTTATATAAATACGTAGCAGTTGTCTTCATACTACACATTATAATAGATATTGCAATATGCCACCAAAAATCTAGGAGAAAACTCCAGTAGACAAGCATTATCACAGGAAAGAGATTATTTTAAGATGTCAAAATATACCTATTAGCTTCAGATACCGACAAACCCCATAATGCACCTGCTGCCCTTTCCTGAAGACCTTGAGATGCAGTAGCACAGTTTTGTGCAAGAGCAACCTACAAAATGTGAAATAATAAATCAGCAAAAACAGGATTGTGGAGTTTAACATATCATAAATAACAAATGTACTCTTAAAATGGTAATGATTGAATGCAAGTACAAATAACAAATATAGAATGCTCTCTACAGAAAACAGTCTAAACTAGGCTCCAAAATGCACAGGACAAGTTGATCAATCTGTACCTGTCCTATTTTACACTAGAACATATACATGTCTGCAAGAGAAGCAGACAAGGTACAGAGGTGTGTGAACAGAAAGATTGACGCTGTAAGAAAAATTCAGCTTCAAAATAATCACGAAAAAACATCTAGAACCATCTCCTCTCACACAAAGTCTTACAAAAGTGCAAGAGAACACCTAATCTTATTATATTTGTGCTGTTGGGAGTTGCCATTGATCAAGACAATAATAATATACAAGCTGAATAGAAGAAGTCAAGAAAAGCATTTACTTAAAACATGTGAAGGTTGAACCACTAAGCTAATTTATGTCCTCATTAACATATAAAGCTCTAAAGAAGAAAATGCCATGGGAACTTTTTTTACTCAAAAGCTTGCAAATTCCATGAGATGACATTTGCGTTTTTTTAAACAGCTCAAAATATATAGATTAATAATGAAAGAAATCCATTAGAAATCCAGCAGAATAAACTAAGTTTCCAGTCCTTTGACACGTTCGGCTACTGATTCACCAGTTTGGTTCACATGTTCTGCCAGAAATTTGGGGTGTTGGGTTTGTATTGAGTTCATCCATACAAAAATGTATAGAAATTACATATAAAAGGCTTTTCTTCAATTAATAATTTATGGACATAGTAAAATTTAAAATTATATCTAATAATGATTTATAGAAATACAAATAAAATATGTATGTGTGTGTGAAAAGTCTGTCCAGCCATCAGAAACCTGAATCTTACCAAGGAGGAACTTAGTTTATTTAAGTTTCCGATGGCTGGATAGATACTCATTATGTGTGCCTATGAGCATATATAGATATATGTACATATACATACATATTCATAGATGCAAATGCACACACATAGATATTCTATTGATTTGTTGATATAATTTACCCATTTGTGCGCATGTGTGTGGGTGTGTGCGTGGGTGTGGGTGTGGGTGTGGGTGTGCGTGTGGGTGTGGGCGTGGGCGTGGGCGTGGGCGTGTATTTGTCTGTCAAACAAAAAGTGAGTATGTCTGTATTGACATATTTTTAAATAAGTTAAGTATTAATATATGATTGATTGATACCAAAATTGTAGAGTCAAGCTAATGGAATAGGAGGAAACTGAAACATTCTATCTAATTTCAAGCATTGCCTCCCTAAGGTGATCACAAGTTACAACATTATTCTTCTCCTTGATTGTTACCCCAAACTGTGATGCCAGCCCAGGCACGCCATTCAAACCTTTTCTTCAAAATTTGAATGCAGAACTCAGATGATGGCTGCCCAACCAAGGGATTCAAAGTAGTGTCATTACTATGAAGGTATTCTGAAATAATGTCAAAATTCTTTGTGGATTCTCACTAAATCTCGACTCCCACCCACACCAAACAAGTATATGCACCAAAACATATGGTACCCAAACTGGAATTGTGACACTGATAACCAATCAATCAACTCTTCTAGATTAAGATTTCTCAAAAATGTGGGCACTTCAATTTTTGGTCTCTTTCCAATTGTGGAAAGAGCCCTCGAAAACTTCGCCTCGTCAAACTTTCTTGGCTTTTTTTCTCTTCTTTAAACCATCCTTCTTTAGATTCATCCTCACTTTCATTTCTTGCCCGATTATCAGCTCCTCTTATAGTGCTTGCACTTGTCTCTCGAAGCTCCAAACCCCTCTTCTACCACACTAACAATTTTTCAACCATGGTTCCTTCATGGAGATATAATGAGAATATTGCAAGAACATGTACCATCTTAAAAAGGACGCACCCGTTCAAGATCTTTTAGCTCCCTTCCTTTAGCGACCTTATTTACCATGGATGGATTCGTGCCCAATCACCTCATTCTCTTGTTCTACCTTATATCTTTCACTTTCTCAAATGCGGTACCTAAAACCTCAAGGTTAGCTCCTTGTGGGCCGTCCATGGAACATTTTGACCCAGGTCGACCTATTCTAGGAACATGTCAACCCGGTCGACCTATTCCGAGAATACGTCGACCATGTCAACTTCTTCCTTGGGTATTTTGGGTCTCAAGGCCAATTTTGTCTCGAGGTTTTAAATTTGATAATCAAGTGATTCCATGGGCTTGCTTTGTTTTGGTGCTCAAAATTTAGTATAAAGGAAGCCTAGGCAACCTAATTTTCACATCCACAAGCTATCTACAATTACTATAGCAATCTCACGTGCAAGCTCAAGCATTCAAGCAAATTTCCTTCAAGCATTTTAATGCATTCAAGGATTCAAGAATCCTTTGGGAGCATTTCCTCTTCAAGATCTAGCATTTTGTTGCTCATCAAGAGACGAGATCTACATTGAGCCATTCGTTATCTTCTTCATTGATGCACATTTACATCCATTGCTCTGCAATGTGGTTTTGGTGGTTCCATTGCATTTGTAGAGATTTCCTACATCCTTTATTGCAAGTTCAACATACAAGTATCGCAAATCCTTATTAACAAGGGTTTCTACAAGTAAAGTGAATACTTACAATTGTCTTGCTTTCCTTTACATATTTACATTTCAGTTTCAAGGTTGATTCCTCACTCTAGGGCTTGACCAAGGCAAGCCCTCATCCACCCAAAACAAAAACAAGATTTTATGTGTGCCGGAGCAAGATAGTCGAATTGCGACAACAGGTCTAAAAAATATTCATCGAACCATTTCCGAAGAAGTTGGGTCAAAGCTCTTATAATCTCTCGAGAACACAGTGACTTCGTCATAATGCTTCCAGGAACACAGTGTCTTCCTGAGACCCTAGAAAAGTACCATTTTCTGGGTTTTATGTTTTGTGATTGCAAATCTGCAATTAGAAGTTCTTTCATAGTCCCGAAACTATGATTTTTGGATCAAAAAAGCATATTTCTCTACATATTTCAAGGCAAGTACTTTATCATTCATTTCATCCTTTAGTCTAGACTGATTTTCATATCTTAACTGGGCTGATTAATTACATTTTGTACTTAGACCAATCTTACACTTCTCATTAATCAATTAAATCAACTGCACATTTACCTTTACACATCTTTAATCAAATTTGCATTGCATGAATGAGGACTTGCTTGCATACTTCCTTGATGTAATTTGGATTTGGCAATAGCATCCCTTTATCTCCTTGGATTGTGCTAATCTAGCATAAATTATATTGAGAGTTATGTATGGAAGCGCCTCTTTCTCTTGTATTGAATGGCTTATTGTAAAAGTGGTTGTGTAATGAATTTATCACATCTAACTGACATTGTTAAATTAAGGCTTAGCATGAGTATTGATAAGGTGAGATAGACTATGCAAGATAGAGATGCTATTATTGATAAGGTGAGATAGACTATGCAAGATAGAGACTGTTCTTTTTTTTATTAGCCTTTGCTTGGCAAGCTGCCGTAAGTTTTCGATAACGATAATCTAAGTTTTTATTGATTTTTGTATCGCTTGATATGGAAAAAACTTTTTTTTTTTCTATCATTTTATGATTAGTTAGTTGTTACAATTTAACTATTTCTAATTGGATCATTTTCATTAACTAAATTGATGTCATTGTCTCTATTGTCTCTATTTGTTTTGTAAATACTGATTTTTCTATTTTTCTAATGTATAAATTCAAGATACTAAATAGTTGAATAAACTAAAACAAGCACAAAAAATAGGAGACTATTCACTTGTCTCGACCTGGGAAAAGAAGCTTACTTATGAACTTCATTCTTACTTACATGACTATAACGAACTTCACAGCCGATAAACGACAAGATGCTATTATTGATAAGGTGAGATAGACTATGCAAGACTTGCATAGTCTATCTCACCTTACCAATACTCATGCTAAGCCTTTGACAGAATGTGCTCAAGAGTTAGAATACACTCCTCCTCCCACAACCGTTGAGCATCCTATTCCTATTTCCACTACTATACCTAGCATTCCTACAAATGCACCACCCCTCATGACAACTTTCACACAAGTCTCCAATCTCTAAGTGGTGGTCTTCCTAACCCTTCACTTCCCTCGAGTGTTCCTCCTACCTCCATACCTTCTTCATTACCCTCGTACAATGTCATTCCTTTCACACATTCCGATCCTCTTCCCATTCCTTCCAATCCTGCATCAACATCCTTACATTTTCCTTCTGGTTCCTACAACTTTGCTAGTACATCCAATATATCTATGTCTCCTCTTTGTGTCTTCTAATCCCACAATTAGTAGCTTGGTACAAAGCGTCACCGCTTTGCAACAACAAGTGGCTCAATTTACCCAATCTAAATACAAGATCCCTACATGTGACATTGTTAATCCCTTTTCCTTCGATATCCTTCATGGTGTTATCCCACAACATGTTGAGATACCCAGTCTTGAGACATAATGGTAAGGGTGATTCATGTTAGGATTTTCCAAACAATATGTAGTGATTTTGCTCACGACTATAGGCTCATGGCTAAGTTGTCCACGTGTACTTTTACAGACAAATCTTTGCAATGGTATTGCTCTTTACCTCCTTATTCTATTTATTCCTTTCAACCCCTTGCTAATGCTTTCATTCTACAATTTCAAAACAATATTGGTTCTCAAATTTTTTTGACCGACTTAATGCATTGTAAACAAAATGTTAAAGAAAACACAGTTTACTGCAGGGTCTGAACCGCAGACAGGCGGAAGTAAGGCCCCAGTGGGGGTTATGCTTGCAGAGTCTGATGGTGGGGTGAATCTTCACCAAAAGACTAGAGCTTCAAAGATGATATACTTGGACAGAGGGAGTGTGGAAGATTCAATCAGATTTCATATACAATGTCTATAACGGTGGAGATAGCAGATGAAATGGAGGAGGTAAATTACAATGTTGAAGTTTTTTCTGGTTTAGGTCTGATAGGGCACTTTAGAGACCTTTGGCCAAGTCTTGGCGAGCTCCACAAATGTATTTCAGAAAATTGGGAACCTTTTTTTGGAAGGCTATGTCCAGATTTATCCATGTGCAGGAGGATCTTTATTGTAGTTTTTGAACATGCACATGATAGAACCAAAATTTTCTGTGACAGCATTTGGAGGTTGGAGCAAATGTACCCATTAATGCTGAAACCATGGCACCCTGCTTTCTGCCCAACTACAGAAGCTTTTGACTTGATTCCACCATGGGTGCGGCTTCCAAATCTTCCTCTACATTACTGGTTTCATTCTTGCCTTGAAGCTATTGGTAATTCTTTGGGAAACTTTTTAATGATTGATGAAGGGTCTTCCTATCTTCTCCATTCTACTTATGTGGGCATATTAGTGGAGATGGATATTTATGATGGCCTTCTAGAAGAAATTTTGCTTAAAACTGCAAAAGGGTGTTTGACACAGCCTATAGATTATGAAGGGGTGCCTTTCTGATGTAGGTGGTGCTTTCAAACAGGGGATGGAGCAGATCATTGCTCCAGGAACAGATTGACTAAGTCAGCCTTGTGGTGGAAAATGTAGCACACCATCACTATACAGTAGAGAAGAAAGGGAAGCAACAAAAGAGTTATTGTCAAGTTATGCTGGATGAGGCTTCACAACAGAAATCTGAAAATCAACATCAAGACGATCCTTTGGTTACAAAGGAAGCCATCACTGCTGTGCAGGAGAATGTGAACAAGGCTGCTGCTACGCCGAAGGGTAAGGAAAAGAAAAGACCAGTAGGATCTCACGTAAACGAGCATGAGCAACCAGACAGAAATTTGCAGATGCATGATGGGGATCATTTGGATGATGGATGTAGCTCAAAGAAAAATCAAATGGCATGGCAAGAGAAGGCAGCCAGGTTGGAAGACGGCTGGGAGATTGTGAGAGGGAGAAAAGGGAAATGTGAAAACAAATCATTTGATATGGTCCTCCACTCTCAGAAAAAGGGAGGAGTTAAGGGTAATTTGTCATGGCTACATTTGGTTTTGAAGCTCTTGATGTCTACATGTTATTGGATATTTTTATGCTTTTTCTTTATTTGGAAAGATGGCTTTCCTAGATGTAGTAATCCCTGGTTCGGGCCAGGCTTTAACTCGATTGGACTAATAAAATACTATTACAATAATAGATAAGACGTCTATTATTAGTTAATGGTTATCTTGTAAATATCTTTAGCTTTAGTTTGCTTTCGTTTTTTGCTTTCTCTGGAATAGAATGTTTCTATTCTTTACAATCGTTTCCTAAGGAAACATCGTCTCTTCCTTTTGTATAAATTGACCTTTCGGTCTCTGTTATTAATAAGCAAGTATTTACCAATTACCTTGTAATATGGTATCAAAGCTAAATACTTAAATTTTTTCGGAAAAAATTATAATTTCTTCTTGAAATTATTTGTTTAAATTTTTCCAAAATTATTTCAGCTAATTTCTCCAAAACCCACCTAGGGTTTTTCTGCTTGGAGAAATTCCCGAATTACGGGTCTGCAAATCGCGTGGAAATCGTGGCCATTTTTTGAAGACTCGCGTTTTTGGGGTGAAAATCTGCATGTTTTTGTATCAAATCTTCATGCTCTTAGCCGTCTCAGTCTGTCATTGTGCTCTGGGAAGCAGATTCGACCATTTTTCATCAAGAAATCTGAAGTTTTTTCAAGCTTTTTTCAGCTAGGGCCGTTTTTTTTCGAAACCCTAATTTTTGGGGTCGAAAAAATTTTTTGTTTGCAGATTCTTGGTGGGTTTTTCGAGAGCTCAACTGGGTTGTCGTTCGTTTTTTCTGGGTGCCTCGATTTTTGTGCCTTGATTTTCGAGCCAGCAGATTCCTTTTGGGTTTTCCGAGCTCTCTTTCGGGTCATTTTCTGATTCTTCTGGGTCTTCCGTATTTTTGCCTCAAAGAACGTGCCTTCACAGATTTTCACAGTTTTTCATTGAAAAACGTGCCATGGCATCTCTGACAAATATTCTGCTCGAGCATAATTCCAAATTCAATGGTCGCAATTATGGAACCTGGAAGCAGCGCATCATCGCAATCTTCGAATATCGAAACACCGATCAACTTGTTCTTAGTGTTAAGCAGCGTCCGACTTCTCCGAGTCCTGATCAAGATACATGGGATCTGAACAATCGAGACGCGGTAATGCTTCTCAAACTCTCCGTAGCTGATGACCAGCTTTCTCAGATTCCATCCGGCAAGACAGCGGCTGAAATCTGGACACATCTAAAAGGTCTTCATGAGACTTCCGACAAGAACAGAGCCTTCTTTCTGAAAAACACTCTGTTTTCTATTGTCATGGATGAGCGCACCTCGCTCCAGGCACACCTGAATCGGATTCAGGAAATCCGTGATCAGTTACTTGCCATCGGTCGCAAGATGGAGGAAGAGGATATTGTGGTAATCACTCTTCGGAGTTTACCAAATTCCTATGAGCATTTTATCGAGACTCTCAACATCACATCTACTGGTGTTGATCTAAAGTTCACTGATCTCTGCACCCTGCTACTTCAGCAAGATCGGTGGAAACAACAGTTCGGTAGCAGCTCCAGTTCCACCTCCACTGAGCAAGCCTTTGCTGCGAAATCCTTTCAGAAGGATAAGGGCAAGTTTCAGCAACCATCTCAGCAGAAGTCTTTTGCTCTAGCATCCGATGGTACCAAAAAGAAGAACATTCAATGCAACTATTGCCACAAGTATGGTCACATGAAGGTTGCATGTCGGAAACGCTTAGCTGCCCAGTCTAAGCAATCAGGTTCGCAACCCAAAGCGAACAGTGCAAAGCACACTGAGCAGGTGGAATCTGCCTTTTATGCCTTCATGGCTAAAAGACCTGCAGATCATGTACAGTCATCTGCCTGGTACATTGATTCAGGTGCCTCTCGACATTTCACTCACCGCAGAGACTGGTTTACTGACTACTAGCCTTATTCAGATTCTGTTATCTTTGGTGGTGGAGAAGAGTACACGGTTGTTGGTAAAGGCAACATTCAAATTCAGTCTGTTGGGAGGAAGCTCATATTCCTTGATGTGTACTGCATTCCAGGGATGGAACTAAATCTACTCTCGATCAGTCAGTTGCTGCGACATTCTCCACACTTGGCAGTCACCTTCAGTTCACATCAGTGCACCATCACTGATCGGGCGACTAAGTCTACTATTGCAGTTGGTCTTGAGGATCATGGTCTTTTCAGACTTACTGATTCTGGTGATTCTCAGGACTTAGCTATGGCTGCTCTGCGATCTTCCATCAGCACACTTTGGCATCAGCGATATGGGCACTTAAATGTGCATTATCTCTCACAACTTGCTCGGGATGAGCTTGTTCTTGGTTTGCCAGAGATTCAAACCCAACACCTTGGAGTTTGTGACGCATGTCAGGCTGAGAAGCAACATCGCACATCTTTCCCCAGTGGCGATTCTTGGCGAGCTTCTCAAGTACTTCAGCTTGTTCATGCTGATATCTGCGGCCCTATGGCCACTCCTTCTGTTCTTGGGTACAAGTATTTTCTGTTGTTTGTAGATGATTTCAATAGAAAAATGTGGGTGTATTTCCTTAAAAAGAAATTCGATGCATTTATTGTATTTCAGAAGTTTAAACCCTTCGTTGAAAAAGAGTCTGGGAAATCTATTATTACTCTTAGATCAGACAATGGGGGGTAATTTTGTTCTAATGTTTTCTCCAGCTTCTTGGATACACATGGCATCCAACGCCAGTTCGCCACACCCCACACGCCACAACAGAGAAGTGTAGTTGAACGTCGGAACAGGACAATCACCGAGATGGCTCGTTCCATGCTCGAACACAGACATGTTCCGAAGCGTTTTTGGGCAGAAGCAGTTAACACTGCAGTTTATCTGTTGAACCGGTCACCCACAGTGGCGGTCAAAGGTAAAACTCCGGAAGAGGCCTGGTCAGGTCGCAAGCCCAGAATCAGTCACCTGAAGGTTTTTGGCTCTCTTGCTTTTGTTTGGATCCCTGATGCTTCACGCACCAAGTTGGATGCCAAGAGTCAGAAACTGATGCTTGCTAGATATAACAGTCTTCACAAAGCCTACCGCCTTATTGATGTTGAGACATCTCGTCTCATATACAGCCGCGATGTAGTCTTTGATGAGCAGCGAGGACCATTCATGCCTGTTTCTCCTGTTCCTGATCCAGCAGACCAGCCTATGCAGGTTCATGATTTGGGAGTTCGGTTTCCATTAGGTCCACCTAATGGGAGGGCTCCAGTAGCTCCTACAGCTCCAGTCCTACCAGTGATACCTGTACAGCCACCTCCGGCTTCTCCTGCAAGATCACCTCGTTTTGAAGATGCTTCACCTTAGTTTGATCCAGATTCTTCTGATCAGGATCCTGCTGATCAAGCATCTCCTAGTACTACTGTTGGTCATTCTCCTCTCCGGCCTAAGTGGTGGGCTAAGACACTTGCTGATCTTCATGATGATGAGCTCATTGATGGGAGAACTACTCGAAAAAAGAGCAAAACTATAGATTCTGTTAACTTTTCTCTTATGGCCAACATTCACAGTGTGTTTGAACCTCAAACATATTCCGAGGCTAAAGGAATTCCAGAGTGGGAACAGGCCATGCAATCTGAACACCAGAGCCTGCTGAAGAACAACACTTGGGTCCTTTCTGATCTTCCCCCAGGGAAGAAACCCATTAGCTGCAAATGGGTCTACAAAATCAAATACAAATCAGATGGTACTTTGGATAAGTACAAAGCTCGTTTAGTGGCAAAGGGCTTTTCTCAGCATCAGGGCATTGATTATGAGGAGACCTTTGCTCCTACTGCAAAGATGAGCACCATCAGATTAGTCTTAGCCATGGCAGCACAGTTTGGCTGGAAGGTCCATCAGATGGACGTAAAGAGTGCTATCCTGAATGGTGATCTCCATGAAGAGGTCTACATGACGCAGCCTCCTGGTTTTAAGGTTGCTGGTAAAGACCATCAGGTTCTCAGATTGGTAAAAGCTCTCTATGGTTTGAAGCAGGCCCCTCGGGCATGGTACATCAAGATTGATACGTACCTCAGTGATCAAGGCTTCAACAGGAGTTCTTCAGACTCAAATCTGTACATCAAGACTACTGACAATGACATCATCCTTCTGGTTATCTATGTGGATGATCTGATCATCACTGGCAGTTCGGCATCTTTGATTCAGGGAATCAAACAACACTTATGCCAGTCTTTTGATATGACTGACCTTGGGCTCATGCATTATTGCTTAGGTGTTGAAGTTTGGCAACAGTCTTCTGGTATATTCATCTCTCAGTCCAAATATGCCAGAGCCTTGTTAGACAAATTCCGAATGCAGGATTGCAAACCTGCATCTACACCTATGGAGAAAGGTCTCAAGTTATCAGCCAAGTCTGATTCTCCTTCCGTTGATGATACTACGTATAGGCAACTAGTAGGCAGCCTCATCTACCTATCTGCTACTAGGCCTGATATCAGCTCCGCAGTCAGCTATATTTCACGCTTTATGACAGCTCCTAAGGCTGATCATTGGATGCCAGCAAAGCGTGTGCTTCGTTATGTGAAGGGCACTTCTGATTATGAACTTCTGTATTCTCGGAGTTCTAATCCTAAACTTAGTGGGTTCACAGATTCAGATTGGGCAGGCTCTGTTGATGATAAAAAGTCAACATCTGGATATGTGTTCAGTTTGGGATCCGGTGCAGTCACATGGACCAGCAAGAAGCAGCAGGCAGTTTCTCTCTCTTCTACAGAGGCTGAATATAGAGGGACTGTTAAGGCAGGATGTGAAGCTGTCTGGCTTCGTCGGATGCTTGGGGATATGCAGATGTCACCAGCAGGACCGACTACTCTGTTTGTTGATAACGAAGGCGTTATCAAGTTAGCACGGAATCCAGTCTTCCATGAACGAACCAAACATGTGGATGTTCATTGTCATTACATACAACAGCTGGTTGAAGACGGGACTATAGATCTGCAGTATGTTCCTACCTCAGATCAGACTGCAGACATTCTCACCAAGCCTCTTGGTCCTGATAAGTTTGTCAAATTCAGAGGACAGCTTGGTGTGTTAGATAGATTAACCATTAAGGGAGGGTATTACAATAATAGATAAGACGTCTATTATTAGTTAATGGTTATCTTGTAAATATCTTTAGCTTTAGTTTGCTTTCGTTTTTTGCTTTCTCTGGAATAGAATGTTTCTATTCTTTACGATCGTTTCCTAAGGAAACATCGTCTCTTCCTTTTGTATAAATTGACCTTTCGGTCTCTGTTATTAATAAGCAAGTATTTACCAATTACCTTGTAATAAATACAACCTATCACCGACCAAAAATAATAATAATAATAACCAGAATTATGCATATATAATGAGAATGATCTAATATATGTCTATATATTACAGAGATAGAGGTTTATAATAATAAAATCAGAATGATATACTCAGTCACGTTATATATATATATAGTTAATAATAACGGGTTTGGATTATATATCTGAAAGATCAAACATATATATCTGAATGATCTATAAGATATACCAAAAAGATTTAATAGATATATGAACTATAAGTAATATCTAATATAAATAATTACTAAACATATAAACCTATGGTCAGATCCTATTACTACTAGTACCTGAAGAGTAAGGGACTGAAGTGTTTCCAGGGAGAGGCCTGTCTAAATCCAGCCAATAGGTTGGTTCCTAAGAGAGAGATCAGCGTCCCTTCAAAACCTTGAGGGGCTAGCCTAAAGGCAGGATAAGGGCTTGGATCTGCAAACTTTGCGGGAACCTATTATGATTGGTATCTAAGCAACTTGGTTACGTCCAAAGCTGCTTCTTCTTTGACCAAAATGATAATAAGAGTAGTATGGACATTACGGATCATTAATAGTGAGATTTCTTACTATGTTTGATGAACGTATAACTTTCCTTACTCTGAATAATGGCATATCATAGAGTTGACTCAATGCAACTTAGTCCAATCAGATTAGGCCATAAGAATATTAAAATGGGTGAATTCTGGTTATAACAGACCTAAACCTAGCAGGGACATTACAATTGAAGAGCCCACATGTCAATCACTGCCTTCTTTCAACACATTCAAGAGACTAGAAGCTATAAATGGCCTTAAGATACAACCTCTTCACTTATTTAAATGGATATACCTTTGAGACAACGGCTCTCATAGCTTTAGCCTCGAAATATTAGCCTCAACATCATAGTCTTCTTTCTTCCCAACAGCACAAATCAGCTTCTTGTCATTGGTGTAGCTCTAGATTAGCCTTTGAGTTTGATCCGCTACTTGGAGGAGTACCATGCTTGACCCTCCCAGACCTTGATAATCTCCAATGAGCATTATTATATATTCTATCACTTCCCTTCAAAGTGATCAATGAAGACACTAATGACTTAACAATTTCAAGTCCAAACAATGATGCATGGCGATCTCCAGATCTGTGCAGCATTTACTCTTTGGGGTTCTCAACCAATTGTGCTGGTGCTCCCTTGTTTTTCGAATATTTTTGCTTACGTTCATCCCTTCATGTAGCCTTACTAGGTTTCTCTTCCTAGAATTTTCTATTTTAAACTGTTGTATTCTCAACTCCCAGAAACCTACTCTTCATTTATGGACATTAATACTACTTCTTTCTTTATACTTTTGTTACCCTCAGGCTTACTTACTTTCAGGTGCACTTCACATTGAATTGTTCCAATCATAGCGTCAAAAGCTATTGGCATAGCTTGAAACCATAACACGACATAACTCATTTTAAACTTGAATTTTATGGTTGTACTAAAGATTGCCCTTAGACCCAAACTACTGAGCAGATGTTATTGAATTCAAAGCTCAGAAGAGCACTGGAGTTACTCAAACCTCCATATACAGCATCACCTAAGACACAGTACATAAGGACTATGGCACAAGGTCACATATATCTTGGCCATGCCCCAAAGAAATGCATCACGATAATTTAACAGATATCTCTGAAGCATGGAATAGAACCTGTTGTTCTCTCAAATATGAAAATAGCAATGTCATTCGTATTTAGTGTTTACCAGCCTATATATGGTCTGGCTGAAATGATTGTACCACTTTGTATCCAATATGTTTCTTTATTACAGGTTCTTGAAACAAATATCACTTTTATAGATTCTTGTTTGTCTACAGCAGGAGTTGCCCCTTTATACAAGTTATTTATGAATTATAGATTTACTTTGGATTTCAATATCTCAGTATTAATATAAGCATACAAATATCTTCTTGTATGCTTGTTATATGTCTATCAAATCTAATATTATGATAAGTGTAAACTTTCCCCAGTAATCTTTTAAAATTAACTTGATAATTCCAGTGTCCAACTATGAATCGGATAAATTAATGCAAAGAATATAAAATTACTGAAAATAAATGAAAAAGTAAACAAGCAGTGTTTGGTAAGATACCAAAGCTTCCACACCACGAGCAGCAGCAATTGCTTCACGGTTTCTATCGTCAAATGACAAGTTCCACAATGCTCCAGCTGCCTCCTGCCTGAAGAACAAGGATAACATATTAATGTAAGACTCTGGTATAAATGACATTTTACTGAAAATGCGACAGCTTTAAAATCTGCATACATCATGTAAATCAAAGATCAGAATATGGTCCCCTGTTTTACATGGTAATGCACAAACCAAAAAAAGATGCACTATGAACAAAGCCTAAAAAATAAATGTTTAATGTTCTGGGGATCATTAACAACTTATCAATTATTATTAGGAGAAATCCAGTAGATGACTCTTTCAATACCTTGCCAGAAGGGTATATAAAGATAGCAAGGTCAATAGGCAACTTAACTTGAGCTCCATTTCTCAATAAGGATACACAACACATTTTGCTACACCATTCACCAGATAAACATAATCCATGCAGTTAATACCTAATTTTGTTATCATTAACATATATTATGAACTGTAAAAAAATTGACGTGTAATCATATATGTCCAATCAAATTTTCTCTGGAAGAAGCAAGAAAAATAAAAACATTGAACAATAGTGAGGAGATTAAACCTGAGAGGTTTTCTGGTAATTCTTACTCTTATAATGTCATCTTTTGCATGTTTAGAGACTGTTTGAAAACAGAAATGCATTTCATATGATGAGTTTTCCTAAAAAAATAAAATCGAAAACTCCAAATTGAAAATCATTTTGTCAAATTTGCATTGTTTTTGTTTTCAACTACCAAATCTATAACATTATGCTTTCTCATTAACAGATAGAAAGCTTTTTAAACATTTCCAAGTTGCCTTATAGTAAGGATGCCCCTAAATAAAAACATTGAACAATGCTGACGAGGTTCAACCTGAGAAGGTTTCCTGGGAATTCTTACTCTTAGAATGCCATCTTTTGCATGTTTGGAGTACTGTTTGAAAGCAGAAATACATTTCATATGATGAGTTTTCCTAAAAAATAAAATCAAAAACTCCAAATTGAAAATCATTTTGTTAAATTTCCACTGTTTTTTGTTTGCAACTACTAAATCTATAATATTATGCTTTCTCATTAACAGATGAAAAGCTTTTGAAGATCACATTACCGAGTTGCCTTATAGTAAGGATATTCAACATTCACAGCTAAACTGACACCTCAGCTCTAAAAGATTTCCTACTAGAATGTTTCAGCCAAGCTGCAACAACGCTGGATATGACAATATTAATAATGAGTATGCTTGAATATATTAATCCCAAGAAATGCATGAGTTTATCATACATGTAGATGAACAATTGAGTATTCCTGTGATGGTGTGTCAGAGGAAAATCTTAGCACAGTAAGTGCTGGTGTGATCATAAGGAATGACCGAGGTACCTTTGTCAAATGTGGTTCACATTTCTTACACATTCATTCCAACAAAAAAAAAGAAGGGAACGCTTTATTAGAGGGTCTCAACCTTGAACAGGAGATGGGATGCAGGAAGCTGCATTTAGAAGAGGACTCTTCAATTGTCATTCAAGGCTTGTCTAAAAAACATTGTCCTAGCTTAGAGGCAAAAGCATGGTTAGAAGAGGCTCTTGTTATTCATGATGAGTTCAAGGACTTTTTTTCCACTCGTTTCAAGAATGCAACAAGGCAGTGAACCTGCTAGCTAATAATGATGTAGACTTAACTCCTTTTTCATGTTTGGTGGCAGATTATGTTCAGGCCTAGGTTGGTTTAGTAAATACTTTGATCTTGGGCTTGCCTACTTAATTCTTCTGCTTTTTGGGGACCTATATATTAGTAGGTCCCATTTGCGGCTTTGCCATATCCATCAGAAGGATTTTATAACTTCTTCCATTTCTCATTTACAATCCATCACCCATGTTTAGTCATTCTTAAGGCTGCTTTGAGTGTTACACAGTAAGATGGCAGTTTACTTTAATCATTATGATGTTGTTTAATACCCAACAACATATTACGTTTGTCATTATATAATGCTGTTAATGTCTCCTCTTGGTACTTGTTTGTATTGTTTTTCATTTCCTGCATGTGGCCAAGTGTGGACCTTGATCTCTCATTAGTATTTTTGTTTGGGTCCTGATCCTTATGGACTGGCAGCAGAAATGGTTCAAAATCTTGTAGCCCCTTTCTTCTTCAGTGTTGTTTATAACCAACGTCTGAATTCAATCTTCACTTGCTCAAATTTGAGCTCCTTAGGTTTGTAAAGCCTAAAATCCATTCTGGGTCTCCAGGGGATTGGTGATTCTAGTGGGCTTTCTCGTAAATCCTCCATTCAAGAAGAGTTCTTACATTGCTAGGATAAAATATTTCATAAAGTTAAGTGTAAAAACTAGGTATCTTGTCTCTTCCTCACTCAATAATCTCTTCCTAATCTCCTACCTGCTTCAATTTTGTTTCCATTTTGTTGCTTGGTAGCTAATTTTTTATGTGTAAAAGTAAAAACAGATATGTTACACCTGGTAAGATCAACTACTCATGCATTCATTTTAGTTAATTCACATGAACACTCACAGTTAATTGTTTCAGCACAAAAAGCTCATTTTTGGAAATAATAAAAAGCACTGCACTTCCATCAATTAATTGTTGTGTTTTGCTATTTACAGCTTTTCGTTACAAACATACAAGTCATAAGAGCATTCATGCAACACATGATAACCAACATGCCAACCTCCCTCAACCAGGCAATAAGCTGCCAGTTATTCCTTCCGGATAATATAATTTTTTGAAGACAAAAATTGAGAGAAATAAAATGTCCTCTATTCAGTAAAACAAACCTATAAAATGACGTTTAAGTACCTGACACCTTCATTTTGAGAGAATGTCAGCTGCACCAATGCTTCAAGAGCACCTGCTTCTTGGCCTACAGCAGCATTGTTACCATTGCTGTCCCCATGAGCAGCCAAATTAGCTAAAGCACGTGCAGCCTGCATAACACACAGATAAATTAAGCTTTAAAGAATTCAGCTGCTAAATTAGCTAATGCAGAATCATTAAACACAAAAATTGGCCATTGAATCCAAATATGCAACCATGAATTGCATTCATGCAATCAATGAACCTATTATTGCTTTCAGAAAAAGCTACTCTGGAGAACGTAATGTAGCTCCCAGATGATCATAACAACACCATATATTTTCGGATGAAAATCAGACTCCAAACATCCAATGAATAAAAATAATAATTTGCTAGGCCTACCTCAGTTGATCAGTTCCATCACAGCACACATTATCTCAAGTGGTTAATAATTTGGTTAGTCTATAAGGCTTGATTTTGTCTCAAACTCACAAAGAGACCATATGCACCAGACTTTATTTAGTAAAGAAATTTTATGGACCTCTTATTCACAAGGTCAACTCTTTCGAAGAGCACAAATAAAGTATCAAAATGCCTTAGATAATGCCATGCTGTTAGATCAGATATTTTTCGCTTGTGGCTGGGCATTCCTTGCTTGCTTTGTTGTCTTAAGAGGCACATTGCCCAATCATCACACAAATCCTCAAAAAATGTGCACAAATGTAATTTAGGAAAAACACACATCAAATGATAAGCACATAATGTTGCAACAAAAGAGATTTTTTTTCTCTTCTTTAAGATTTACTTTTGTACTTCTGCATACAATAAATCATTGACTAAAATTATCCAATAAAATATAGAGGTGATGACCTCAAGCACGGAGGAACAGTGTAATATATAGTACTCCCAAATAAAGAGGCGCAACAATTGGGATAAATATCACCATCACACAAACCACATGAACATAATTATTGACATCAAATTCTGGACATCTTTCTTCTCAAACATAACCACTTTCTTATTCTAACCTTCATCATTTTTCCTTTCCATATGTTTATCCCCCTAAACTTGAGTTGTCATCCATAACAACCACTAAGTTGGGAACTGAAAGATAGTGTAGCACTTGCTTGGAATACTCCAACTTACAAAAATCACCTGAACAATTTTTTGAAATTCTATCTCTTCAGAAATAACATAGATATGTCCTTCGAGAATATTTTATGGGTCTTCTTCGTGTTTAGCTTACTTCCTACAAACACTTGGGCTTCCTAACGAGTTAAGAAAAGGTACAGCTTCTATCCAAAAAATATTCAAACAATAAATAGTTTAAACGGGAAAACACCATATAGTAAGCAAGATATCATTCCCATCCTTACAACCTCTAGTGCTCGATTAGAATAGAGTACTAACATATACAGTAATAAATGAAGAAAATTATCCAATAAAAAAAGTTAATTTTATTATCATTAACATATATCATGTAATGTAGAAATTTGACGTGTGATCATATATCCATCCAATCAAATTTCCTCTAGAAGAAGCAAGAAAAATAAAAACATTGAGAAATACTGACAAGGTTAGAACCTGAGAATGTTATCTGATACTTCTTACTCTTAGAATGTCATCTTTTGCATGTTTGGAGTACTGTTTAAACGTGGAAAGTGAAATACATTTCATGTGATGAGTTTTATCTAAAAATAAGATGAAAACTGCAATTGTAATAGAGTACAATAGCATCTTGCTCATGACTTAAGAAATTTGAAAATAGCAACTAAATAAACAAGGAGGCATCTATATACCTCGCATGAATAAAATAAATAAGAAGGCACCCACAGATCATGCACAAGAATGAACAAGGAAGTAAGTAAAATAAAAATTGATCAACATCTACAGATCATGCACAAGAATGAACAAAGAAGTAAGTAAAATAAAAATTGATCAAATTATGCTTTCTTTGATAATACCACAAGCTGGTTAACATTATTGGTCAATTATCTTATGATTGTTTGATTATAGAAAAGTGTGACACGTACATGGTAATTAGATAATCTACGATACATGATATTAAAATTTAAAAAATAATGAATTTAAAGGTTGTGAAGACTTATGATTGGGATTATGGTTTTATAGACTAACGTATTGATGAAAAACCAAATGCAAATGTGGGAACAAGTTGAAGACAAGAGCATGGTTAATGTGGAGATGTTCTATCCGCCTGGAGAAGATTTATATGATGGAAACTGATGCACACGCTCACAAAGATACATTCTTTCTGCATTCCAAATGATTTATTATATTTTGGGTTATCGTGGATACATAGTTTAAAGTGGGTGTCATTTTGCTTTCTCATGGATACATGGTAAAGTGTGCATCATGTTTTCAATGTTGTTTATAGTTATGATGGTCAATGATTGACTTACATATATGCAATTGTGTTACCTATTTATACTTTTCATTTTTTATTTTTACGTCATTGGTTTATATGTTACGTGATCATTTTTATTAGAAAGATCAAAATGTCTATATCAAAATCTTGGTAAAAACAACCCCAGAAAATTTTGGAAAGAGCTTCAGCAGAGAAAAACTCAGATAGTGAATAACATAACAGGAACCAAATGGCTGGAATATGCCAAGACTCTCTACGAATGTGATCTAAGAGAGCATAGTATCATGGAAACAGAGACTACAGGGGAGTTATTCAGTGAAAATGATATTATTCAAGGCATCAAAATGTTAGCTGTTGGTAAAGCGCAAGATATAGATGGGCTACAAGCGGAATACTTAAAATGGGGTGCTGAAATCCTCACACCACACATCACTAAGATTTTCAACAGTGTCAATAGAGAGGGTTTCCCTGTAAAATGGACTACAAGTGTGGTGATCCCACTCCACAAAAGTGGAGATATAAACAATCCTTCTAATTACCGAACCATCATGATCAATCCACTATTTGGCAAGTTATTTGGTAGTTTGGTAGAACAAAAAATCAGCAACTGGGCTGAAACAGAAGGCAAACGTGCAAAAGGGCAAGCAGGCTTTAGACCAAAACACTCTACTATAGATCACGGCATCACTCTCAGGCATTTGATAGAGAAAGTTTGGGACACTCCGGGGAACGAGGCTTTTTGTTGTTTCGTGGACTTTAAAAAAGCTTTCGACACAGTGCCACGTAATAAACTATGGGATAGAATGGTAGAGCTGGATGTCCCTAAAGAACTTACGTCAGCGGTTTACAGATTATATGAGCAGGTCAAAGCTAAAATCAGAACGACAGAAGGGTTATTAGAAGATTTTGATAGCAACATCGGGGTTAAGCAAGGATGTCCGCTTTCTCCCACACTATTCGGGCTTTATATTGACAAGTTAGAAGAGTGGATAAACAAGACCAATGGTGAGGGGGTGCAGCTGGCCCACTTCGTGATAAGATTGCTCTTATATGCAGATGATCTCATAATTCTTGCTAGAACAGCTAAAGGTTTGAAAGAGCACTTGAAAGCACTAGAATTTTTTTGCCATGATGTAGGAATGCAAGTTAACACTAGCAAAACCAAAATTATGATCTTCTCACTAAAGAAGAATAGGGGCATACAAGACAAGTTCCTGTTTGAAAATAGCCCCCTTGAGATTGTGGAAGAGTACAAATACTTGGGCATCGATTTTCATAACAAACTCAACTGGGATACTTGTAGATCGAAAAGAATCCAAGGGGGCTGGAAGGCATTATACTCTTTACAAAACAAGTGCAGGAACGCAGAATTATGGGATTGGACGACCATGAAAACTCTGTTTGGTTTGCTGGTCACTCCGGTTATTCTATACGGATGTGAAGTGTGGGGCGGTAGTATGTCCAAACAGAAATGGCGGCAAGTAGAAAGAATTCAAAAACACTTTATCACATGCAATCTTAAAGTCAAGACCACAGTTCCGTATGAAATCCTTTTGGCGGAGGTGGGTTCCTTTCCATTAGAAGCCGTCGCATTGACCCGAATGCTAAGCTATTTAAAGAAAACCCAAGGTCTAGAAACACATCGTTGGCCCAAGTTGGTAATAGAGGAAAAACTTGTGAGGCGGAAAAGCACATGGATGAAACAAAATGACAAATGGATGCAAAAATGGGATATCAACATCCAAGCTTGCCCGGATAACATTAAAGAAATAAAAAAGTTTGTCAATGAAAAATTTCGCAATATTCTGTGGACAAGACACATAGGGAGGAAAAAATCTTATTACATTAAAGAATTTAATCCCACTTCTAGTCATGATGAAAAGGCCTATATAAGGGCACCTATTAACTGGAAAGCAAAAATGTTGATGGCACAAATTAGAACTAGTTCACATCAGCTGCGATGTGAAACTGGTAGATGGCAAGTTCCAAAGGAAGAGTGGGCAGACAGAACATGTTTATTTTGCAATATGGGAACAGTGGAGACAGAGCAACACTTTGTCATGGAATGCTTTGGCTTACAACGACATCAGATCTGATTATACAAAAATTCTGCAGAACAAGGACTTCAACTATTTATTTGAGGAAGATCAAGTGAAGAGAACAGCGGAGTTGATTATCAAAATTCAGAGAAGAAGAGACAAGTTAACCAAAACTTTGCAACTGACTAGTTTGGCTCCTGACTCGGGAGGGCGATTGCATGGATCCCATAGACTACTTTAGTCTCGTGGACGTCATTAAAATCTATCATATCATATCATATCATGCAATTTACTATTGATATAAAATTAAGTTGGAAGTAAAGATTTAAATTAAAAACTATGTTTTAAAAGCATTGAACTGTCTTTAGTGCACACCCAGGCCCAATGCATGAATTTAACTGCAGTCTGCAAAGCAACAGCAAAGGAAAGCTTCAGCAAAGCTTTCAAAGGGAACTCCAAAGAGACCTCAGGCATTTTTGTATGGTTGAATAAGGGCAAAAATAGGGAAATAACAATGGCAATTTGTGTTAACGATTTGACAAGACATGAAGATAAACAACAAAAACAAAACACTGAATACTAAGACACAACAATTTGTCCTAGGAAAACCCTCCAACATGAGGAAGAAAAACCCAGCCACACAAAAAAATCTCTTTACTAATGGATAAGCAGAAGTCTGAAATACAATATGCCCAAACACAACGCTCAAACTAAAGTGATATTTAGAAACACAAAATATAAATACAAAATCCCCACAATATGAATTCCTCTTGAAGAATATATAAAAATGCCTTTGTTAGGATTAGAGAGACAAAAGACAGAAAGGAATAAAGCACACATAAGAGATGGAAGACACAAAGATCATGGTTTACCCAATCCCTGGCTACATCCACCAAACAGCCAGTCCAATATTATTATCTAGTGCTTTCAACCTGATTACAATCTACAATCCCTTGCAACTCAATACCGCCATAAGAAGCTACTAAATCATCATCTATCATAAAATCCCTAACCCTAAGCCATTTTATACAAGAATTATGTCGCTTACAAAATTAGGACTAGAATATGTTGTCCAATAGAAAAATAACTCTCTATGCCTTTTACAATAGTAAATTCATTTTTGGCTTCAAGGATGCTTCCTATCAACCCCACCCTATATCACGACAAGGAGTGTGCCTAGGGCACTACCCTAGGACCCCGCCTTGGGCGCTGCCCCCAAACCCCCGTAGAAGAAATCTGGGGGGAAGCCGCGCCAAATGAAGTGGGAAACATTAAACTTTGAGTCTGATTAGGCTCCACCTAACAATAGGCTTGACCTTCAAATATCTTGTTGTTATAAAGTAAAGATCATTTTGTTGTCTTGACTTTTCATTGTCTTGACTCTTCAAAGGGTGTGATTATTCATACAAAAAACAGTACAGTGTTGTGGACTCTTCACAGTCTTAAGTCACTTGTGCGCTGATGCAACCATCGCAAGTATATATAGGATAGCTCATGCAAATACCAATCTTCAACACTACTCAGCTCATTTGCAGAAAAAAACATATCACAGAATCTCTCAACTTGATAGCATGATGGAGTCACTCAACATGATGTTCACCATAGCTACTGCAATAAATGTAAACACAAGCTCTCATCAAAATTTCACTGAATATGATGTTCTGGAGTCTCTCAACATGACATCCACTATAGCTACTCTCATGAGTGGAAAAAGCAATACCTCTGTTTCAGATGCAAATAAGGGTTTTCATCTCAAATTTCTCATTCTTAGAGAAAAATGCATTACAAGAATTTTCACCTCAAATTTACCTCTAGATAAAAATGCATTGCAAGGGCTTTCACCTCAAATTTCTCCATCTCACAGAAAAATACATTACAAAGGCTTTCCCCTCAAATTTCTCCATCTCAGAGAAAAATGCATTATTAGCAAGCAATATGAGCAATTGATGCTAAGACTCCCTCTCAGCAAAGGCAGCATTCTCACAGATTAGATTATCAAATTAAATTACAGTCGACTCCAATGTTTGACCAAACAAAGAGCATTCAAAGCCACACTACTTCACGAGCTTGTTGATCCTCTACGAAGGACTCGGCATTATCCATCTGCCCCTCAAACTCCCTCTGAATCTCTAACCCGATATGAAGGATGAGTCGTTGCAGAGTATTTGCACAGTTGAATTAGTAAGCAGCTCAAATAAGATCCAGTCACTTCATTTCCTTCGCTCTAGAGCCCTTCCAAATCACAACTTTATTGGTCATACAGCCTCTGAATATCTGTATGTGGAGTTTCAGCCAATTTGAAATACAGAGCATCCTCCAGACTTCATAAAACTCCACTGTGGTGTAGATGCACCTTAACATCAGACGAATATATCACATACCATGTAATTTTGGTCATTTATTTGTATTATGGCCAAATGTCAAAAAATTGTGTTATACTTAAATGTAAGTAAAACATTTTGCAAGTTGTAAAATTATGCTATAAGGAATTCGATGAGTCATAGTAGTTGAACAGATTGGTAACTGTCCACTAATTGTTTAAAAAGGGGCTGGAATGATTTGAAGAGCACAGCCGAGGAGAGGAAATGTAATGAATGAAAAGCCTCTGTCTGTCCTGCAGGTACAGATCAAGAGACTTAATTAGATGCAATTTGGTGTATTGGGTTCAAATGCATAGTTTTTTTTTCAATATTATTTGGATTTAGCAAATATGAATGCTGATTTGTTATTGATTTATTGCCTATTTCTAATGTAACTACTGTTTGTAATAGGATTTCAAACCGAACATGAATCATCGGTTATGGGAAGACACAAGATTCAATATGTTTGCATTTGGTTGATTTAAGCAAATATGGTATTGGGCTGGAAGATGCAGTTCCAAATTGATTTATTATTCCCATTAGAAAACTACATTTTGGGGTGTTTTTAATATCTCATAGTATTGGATCTTTAATGTGTAATCAGTTCTTGTCTGCGACAGACCTGATTTCAAGAATCGGTTACGTAAGTTTAGGACTCTTGTTGTATTCATGCTTAATGTTTTTGGGTTTGGAAGAGACCCCGATTTGCTTCCGATCCTAATTCTCTGATTATGAAATGACTTATCCCTTTTAATAGTCTGATTTTATCATGTTCTGTCGGGTTTTTTTTAAAGGAAGTATTAACAGTATGAAAGAGATCAACATTTTAACATTGTGACAATGGATTCAAAATGATTATGTCCAGGCAATAATGCAAACACTGGTGAATTTGTTCTGTGATGGATTAGAGTCGGAAATCGCTCAATTATCTCTTTCGACCAATTTGATATGGGTTATTGAGTGTAATGGAATTAACCCACTTTGAAACTTTGTAAAACATTGAATGCATATGAACATTTAATCTGGAAAGAACCAATTAAAGCTTGGCATTTGTTAAGTTGGATTCGAACTTGGGATTCCAGTTGGAATGTACCATCAGTTTGTTTTTGAAAAAGGATTTGGTGTTAAAATGATAACTGTGTTCTGAAAGTGACCGATAGGTAGAAATACAAGTCATTGTTTATGAAGGATCATTAGCAAATTTTAATGATTGAGGCATTAATATGATAGAAGAATAAATTGGACCCAGAATTCTAAGTGACTAGTTAGCCAATTGTGTCTGGGATGTTAAGTGGAAGAATGTTTTCTTTTGCCTCTAATCAAATGATATTAACAAAGAATGGCGTTCAAATATGCAGATCTGGAGCTCTCTGATGCTCTGCATCACACTGACACCAGCAGCAACTTATAGACTCAACCTGTTCGATTGGATGATAAAGAATCAAAGATTGAATTGAAGCTTTATATTCCTTTAGAGAGCCAAGATCAGTAAACTAAGTGAATCGTATACATAGATTCTTAAACATGTTCCAGTGAGTCTACAAGTAGCTCTAATCATTCAACTCAACTAATCTTATATGAAGTTCATTTGTCGAATTTGAAATCTGTGCCACATTGTTGGACTTGATAGCAACACATATGACACGAACCAGAACTAAAGCAATCATCTGCAAAATCCCTGTCCATTCTTACAGCAATGGCCAGCATCCTTGCCAAACATTACAAACATTACTCACCATTCACATGAGGAAATGAGAAGCCGCATATGGTTAAATCAAGTGATTCAACCACACATGGCATTGATGAAGCCAGCATGTACAGATATTTCAATGAACTTGTACTTCCTTCCGTTGCCTGCTCCCACGCAGCAGGAGAAAATTTGATTTAATTTTAAATGTCATTCAGATTTGAAGCCACCAATGAAAGAGCCGTTGTACACAGATCTTAATTGTTTGATTTTTCAATATTATTTCCCACAAATGTCTCTATCCAGAAATGAGCAGAATTTGTTCCACTTCATTTGCCCTCTTGCAACCCAAATTAGAAAACTAACCTATGCATCACAAGGCAAATATAATTTGAACTAGAACAAAGTATAAGTTCAGATTTCTAGAAACTGGAAGCAAGACAGAATCAGAAAATCTGGTTAGGTTATTCCTTCGTATTCTCACTAGAAATTTATTATAAAGAAACTTCCCTCTGAGGGCCCGAACTCCACTTTGCAGACCATGAGTCCTGGCATAAAAAATAGCCTCACACAAGCTACTGATGGGCCTCCATAAGCAATAATCTGGTCCATGAGATCATTGGAAGCAGGGGAATTGGGCGTAAGTGAAAAGAAACCTTGTTGCTTCCCCTCATACACAACCAACTCCATCTGTTTCTCATACTCCTCCAACTTCTCTGAATACTTGATCTCTCCATTTAGCAAATGATCACAACTGCCTGCAATAACCAGCTCAGCAGGTAATTTCAGTTCCTTCAAATTGGTTCAAATTGGGAGCATCGAGAGCAAAAAGTTTGGAAACAGGGTGGCCCCTGTCAGCCTCAACAGACAATGAAAGCCTCTAGTACTGATCATTCAAACAACAACCATGGCAATACCCTTCAGAATGGCTCTGAAACAACCATGGACTTCCAAGATGGCTTGGAACAGGACACTTGGGATTATGAATACAGTGATCTTTGCAGGATTGCTTTCATGCTTCATTCTCATTTAGAGTTTACATAACTTAACAGCAAGAAGCAATAATTTCAATTAATTATATTTATTACAAAACTTTCCCTATTGTTTGATCCCATTATTTCTTATGGATTGTGACCTTTATTTCCTTGTGCTAAAGAATTACACTTCTCAAAATTGAAGACCTTTTCGTGATTGAAACCTGAGTTTAAAGGAGCTTTTCACTGCTGCCAAACACTTGAGTTCAAACTTATGGAAACCTAAGAAGATACAAAATTTTCAGGTACCTGTTCTTGGACACCCTCCACTTTGCAGGAACAAGCAAGCATGACTAAAGCATGAACGCCACCAGCCAGTGCAACTTCCATACTGCACTTGTCATCAGCAGCCAAGTTAGCAAGTGCGCCTGCAGCACGTTCCTGCAACCGCAAATCAAAGCTAGTTAAATGGCAATACCTTTCTTTACAAAGAGTTTAGAGCTTCAATATTAAAATACCATGAGTAAGGCTAAGACAATTTGTTAGCTATACTGGATTGCATTACCAAAACTCCGTCACCACCAGAGGCCCACTTAAATATAAGATCCACAAGTGCCTTTACACCACCTGCTACTGCAATGGCGCTCTGAAATTTAAAAAATTACAACCCAAAAGTCATCACAATTCTGAAATTAAAACCTTGTAATCTACAAAATGCAAGCTAGAACTGAATATGTTACAACCATAACCTTGTGTTCTTCACCAACAGATAGATTCCATAAACCACCTGCAGCCTCCTCAGCAACCAATCTGTTTGGGGACCTTGCAAGGGATGCCAAAATGCCAATTCCTCCTTCTATTGCCACTGATTTTGCAACATCGGCATTGACAGACAAGTTTGCTATAGCCTGCACTACCAGATTATACATTTTGGTTATATTAAGTGAATTAAGTGAAGATAAAACTGATCATGGCCATGTGATGCCAGCTTTTATAATATAGTCAAGCACCGTTCCAACTAAAATTTCACCTTAGCGGCTTCTGATTGTACACCCTCACAACAAGACTTTGCAATTCCCAAAAGGAACTGAATCCCACCACCACGCATCACTGCTTCTGCCCTTGATGGGTCAACAGTTGCATTTTCATCATCAACAACAACAAATGTTGCAAGACCAGTTGCCGCCCTTTCCTGGACCTCTTCCTGCAAGCTTCTCAATAAACTCAATAATATTGGGGTTCCCTGTTTAAGCCAAAAACTATCTAACCCAGGGGGATTAGTCTCAGCAATCCGCAGCAGTGCATGAGAAAGGACCCATTCAAGCCATTCAGTCAACTCTATAAGACTCTTATCCCCACTTCTCAGGTTCTGCCTGTTCCAAAACTTAATCATTTCCTCCTTCTCAATTGTTACAGCAGACAATGTCTGCTTCTTAAAGCCCCTTGAAAACAAATTCAATTGATTCATTGAATCAAGCCCTGCAAGAACATCAGTGAACCGGGCCAACAGCAGCTTTGCCTTTGAATTGTAATTTGCATAACTGCGGTTCTCCTCCAGCAGAGGACAATGCAATGCACATAAGACCCTCAAACTCTGCGATGAAAGCAACCGAAATGCTGCACTAGGTGTCACATCTGTCCGAGAAACATCCAATGCAACCAATTTCGGCAACTTACTCCAGAGCTGCAACACAGTGCTCCACTTAATATTTCTCGATCCAGCAACAGACAGAAACCTCAATGACACTGCATTCCCCAGCGCCCCCTCATCAATACTCATGCAATCCAACAGCCCAAGCTCCACCAGCTCTGAGCAATACTTCACAAGTGCACCGATGGCTTCCCCATCAACATCCCTAACCCCAGACAGCCTAAGCCTCTTTAGCCTGGGGCAACACAGAGCCACAACCCTGATCGCATCACTTGTAATCCTATCACAATAATCTGGCCCCAGCTGAAGGCTCTCCAGGCCCCCGTGCCGGGCGGCCACCATAGAAAGCGTTGCATCGGTAAGTTCTCTGCACACATCCCCGCTCAAATCCCTAAGATTCCTAGCCTCAAGGTTCACAATCACGCTAGCCGTATCGGCACCTCGAAACCTTAGCCGCTGCAATTCCCCACAACGACCAGCCAGGGAAGCAGCGGCTTGCTCATCCAATTTGTGAGCCCTCACATCCAGTGAATTCCATAGGCATGGATAATGCCCTACTGCTCTAAATGTCTTACACACAGAAGCAAGGCTTGCCCTATCCCTGTAATTCAAAAGATGAAAAACCGCGACTACAGTGTCATCTGGGAGAGTTGTCCAATCAACCTCCTCCTGTTTTCTATCAACGTAAACAACCTCCTCCTCATCAAATACCTCATTATTATCATTAGCACTATTACCAACGCAATTGCTATGTATAGCCTTCCCCTTTTTCTTCTCCTTCACATGTACAGCCTTTCTCCGAACCGTCCGAATCATTGCGCTTTCCTTGGATTAAATTATTTACAGCCAACAAACCCTAATGCTCAAACCCTAAGGGAAGAACCAATGTAAAAACCCTATTTGACGCCGCCATCCATATATATTTACATTTTCTCTCCAACTAAAAAACAGCAAACGAGGGCAACTAAATTGAGAAGCAATTTGAGGTACCTGTGGGTGAGCAGTTCAGGACCTGAGATTTTGATGCAATTCACTCCAATTTTATATGAGGACGTAGGAAACCTGCAAATTCATGGGTCGAGGTAAGGTGAATTTCGTGTCGAAAGAGACAATGCAATTTTTTAAAATTGCAGAGCCGGACGGCAGAATTATAAGAAACTTCGTAGCATGTGGCGTAGTACAAATAAATTCTGCTTAGATCAGAAATGTCTGTAAAAGCATTTAAAAGTTCTGCGTTTCTTAGATTTTAGAAGGGTGTAAATTACAATTTAGGTTATGTGGATTTTCTGTCGGGATATTGGAAATTTAGATTTTGTTCGTTTAGAATTGCGTTTTTGTGTTTTGGAATTACGCGATACGTCGCCTGAAAACACTGTTGTTCATATGTTTTTACTGCGCTGGATTCATAAATTTTTTTTTATTATTTCTTTACGATTAATTTACTCGTTATTTCTTATTAAGACAACAAAAAATTTACATTGCAAGAGGAAAATCTTAGGCTTGTAAAACTCTGTGTTATATCAGATCCCTGGAATACGAAATTTTTCTATTTAATTAATTTATGCTTAAGTATTATCGTGGACAATGAATTGGGTTCTATTTTATTCATTTTTTATAATTTCATTTTTCTAATGTTGATAAGTAGCACAAAAAAGGTCGATGAATTTAAAAGCTATGTATACCTAAATTTAATAAATTCAACCACATAAATGTATTAATAATAATTAATAATTAATAAAAAAGTGATGCGTTTGGTTTCTTTGACTTTTTGATACCGTTATAAGAGTGATCGCTACGAATTAGATCAATGGTTGATTTTTCTAAATTAAACTTGTGTTGGATGGTTTGGGATAATATCAAGGTTTTTAGATTGTGATTTTGACAAATAGTTTTTTAAGTTCTTTTGAAGACTTTTTCCAAAAAATAAAAAATAAATGGCGTTATGGGATAATGTGTGGGTCTGTAGTTTGCAATTTTAAGGAGAAATTTGACATAGGTTTTAATAATGGTTGTGACTGCATCAATTGAGTGGATTGTTCTTTTCAAAGATTTCTTCGAATTAAATTTCATGGTTGTGACTGCATCAATTGAGTGGATTGTTCTTTTCAAAGATTTCTTCGAATTAAATTTCAATTATA
The DNA here is from genome assembly GCA_028749045.1 of Cupressus sempervirens. Lineage (NCBI taxonomy): Eukaryota > Viridiplantae > Streptophyta > Pinopsida > Cupressales > Cupressaceae > Cupressus > Cupressus sempervirens. The sequence continues at coordinate 50,040,698 of CM053788.1, read as the reverse complement.
TGATTTGAGACTATATGTGGGTTTATGATTTTGAGGAGTAATTTGTTAAAGGAAATATCTTCTTCCGTGATAAAATAAGTAATGTAGTGGAATGGGCGATAGTTATTTGTGGCCTTTTATTGATTGTATCATAAAGAAACTTATTGTTTTAGTTTGAAGAAAATTATCACTTATCATCAAAAGTCTTTCTTGTTGATCGTGTACAAATTGGTTGATTAGTTTGTTAGATAAAGCTAGAGCTTGTATTCCAAAATTCTTTACATTAGCTTCTTTTTTTGTGAATATGTAACTTTATTGTATTTTTTTAATATAAGGAACGGACTATTCATCAAAAAAAAAATCTTTACATTAGCTTCTTCTCATACTTTCAAGAATGTAGTGGATTGTTGATTTTTTAAGTGAATTTTGGTATGACTCAAAAACCCTTTATAACTTTGATTAGTAGTCACAAAGACATGTGGAAGCTTATTTTCTAGTGGATGTTTCCTGCATGAGTGTGTGAGTGGTTTTCTATGATAGAATCTTGTCTTCATTCTTTCTTGTTGAGAATTCATGTTGTACTCTCTTCAGTTCTCACATGTCTTTAATCAAGTGTGGTGTTGATTTTATTGATGTATGTCAATTATGTATGCCATAGAAGTGCCTTGGCTTGTGATTGTCTATTTAATTCTCTCAAATCAATATTTGGAACCTTGTGGCATCATTTGAAGCTTTGGTTGACAAGCAAGAAAAGGAATGCTTCTAACCATCGTGATCCCTACCACCAAAGTAGATGTTGTCACTTATAATTTTGTTAAATATTTCTAAGTTTGACAAACAAGGTAATAGAAATTTATAGAAATCTAAATAATTGTGCATGTAGGTCATTTTTTAGGATTGTGGAATTAGGTATCCTTATGTGGAATACATCAGTAGGTGGTTTATTCTTGATTTTAATATAATTGAATTATGAAATTTTAGTTTGGATTTTATAGACTTCTATAAGTGGTTCTCTAACTTAATTTGGGTTTTGTGATGTTGAAAATTTGGAAATATTTTTCTTGATATATGTTTTGTGGCTAAGCATCTCTTAACCACCCATTTTAAAAGGGATGTTGTGCTTGATAAGTTATTTCACCTCACAATCTTTTGATGGGCATGAGATGGTTTCCTTGCAATTAGATGGTCAAATTACAATGGTATAACTTCTAAATATTAGCGAATGGTGACAATATTGAGATAATGATAATTTTTAAATAAATAAACAAAAAGGAAAAAACTAAGAACACATAAATTTATGATGAAAATCTAGTAACATATTAATGTAATGTTCCCTTCTTATGTTTGTTCAACATGGTTGATCCTCCATTTCATAAGTTCATGTAGGTTAATCTTCTTTTGTAATGGGACTTTGCAAATATAAGAGTGTGCCATCTAAGTCTTTCTTGGTTTCTATTGATGGCATTGAACTTGTTGAGCACAATTCAGTGCTGAGAAAGGGGTGAATCAACACAAATAAAATTTTAACAATATTATCCCATATCTTAAATAACTTGAATGACAATTAGCAAAAGATAAATTGGAAATTTCATATACACATGAACACATAATAATACCTAATTTATGTGGAAAGCTGAATATGGAAAAAATAAATGTACTCACTATATCCAAACATACAATTATACTATTTTAGGTCATATGCCAAGGAACTCATTGTTCCTACCAATTAGGCACACTGCTAAGGATTATACTAATCCTTAATAAGAAAAAATGGGAACTCATTGATTCAACGTGATATAACTAATCTTCTTATCTACAGTAATGACCTCCAATCTAATCCTGCAAACAACTTCTTAGTTTTTCCTAGTCTGGTCAATCGTATCTTTGCACTTGAATCACACAAACATTAAAGTTTTTTGTAGTGCCTACCCCTAGTTTACATTTTATTATTATTGCCGAACTCTTTTAGGCCAATTTTATGCTTGATGATTAGTAGCATTAATTTTGAGATTATCAAATATTGTTTCATATTCAGTTGATTTTATGATGAGACTACTTAGTACTCTATACTTCATGAATGCATGATGATTATTATAGTGATTTCAGTTATTGATGATGATTAGTTAGATAGATTATCATATGTGTTTTCTTATGGATACTTACCCCATACTACATGTGTATGGTGTGCATGTATATTTTCTTTATGTATGACGTTTCTGATGTGGTTAAGGAAGGGAGTTGTAGTCACCTGCTGGTCTACATGATGCATCACTTCCTGCCATTGCCTATTTAGCTTAGTATATATGTGTTTGTACATGCGTGGATTTTATGCAGATTGCAGAGACTGGGTATCGACTTCCCTAAATTGCCAGGATGAGCATACCCTATCGCATTATCTTAATGGTAAGAGAGAGGAGATAAATTCTTAAGTCCAAATCCTAGCCTTTAAGCCCATTTGTCCTAGAAAATTAGGACAACTATATGAGTTGAGTACCTTCTAAATGCATCATATGATGTAAGTTCATGATTATAACCCTTTAGTTTGATCTTGTATGTGTTTTTTTCTTGATGGGTTTTCGTATTTCGTCCTTTAAGTCTTTGGTATTTTTTTATTAATTAAGTCAAATTAAATGACTTAATTTAATAGAAAAATTTATGGTATTTTTAATATTTAATTAATTGGAAAATTAATTAAATAAAAATAATTAAATTTAAAGATAAAAGTTATAAGTTTAATTTTAGTATGTGATAATATTTATTTAATTTAATAATAATAAATTTAGAGTTTATTTTTAAACAAATGCTAAATACTATTATTATTCAAGTTAATAAATATTTTATCAATTAATGTTTTGAAAATAAATTAAAAAGTGAAAAGATATTAATTTATTAAAAGTTTTAAGATTGCATAAAGTGTGCATGAGATTAAAATTTAATAAATTAATTAAATAAAAAAGAAGTCTAGTGAAATTAAATAAAGTTATTTTATATTTTATAAACTTGCATGAAAACATAAAAGAAAAGTTAATAAAGAGTTAGGGAGTTGTAAGCAAGGAGTCCTCTCGGGTGATCGCACAATTAGTGCCTCGAACTTAGGAGAGAACTCCTTACCAACATTAGAGGGTTCATTTTCAAAGTACCAAAGTTTTGGGAAGGAACCGCAAATTTTGGGGAGAAGGAATTTTGGAAGAGAGGTGGTCTCGAGAGAAGAAATCTCTCTCACAAATCTTTTTGGTGTGTGCAATTTTATCATCAAAATTCAAGTAGATTTTTTATGTTTTGATTCACATAAATAATTATGTTATTTCTTCTTTTTTGTCTTCTTCGTGATTGTTGAATCATGTCTTCTTTGTGGTTGATGAATCATTCATCCAAATTTCATTACGATGAATCTTATAATATTTTATTTTAAAAATTTTGGTATGCATGTTGATTTCGTCTATATATGGGAAGATTAAAATATCATTACAATCCTCCTTGAGTAGAATCAAAATTTGGAAATTAAATTAGGAGGGGTTTTGAAAGAAAAGAAAATTTTAATTTGGAAATGTGAATGGTTGATCGTGCTTTTCTTATCTGACTGTATTTGCAATGTTTATAAAACTATATATATATATATATATATATATATATAATAAAAAATAAACTTTGAGGAGAGTTGTTTAATAAAACATCTTTTTGTTATTTATTTATAAAAGAAAAAAATAATTTTGGAGGGGAGGCGAGGTTGTGACACCCCCACCCCCCCCGCCCCCCCCACCTTTCTTCCCATGGCCAACGTTCGAATGCCAGTAGCCATCAAAGGTCTACATGGCAGACCCACGGCTACCACAACAGACCTGTTGTCGTGGATAGCAAGGCTATCACAGTAGCAGGGCTGTCGTGGTAGCAAGATAGCTTGCGAGCTTAATTGCAAATGGAGTTTTGTTTTTTTTGTTTTTTTATTTTATTTTATTATTACAAAAATTTAAATATTTATTATTAATAATTTCAATAATAAGTTTTAATTAATTATTAATTTAATAAAATTTAAATATTGATTATTAATAATTTTAATAATAAGTTTTAATTAAATATTAATTTAATAACATTTAAATATTAATTATTAATACTATTAATAATAAGTTTTAATTAATTATTAATTTATTAATATATTTTTTATCAATTAATTTAATTAAATTTAGTTTAATTAAATGTAATAAATAATGAATACTATTAAATGAAGTTTTAAATTTATTTAATTATTATAATACTAATTTTAATAAAATTGTAGATTATTTTATTTGAAAATCAACAAGTATTATTTTAATAATTTAAATAAATAATTACCCCTGGATTATTTTAGAAAATTGACTTAAATTCAAATAGGGGTAATTTTATATTTTTATTCGAACATAAGAATGGGTTAATTGTAAGGGTGAACTATGAAACTTATTTACTTGAAACATATATTAAATTGGAAACTGGAAACCATATTGTTTAACTCAACTACGTGTTTTCAAATCAAACCAAACTATAAGACCACTCTGTCTTCTGTGTGTTGTCTCTGTTTTAGGTTTGGGTTGACTAGAGTGTTGACCAGTTCTAGGACGTCTACTAGAGGCTTGGGAGTTATGTGATTATGATGTTATGATGAATTGATCTTGATCTTTTAAACTCAACCATGATAATGTGTCTAGTAAGCTCTGTGATGAGGTTGTAGTTATTGTTTGTTATCACTTTCTAGTGTTCTTGAGTGAAGCTGAGGTGAATGTTATGACATATTTGACTTAACCATTTTGAGTCTTTGATCAGTATTTTTGGGATGCTTTCTAGTTGCTCGTAGAGAACTTATGTGTTATTGTGAATTATCTTTTGATGCTTTCCAGTCACTTGTATAGGGTTGAGGTGAAATTTGTGATTCTTTGATTTGTACTTTTATGAGCCTAAGGTACGTAATCTGTATGTTAAGTTGGGAAGTCGCTTGCAACGGAGGCCAGGGCCCAAAGTGGCTGCCACGGTAACCCATTGTAAGTTGTTTAATAAATGATAACATTTCATTAAATGGGTTTAAAATAAATTAACAAGATATTAGTACCATAAAAAGTCACTAAGGGGCTAGAGGATTAAAAGACTAGCCGGGTAACCTTAGAGTTGACTTATTAGTATGCCTTGTTAGTACGAAAGGATACTAGTGCCGCATTAGGGGGTTGGAGGATTAAAAGACTAGCTAGGTAACCCTAGAGTTGGTTCGTGCAATGACACTTGCCCACTAGCTATATAGATTTCCTATGTGTGTGTGTGTGTGTGTGTTTGCCTCTGGGTCTAGATGTTGATTTATCTTGGAACCTTTGAGCTAGATTACTTCTAGGGTTTCCTGGACTTAGATATTACTTTTAATTTTTTTGGATTGATATCATGTTTAGGACTTGAGACTATCTCCTTAACGCAGTGGGAGTGGGCCTTTTTGGGTTACCATGTGGTTGGATGGTAGTTCTTTTTACTCTTACCATTGAGATTCACCTGTTGTTGTTGTGGCTGGAGTTCTTTGTCTACATTTCCTTTCATTCTATTCTTGTGTATTATGATGGATGGTTATATCTTTATGATGGATGATTTCATTTATTGTATTATACTTTGTTTCATGGATCCGAAAAGGATGATGAGTCTATTTTTATAAATGTATATTCTTTTAGCTTTTCATACCCTGTGACATGTATAGTGGATGATTGAGCATTCTAAATTTTATTGCCAAGTGGCATTCAGAACAAATGTATATTATTTAAATGAACTTTGGACTTTTAATTATTCTTTCATGTGGATGTGGTAATTGTTAGACTTAGTATTAATTAAATTTAAGTGTAATTCAACGTCTTTGGATCCTTAAGGAATGTAATATGTTATGTTTGCTTGTATGATTGTATGTTATTGCTTCCGCTACTTTATGTTTGATGTGTATGTTATTCTTTCCAAAAAAAAAAAGTGTTTGGCAAACTTAGTAAAACTTTAGGTTAATTCTTTTGGATCCCTTGGTGGGACGTTACATTTTTCTCACATGGCCTCATATCATTTGCAATCATTTTCATCAAAATACATAGTTATTTATCCATCTTAAATATTACTAAGACTGACCACAAAAAAAAAAAAAAAAAAGGCATTATTAGTACAAGGTCAAACACTTTGTTCAATGTAGTTCACTTCAAGTAGAGAGGACCCAATTATATCCCAAAAAAACTTTTTTCAAATAATATAATCAATCCATAAGCACTGCAACTACTTATTAAGTCATACCCAAAGGCAACATGTGAAAATGCATTACAAATAGGTTATTCATTGACACCAAAAATGTTGTCCAATGGATGAAATGTCATCTAAAGCACGACGCACCAAAAAAAGCATCTTAATACTCTTATATTTTCCTAGACCTATATATATATACCTAACTAACATGAATCAAATCACCACAAATAGTTGAGCCACCACAAAAAACAAAATAGTGCATGTATCAATGAATTTGTACTCATGCAGAGAAAATTAACGAAAGATATTTGAATTGAAACACCAAATAAACCATCTAACTAAGTTCATTAAATTGCATACCCTAAAATTCCTATGCGAAACAATGAAACTTATTCTTCAATTTTCTTTAAACTATCTTGATAGAAAAGCTTACTATTAGCCAAATAGTACGTTGTATCTTGAGCAAATAATTAGCTTGGGTACTTGTACACATGATAATGCAATGTTTGCAAAAATCATTCATTGATTCTAGAGCCATAAGAATCCATCATTTAAATGCATTATTTAATAAAATCTCCAAATACTCTTTCTTACACATGTCGTTCTTCCATATTTAATCTCCTTAATTAATCAATGGCATAGCCTCAATAACTTTCTAGATCCTCTTTACAAATATTCTTAATCAATCATAACCTCAACAGGTAAATACTTTGTAGACTAACATTAATGCCACAATAGAGGTGGTTGACATTAATGACAATACAAATCACAATGCTAACATATCTTAATTGGAATTATGGATTGTTCTAACACTTCCCAAATTATTTTCACACTTGGTTATTCTCTAAACTTCTTGGAGAGTGCATCTATTTATTTGTAATTATTTGATTTGGTTATTCATTATCTTACAACTTCAATTACATCTTGTTGTGCTCATATTTGGTTTCTAATGCCTTGGTAATGGCTTTTGCAACTTGAATAGAAGTATTTAAATATACAATTAAATTTTAAGTTCAGTGATACTATATTCTTAACTATATATTTTATAAGCCATAATATATCCCCTCAAATAGATCCCTATCAAAAGAGGACTTCACGTGAATGTCATTTTAAATATATTTGAAAATATATTTTTCTTGGGAAATTAATTAATTGAAGGCTTTGAATTCTCTGATATCCTTCATGTGTACAAAAGAATGTTTGGGATCTGATTTTAGATATTTAGAAGATTACATATTTCATTACGATTTGGGATAAAACTCGTAGGTTCTCTCTTCAATCTTGTTAGGCCCTCATTTGATTACTAGTTTAAATTTCGGAATACAATCTCTAGCTAGTTTGGATGGTTCTAATCAGAAATCATCATTGTGATTCAACAAACATATATTTCTAGAATTTTAGAAATAAGATTTTGAAGTATTTTGATATGCATTTTTTTAGGTGAGATAGTTTTGGAGTATTTTTGGATTGTTTGGAAAAAGTGCTTGTAGTGGGTTATTATTAGTTGCACCATACATTTTATGTTAGAAGAAGTTGAGATAAGGTTTGAAATCATTAAATATTGTGCATATCATTTGCTTTTAGTAAGATGTTTTTTTGCTATGGTTTTAAGTTGTTATCAGCTATAATCAATATATGAAGAACTATACCTTATGTCAAGCCACATCAATGTTCTGAAATAGTGTGTAAACTCAGAGACTTAGTCACTTCCCTTTGGAGTGGTTTTTAGTTTATTCATGTTGAAACTAGACAAAAAAAGATGATGAATTAAGGATTATAGTGATGATAACTTAGAAGGAAATAATTAATTTTCAAGGTTTATATACTCTAGGTTCATTTTACCCATATAAATACATGTTATAAAATATATATTGAAGTTGACGAAAGCTCAACCCACAACTCCTAAGAATCACCTGCATGCAAACACATGTCATAGAAAGAAGGAAGCAAAAACTATAGAGGTTGGAATTCCCAAATACACGTGTGAGACATTCTTGATGAGGAAAAAGAGAAATTGTTATTATCAAAAGTGAATTGAATAAATTACAAAGAGTTCAATCCTTAAAAAAGAGATCAAAACCCTAACAGGTAACTAACCTAGGTTGCATGATAATAATTAATAAAACAATTAATTATTATATGCCCAAAGTTTGAGTTAAGTAAACTAGAGATAATAAGTGACTTAATAATTAAATCAATATGATTTAATTAATAAGAAAATACTTTATTACTCTAACAAAAAAAGGTAGTGGTTATTACTTTTAATAGATGTTTTTTAACCTTTATTGAGATATAGTATGTTTTCAAACTTAGTATTGGTCTTGGTTCAATTTTGATGCCAAGTTAAGAGTATTGTTGATGATGTTGGAAGCTAGTTAGGGGAATTTCATTATTGTTATACATAATACATCCTCTATTCAGCTTGATAATTAGAGATATGTTTATATACCGCCCTAACAAGTTAGCACTCATAATTGGATGCTCGCTTAGACACCATTTTGGCAATTTTGAGATTCCATATCTATTATGCTTGATCTACCTACTCGTCTTACACATGTCCTTTCTTACTAGCTCGCCATTTTATTTTGGTTCTTTCTCCTAGGTACATAATGCCTTGGGCATTGTGTTCGTAGGAACATAACGACCAAGGCATTGTATTCCCCTTAGGTTTGACCTCAAATTGAGATTATGGCCCTCTTAAAATAGTTTAGTTGGAAATTAGTTATTGTGATCAGTTTGGGTTAATTTTGAATCCTCGAATGTGTGAGAATTATATTAATGCCCTATTTCAATTCATTTTGGTAATGAAAATTGAGTATTACTTTACATCCATAAACAAATCCAACAAAGTTAAGATTTGAAGAAAAGCATCCGAGATCTAGTAGTTCTCTGAATGTCTAGGGCATTTTGAAGGCAATCCTCTCCATTATAACAAGATTCTCTACCATTATGGCCAAATAGAGGGGTCATTGACCAAGAAATAAGACCATTCATCTACATGTATGAATTCTTCATTCATGGAAAATGTTCATCGAGCATAACAATATTGACGATCTACAAGTGACATTCATGGATTAATGAATGTATGAGGGCATCCTTGATTCCTTTGTAAGTTCCAAGGTTAACAACTGCAATTTAAGAAACATACAACCACCTTCATGAATATTTGTGATCTCAATATCCATCCATGAAGATGTTTACACGGTAGCTCTAATATTTTATTTTATATTTACTTTCCTTTATGTAATTCCATTTCATTTTCAAGGTTGATTCCCAAATAGGATTTTCCCAATGTAAACCAACTTTCGCAACCTTTTCCAATTTTTTATGTGTGGGAATAGGTGGCACAATAGGTGGAACTATTATTAAAAGTTTGGGTCATATCAAAGTGACTATTGAAACTCCAAGCAAAAAAATATGAAACACAAGAAAATTTTGAAAATTGTTTCAAAGAACAAAATGTCTGCTTTAATTTGTACCCAATAAAATCACTTCAAATTTAAACTATAATTTAGTAGAGTATTTTGGATCTTATTTCAAGTGACTATAACATTTTTTTATTTTTTTATTAGTCTAAATTTTTTGAATGTTGTCAACTATGTTTATTTACCATCTATTTAGCATCTCTGTTGTTGGAATTCTTTAGAATAATTGGGGGAGGTTTGAATTAGTTATCTAAGGTCTAGATGTACAAATAAAACTTTTCACAACTAAGTGAATCCATATCCATAAAACATATTCATACATGCATCCATTGGATCATACAATCACTTAAACTTGTAGGTTATTGTCAAATCAACTTTACAGAAATGTAAGCATGAAACATAACATAATCAATAACACATTTGACACAATGATTTTACATGGAAACCCAATTTGGGAAAAACCACAAGTAACATGCCACTCATTCTCACTCTTATGAAGTGATGCCTTGTGAAAGGCAAACCCTATTAAAGGTTACAATATACACTATTAAATGTGACCTGGTTAGAGGATTTCAATCACCATGTTAGAAGTGGGCCTTTTTAGAGGACTTTAGATCATTCACTTGGAATGTCACATAGTTAAAGGATTTAAAAATGACTACTAAGTCAACCTTAATCCAAAGGATTTACCCTAGACTAGTACAATGATTTGAAAGTAATAGTAAGGCTTTATCTAATAACAACTTACAACACACTTGGAGATTACAAATCTTTATTTCAGTCCTTCATTCTGCTTGGCTTTCACACACTTCAACTTTGATAGCTTGTTCACCCTTCAAGCATTCATACTCTTAATCCTTCTTGCTTTTCTTTCCAATAGCAGTCTCTTTTGTTCGGTCTCTGATGAAGCAATACCTTAGACCTCTTATCTAACCAAGTTCTCCAATATAGATCAAACTTGCTTCTGACCAACCATTTCTATAAAGAGAAAATTAAGATCTTTATCGTCCATTTTAGGGTTAGGTAGGATTATGTAGGATTCAATGAATCTACCCACCTTTTCATTTTAGTCCCTTCTAGAAACTTCTTCAATCCTCTTTGAATTCGCCTCAAAATGATTTACCATGAATTTTGTGCCACCAACTCATCATAGTTATCTTCTATGTGCTTCACAAAATTCAAGAAAATAAAATAGTTAGCTCAAATTCATCAAATCCATGATTTAGAATGAATGCTAGCACTCAACATTAATATGTTGTCACTTGGCTTCCATACTATTTTTCCACTTGTCTTCAACTAGATCGCTTGGCAAACACTAAAGTTTAGTGGTGCTCGGAATCAACTAAACTTTACTCGGCTTACACTATAGTACTCAACATACACTAAAATTTTACTTTGCTCAACTCCAATTAATTGTATGATTGACTTGCACTAACTTTGCTCGAGACCTACTGTTAACTTGGTCAAGCTTGGCAGACTCAATTCTTCTTACTTGTTCTTGTAGACTATGTCAGTGTATCCAACCTTTGTAACCTTAAGTAGATAATCAATGCACTATATCATCATTTTCTTAACTAATCATTGTACTTTCTTTTACATACCATAATTCAACCTTTTCTATAAGTGCTTTTGTTATCTCATTTGATCAAATCCTCATCATCAATCAAATAAATGATAAATCAACTAAGCAGTTGTCTTACCAACAAGTAGCAGGTTTGACATCAGCGACAAAACAATGATTGAAACACATTCTCATACTTGTAGCAATTTATTTTCAACAATCTCCCTCTTTGGCATTGATGGCAAACCAGTACCAACAACAACACGAAAAAGAAAATAATTCCTTCTATTGAAATCTCTCCCTCTACCAGCTTTCATCTTCTATATAGGTTACAAAATTTTGTTCTGATCAATAGAAAATCAACTCATCCTTATGACTCCCTCTTGATCACTTTCTCTTTATTCAAGTATTTGTCTCTGTCTATTCAGTTCTTATCTCTTCCTCAGTACTATCTCCCTCATCTCCCTCTTACTAGGTAGATGTAATCATTTCTCTCTCTCTCTCTCTCTCTCTCTCTCTCTCTCTCTCTCTCTCTCTCTCTCTCTCTCTCTATAGTAATCATCAGGTACACTATCTCCCTCTGAGTAGATATTCCATGTTTATTCCTTCTATTTCTTTCTATATTTCTCCCTCTTTGACAACAAAGCCAAAGACTTGTCATCTTAATATGTAGATATGAACATTTTCAGTTTCTCCCTCTGTCACCTAACTTTTGATTGATTCATAGCTCTAACTCTTTGATTACTTTAGGGAGCCCCTAAAGTAAGATCCACTGCATCAATGTGTAACATATGTCAATTATCTCAGTTGATGTAGGGCACTTCTCATTCTTCTTAAATAGCCTCAAATAGGGGTATCACCCCTAGTTTACCTCTTAGATACTCATGAGCATCCCTAGGTAATTCTTTTGTGAAGATATCAACTATTTGCTTTTTTGTATTCACATATTCCATCTTCACATCATTGTCTTGAACTAATCTCTCAAGTAATGATAATTGATTGCAATGTGCTTTGTCTTTGTATGCATCATAGGGTTCTTTGATATATTTATAGCACTTGGGTTATCACAATAAAGTATCATAGGTTCAGTGATTTCCTCAATACCTTTGAGTAGCGGTTTAATCCATACAATGTTTGTACAATTTACTATAGTAGTAACATATTTAGCTTCAGTAGTAGATTGAGATATGCAGTTTTGTTTCTTGCTAGTCCATGTAACTAGCCTTTTTCCTAAAAAAAAATGCTCCTCCACTAGTGCTCTTTCTGTCATCCAATCAACATCAGTGTAGGCTCTCAAGTCAAAATTTTCATTTTTCTCGTAGTATAGACCATAGTCCTTTGTTCCTTTGAGACATCTCATTATTCTTTTAACAACCATCAAATGATTCTCCCTAGGATAAGCAGATAATCTTGCAATATCCCATCAAATAATACAATATCAGGTCTGTTATGTACTACATATTATAATTTGTCAATCATAGACATGTACAATGTTTGATTCACCTTAGCTGAATCATCATTCTTTGACAATTTATGTCTTGTCACCATAGATGTGCTTATTGCCTTGGAATCTTCCAATCAAAAAAATTTCAGTATCTCCTTTACATATTTTGACTGAGTGATGAATATACCATATTTCATCTAATGTTTTTGCAAACCCACAAAGAACTTGATCTCTCAAATATAGATTTCTCAAATTCTTTCTTCATTTCATTTGCAAAATCTTCATTTACATAGAGTATCTGTTGTAAATACAATATGGAAGTAAACTTTGAGATTGAGGGAAGGAGGCGGGGGGGGGGGGGGGGGGGTTGGTGGGGTGGGTTTGTGAACCAACACTTAAAACTTTCACCTCAAAAACTATTAACCACACACCCATCTCACAATCTATGCATATAAACTGAAATACCAAATTAAGCATATACATCCATAACATAAAAGTAAAATATTCAACACATATATGACACAAGATATTTGGTTACCTAGAAACCCTCTGAGGAGAAGGTAAAATTGGGGTGGGGGTGACACCCACAAATCTTCACTACTGCAGTAATAAAGTGTATCCAATGAAGGTTACAATGTTTGAACATGAAACATGATCTAGCCTATGAAAGGTCTGCCCTGTTAAAGGTTTACAAGATTGTTAGATCTTACCTTGTTAAAGGATTTCAACACCCTATTAAAAGTGTGCATGGTAAAAGGACTTTAGCTTATAATGAAGTAAGAACCTTGTTAAAGGATTTACAACAACCTATCAAGACTACTTTGTTAAGAGATTTAACTAATTCTACTAGTAGAATGTCTCAGCAATGATCTTTTGGTTAGCACTCTGTTTCTTGATGTTAGATCACCTCTATCCTAATGTATACTTCATCCTTTATGATCATATGTATATTTGTTGTCTTTTGATTCCTTTCCTTTATTCTCCATTAACTGATTGTGCAATGTAACTCAAATCATAACACCTTAGTCACCATGAATACTCTGTTTGTACATGCAAATTCTCTTCAATTCTCCTTAAGCATTCATAAAAATTTTAGGGTCTGTCTTCCTTAAGAAGACCTAGGTGACTTAGGGTTAGGTATGAATCAACGGTAGTAATTCACCCATATTGCTGGTTAATCCTTCCCTTTTTTCTAATTGGATGCATGTAATGCATAGGGATTCACAATTAAGATAGGTCCTTATCATCTAAGATCGTAAAATAGTCCTTAAGTCGGCCCAAAAAATGGTTTACATAGAATTTTGTGCTATTACAAACATCTATGTCAAAATAGTGTAACTCAGCACTTGAAGTCCTTGATGCTCGGCATCAACTACAATTTCAATACTGTAACTCGACCTCTAAATGACTTGACATCCACTGATCACTCAGCATCTGAATAGCTCGCCACATACCATTTTCTCAACACTTGAGTGACTTGACACTTACTAGTTACTTGACTCATACTAAATATTTGTCGCTCGACATATACTATTTGATAACTTATGCTTGGCATGTATTACTTGTTTGGCATGAACTAAGTAAATGACTTAACTATATTGTCACTCATATGTCAAAACCAATTTGAGATTAACAATCTCCCCCTTTGACATGAGTGGAAAAATACTTGGTCATGTATGAATAACCTTTAGCCTTTCATGCATAACTCAGATAATATCCACTTACCAAATTTTAAAAGCTTCAAAATTTTGCAAAAGCTTATGACTCATCAGTCATACCTCAAAATTCAATAACTCCCTCTGAGTTGATTGTACTATTTTCTATCTGAATCAAAATGATTCCTCCTGTTGAGTAGATTTGTATTAGTTGATCTGTGTACTCTATTTCTGTCATAGCTAAAGTTTTCTCAAAAATGGTATCTCCTCTTAAAAGATTATCTCTCCATCATATCTTCCCCCATACTTATCTCCCCCTGTATCTCTTATTGTTCCCCCATTTTGATACAAGTATGTCAAAGGGTTATCCACTTATAATGTGTTTATCCAAAAATAATTTGTGGACCTCAAGCATGATTTTCAAAGTAGCATCCCAATTATCACAAGCGACCTCCCATGATTTGATCTAGATGGCTAGCTTGGCAACAAGGTGAACTAAGTTGTCATGTGTAGAAAGATTTAGATCTTTCTTCATGCATGTTTCAACAAAGGCTAGTTCTTTGTGCAATATCTCCATATGTGGAGTCAAAATAGATTGGATGCTGATCAATTTAGCCTTGATATTTACTTCATCTGTATGTAATACTACTAACTAACTCTAGGAGTTCAGGAAATTCCTTAAATGCTTCTCACTCTGGGCTGGAGACTTTGGCAGAGTTATACCAGATGACTGTATATGACTCTCCAAATTTAGTATGTGACTTCTTATTTCTTGTGTGAAGAGTGTGAGATTACACAATTTGGTGTACAAAGGGAAAATATTCTCTAGTACCTTCTTCACACTATCAATTTTGGTTGCTAACTCAACCTGTGATAGTGTAATAACACTTGATATCTTTTCTTCAAACTTAGTTTGAAACTTCCTTTCAGGCCATTTAAGTAATTTCACATTTGAATCTAGGTCTGTGTCATTTAGCTTCTCCACTAAGCTGGTTAGATGCTCTATGATTGGCTTTTTTTGCTTCTGGTGCTGGCAGGCTAAATGCATCAAGAAAAATGTCCTTGATATCTATCAAAGCTTGTTTTTTCCTATGCTCATGTTTGAGCATTTCTTGATTCTTCTTCTTTGTAAGAGCATCCTAGAGTATGCTCATCTATTCAATAGTGATGGTTGCAAAATCAAACTTGGGCAACTCAATCACTTCATCCAAGTTCACATTAACAAATGATGTGACTTAATCTACCTTAGATGTTCTTGGACTCAACCATGATGATTATAGGAGTATAGCTTTTATACTTGGCCTATAAAGAACTTAACTAGGAGGAGTAGCAGTTTCTAGTAAAGTCACCAGTGTTTGTATTGCTAATTTCTCCTCAGGTTTGGTAGTCATACCTAGCTCTTCAGTCTTATCCTTTGCCTTCCACCTTGATCTTGTGTTGTAGATGCAGGAGTATCTACCTGACCTATTGGAACTTTTCTTTCTTCATTCTTTTCTATCTCAGATTTATGCTCTCTAACAATCTCATCCTTATCATTTTCATTTTCCATTATATTGACTGAGACTGGAGTACTTTATGCCAATATACTAATGGTAGAAATTGTTGTTTCCTTCCTTTGATACACCACAAGGGGTAATGTAGGTTGTATCGAGGTAAATTGAGGAGGGGTTGTAGATGTCACTTGTTTCTGTACTTCCTCCCCTGCAGATACCTTGTCTGCCTTCTCAATCTCATCAATACTCACCAGTATAGGATTTTCACAAACTTTAGTCTGGGTAGTGGATTATACCAGTATGTTCTTCAAGTCATCCTCTGTAAGGGGATTGATGTTTCGAGTGATTGTATCAGAAACATCCTTAATCTTTACAATATCACTTTCTATATTCACCTCATATTGAGGATTGACACTTAACATTAGTGTATCTAGTACACTTTGTTCTATCTGTTGTACATCCTGAGCTGGTGCTTGCGTATCTTCATGTGTTTTAGCGCCTTCCTCCTATGTAACTATCTCAATGTCAATTGTGATTACCTTAGTTACCTATTGTTTCTCATCTTCATCCTCACCGGCCTCAATAGGTGCCCACATTGTTGCCTTGGGTGTTGTCAAACCATATAATGATTTCCAAATCAAAGTGGTCTTTTGGACAACATCCTCAGCCTTGTTCTACAATATTTTGAATGCCATGTATTTTAGTACAAATTTTCCAGTATGCTTCTTCAATGCCTTAGCCATTGTTTCCCTATCCAATTTTGGCATCACTTGTACAAGTGTAGTCTCTTTGATTTGTCTTTCTATATTGAGACTATATTGCCACTTTTGTTCAACTCTATTAGATAATTCCTTTGGTAAAGAGTTGGCAATCTCAATTGGAGTTTGTTTGAATGTTGCCATCATGACATATATTGACTCCTCTACTTGGTTCATTTCAACGTTTCCAAGTTTATCAAATTCAATATGTGCGAGACCAGATAAATCAGCATTATTCCTTATGTTCTTACATATATTGTCTATATTTGGAGAAGGATGGTGACTTACCACTTGAAATTGGCTTTTCTCATCAAATTTAGTCCTCTCTTCATCAAATTCAATTGGAGCTATGTACTCTCTCCTTGATCTCTTCTCAAGCTCCTCTTCATTGCTAGCTGATCTAGCCCTCTTCTCTTTTGGCTTAACTACTTCTTAAGCCTTCTTGGTAGTAGCCCTTGTGCTCGCTTTTGTAGAGGGAACAATAGGCTTAGGTTTTGCAACCTTCCTTGGTTTGCTAATAATTAGGGTCCTAGCTTTCTTCTTCTTTTTCTCAGGTGCTTCACTAGCTTCTTCTCCCTCGACACCTTCTTAAATTTCTACTTCTTCTTCTTGATTTTCTCCTTGACCTTGAGTTAAGGCCAGTGGTGCCTGAACAGGTATATCTTCTTCTTCATCATCATCATCTTCCTCTTCTTCTTCTTCATCCGCTCCTTCACCAAATTTATGCTTTAGCTTCTTAACAATTGTGTTATTCTCTCTAATGACTGAGGATGTCTTCAAATCCATAGTTATCTTAGATTTAGCCACATCATAGTTCCCAAAGGTAGTAACCTTTGCATCTACATCTTCTGCAAGTAGTGTTGTTATTGTTGCAAAGGCTTCATCAACATTAATCTCATAGCCTAGTGGTCTTAACCACCTTACCCTTGGAACAACAGCTTGAACATATGTAAAATCAGTGTCAACTAGAAAGAAAACATCATTGAAATGTTTATCAACTAGTGAAATTGGTATCCTCAATCTTTTCTTCATTGACTGTTTGAAATCCTCAAAGTAGCTGGTTATAACTGACTCAAAATTGTTTCCAAGTTGCTCAATAAATTCACCTATATGTATTGCAATGGATTTGTTTGTTTTCCAGGCAACTTTACCAAATGTAGGGAATGTATTTTGTATATAAAGAATATGCATACAAGAATTGAACCAAATTTATATTGTACACTTTTGGTCTGCCTTATTGCTCCCAAATTTTCTGACAATTTTTGCATCTACAACTCGACAAGGTCATAGGTATGATCCTTCTTAACTATCTTATAGTCCATGTCAACAACAATACATAGTACATTGTTGAGCATGCTTGATTGGTAGAATTTATGTGCTATTATCCTCAAATTACAAATACAATTAGAGGATCTAAGATAGTATCAATTGTCATGCCTCATTTATTCCACATTGCCCCCGTATTCTTCTTAATGACCTCTTTAGATTCACTCCTCATGGTTTTAGGTCAGTCAAGTGTTGGATACCTTGTTACTCTATGTATAATTTTCTTTATGATTTTCACCGATCCATTATCCAACCATATAGAATTATCATGAATTCTACTCAAAACTATCCTTTTCCATTCAATCTTGAAAACATTTGGAAAATCTAGGGCATAGGTCAACCCTTTTCTCTCTACGATTTTGAATTCATCCTTCAATGCTCTAGTTTCACATAATTTTCCATAGGTTTCCCTAATCTCCATGTCTCCTATGCCACCCACCTTACATGTGTAGCAACATCTTACATC
This sequence comes from Cupressus sempervirens, assembly GCA_028749045.1. NCBI lineage: Eukaryota > Viridiplantae > Streptophyta > Pinopsida > Cupressales > Cupressaceae > Cupressus > Cupressus sempervirens. Next base: position 50,022,372 of record CM053788.1, on the reverse strand, counting down.
TTGAATCATCAAAACTCGAGGTGGTATCATCAACAATGCACCAGATGGATCTTGCTTGTAAGCAATATTAGGAATAGTTCTAAAGTTTGGTTGTCTGATCTCCTTGCTTATCAATTGCAAATTCAAAACTTCTTTACCCTCTTCAACCTCAAGAGCTGAAGAACTAGACACCATTATGTAAACCAAGGTTTGCAAAAATTCAAGTTGCGTAGCTCAAAACATGATAAATACCTTTGTAAATTTGTTGTATGGTGTTAAGTGACTGTTGAATCCTGCTTGCAAACACTGGAATGATTTCTTCAATTCACCTTTCACTCTTCGTGCTCTCCTTCAAATTCAAATGATGTTAGATGAGTAGAAATCGATCATATAGACCTTAAAACCTCACATTTAATGCTTAGTGCTTACACAGTTGTAGGCTTGACTTCAATAAGGATTTTGACTTCCTCGGTTTCCATGAAGTTTCCTTTTCAACTCAGCAACCACTAGGAGATTGGTTAACACTATCACCTTTGATAGCTCGGCATCAACTTAACATTTCACTCGACAACCATAGTGTAACTTTTCATACCCAACAATGACATGAAAACTAACAAAACTTAAAGATTTCTTCCAGGTAATAATCAACACCTTACATCTTTATTCATGCATATGTAATCTTTTCAGAACTAAATCCTTCAAACTGATGTATAGTATATCTTTTTAAATATCAGTCCCACATACTTCTTGATTTCTTAGTTGGAGGTGGTGTGATCACCTAACCCATTGGGAGAAATGATCCCATCTGCACTTGATGTGCTGTAATCTTCCTTTCTCTTCCATGTCTTGTTCATCTTATCTCTGACATTTTCAACATTTGCTTTCCTTTTTCTTTGTTGAACTCACTGCTCAGTGCCTTTGACCTTGTTGGACAATTTCTACTTATGTGACCAGTCTTCAAACAACTCAAACATGTGGTTTAACCCAACCATCTTTTGTAGTTACTTCTAAAATGTGTTATTATGCAATTTTCAGCAACATTTCCATACTCTTGATAGTAGTCACACCTATACCTAGTATTATAATCCCAATTATAATAGTTTTCATTGTGTTTTACCTTTGTCTACTTGTTTGATGACCATTTAGACTTGGATCTGCACTCATATACTCTATGTCCATACTTCTAACAATTATAGCAGCATCCTTCAAATCTTTGTGTACTTATGGTCTTAATTTTGCATTCATGTGCCCGATTTCCTTGTTTGTTGCATTTGTGGCAATTACCCATGAACTTCTACTTAGGATTCTAATTTGCACTCTTGCTCTTACAAACATTAGTAGTATGACCTATCTTACCACAATTATGAAAAATAGGTTTGGAGTTCTTACCTTTGTTATTTCTTTCTTCACCACTTTTGGATGATTCTCCTTCTTTAGTACTAGTGTAACCCAATCTAGAAGTGTCACTGTTGGACCTACAAGATCTCATCAATTGTTCAAAGCACTTGATGGCTTCACTAGGTTCATTGAAACTTTTAACAAACTCATTTTCTCTTTTTAGATAAATTTGTAGTGTTCTGATCTCAATATCCTCTACATTCAGTTCATGATTTGTAATTATCATTTGACTCAAAGTTTCGAATTGCATGTTAGCAATCCTAGTTACCTTTGATGTTTTCTCTTCTAGTTTGTTGGTCAAAATCCTTTTGTCATTTTCAATTGTGACTTTGTCCTCTTCAACTTTCTTCTTTTGCTTAGTCACCTCACATATCAATATTGATTGGACTTCTTGTTCTCTCTTGAGATTGTTTACCTCTTCAGTTAGGGTTCCATTCTTTTCCATTAGATCTGCAAATGTTGCATCAAATTTATTGGTGTTTCCATCTGCAAACAATTTAGTAGTATTTATCCCCTGGTATTGTGTGTCATTATCTTCAATATCAATTTCCTTCCTTCTTTTCAATAATTGCTTTAACTCATTTCTTGCTTCATTTAGCTATTGTAGGGCAAGTTGTATTTCAATCTTCTAGTTCTCAATAGTCTTTCCCAACTTGTAGACTGTCGTCTCCAAAATCTTTCCTCAAAGCCACAAAGCTTTACTTTCTAGAGAACTCAACTTTGATACTAATTGTTTTAAATACAATAGGGAAGTAAACTTGGAGGGTGGCGGGAGGGGGGAGGGTGAATTAGCACTTAAAACTTTCAACCTCAAAAACTATTCACCGCACATCCATCTCACAATCTATGCATATAAACTGAAATACAAAATTAAGCATATAAATCCATAACATGAAAGTAAAATATTCAACACATGTATGACACAAGATACTTGGTTACCCAGAAACCCTCCAAGGAGAAGGTAAAACTAGGGTGGGGATGACACCCACAAATCTTCATTACTGTAGTAATAAAGTTTATCCAATGAAGGTTACAATGTTTGATCATGAAACGTGATCTACCCTATGAAAGGTCTACCATGTTAAAGGCTTACAAGATTGTTAGATCTTACCCTATTAAAGGATTTGAACACCCTATTAGAAGTGTGCCTGGTAAAAGGACTTTAACTTATAATGAAGTGAACACCCTTAAAAGATTTGCAACAGCTTGTCAAGACTACTCTAATAAGAGATTTAACTGATTCACCTATTAGAATGTCTCAACAATGATACTTTGGTTAGCACTCTATTGCTTGATGTCAAATCACCTCTATCCTAATGTATACTTGATCCTTTCTGATTAGATGTATATCTATTGTCTTTTGATTCCTCTCCTCCGTTCTCCTTTAACTGATTTTGCAATGTAACTCAAATCATAACACCTTACTCACCATGAATACTCTGTTTGTGCATGCAAACTCTCTTCAATTCTCCTTAAGCATTCATAAAAAGTTTATGGTTTGTCTTCCTTAAGAAGACCTAAGTGACTTAGGGTTATGTATGAATCAACAATAGTGATTCACCCACATTGTCACTTAATCCTTCTCTTTTTCTAATTGGATGCATGTAATGCATAGGGATTCATAATTAAGATTCATCCTTATCATCTAAGATCATAAAATAGTCTTTAAGTCAGCCCAAAAATGGTTTACATAGAAGTTCGTGCCATTACAAACATCTATGTCAAAACTGTGCAACTCGGTACTTGAAGTCCTTGATGCTCGGCATCAACTACAACTTCAATGCTATAATTTGACCTCTGAACAACTCGACATCCACTGATCACCCAACATCTAAATAACTCGACACATACCATCTTCTCGACACTTGAGTGACTCAACACTTACTAGTTACTCGACTCATACTAAATATTTGTTGCTCGGCATATACCATCTGATAACTTATGCTCAGATGTATTAATTGTTCAACATGAACTAAGTAAATGACTTACATATGTTGTCACTCATATGTCAAAACTAATATGAGATTAATAGTATATTCACCTCCAAATATGATATCATCAACAAAAAATTTAGATAGTAAAATACCTTTCCCTTTCTCTATCTTCAAGTACAGATTGTTGTTATCATAAATTCTCTCAAATCCAATCTCCACAAGATAATTGTGAAGCCTTTCATACCATGCTCTTGGTGCTTGCTTCAAACCATATAAAGCTTTGTGTAGTCTACATACCATGTTTTTATTGTTAGCATCAACAAATCCTTCTGGTTGTTCTATATAGACCTCTTCAACCAATATGTCATTGAGAAATGCATATTTAACATCCATTTGATAAACTTTGAAACCTTTGTATGCAGAGTAAGCAAGCAAAGTTCTTACTCCTTCCAATCTTGCAACAGGAGCAAATGTTTCTCCATAGTCTATCCCTTCTTCGTGTACATACCCCTTGTAGACTAATCTTTCCTTATTCCTTGTGATTTCACCATTTTCATCTAACTTGTTTTTGTACACCCACTTGGTGCCAATCACATTTATCTTCTAGTCTAGGAACTAGAGTCCATGTCTTATTTTTCTCAATCCGTTCAATCTCTTATCTCATAGCTCTACTCTAGTCCACATCTTGTAAGGCGTCTTTCACTATTTTAGGTTCATGCATGCTAAGCAAACATGTATCATTTCTCAACTTATTCTTTGTCATTGGTCTTGCATTTGTATCTCCAATAATTTGTGTAGCAGGGTGATGTCTCTTGACATAATTTGTTAATCTTGGTTTTGCTATGTTTTCCTCATTTGATCTCTCAACTTTTGAATCACTATGTACTTCTCTATCAGGCAACTCAACATATCTTTCGTATATATTAATCTCATAATCATAATTTGCCTCAACTTCATTTTGTAACTCAGCACCTGATTGTACCTCAGTTTATGAATGCAACTCGACATTCATTGTATGTAACTCGACAGTCACTAAAACTTGTTGATTTGCAACTTGATTTACAACATCTTCATCAATAAGCATACCTTCGTAAAAGTATACAAATGATTTGTATTCCTTTGGTTTCTTCATAGGTTCAGCCTCGTGCACTTCTATATATTCATCAAATTTCACATTTGCACTTTTCACAACTTTGTTAGTGTTAGTATTTAAACACTTACAAGCTTTACTTCTTGTGGAATACCCAAGGAATATACCTTCTTCACTTTTTGCATCTAATTTACCATTCCTGAAATGTTTGAGAATATAACACTTGCTTCTAAATACCTTAAAATATTTTACATTGGGTGAGTATCCATACCATACTTCAAAAGGTGTTGAATGACTACCTTTCTTAACTTGCACACGATTCAAGGTATATAAAATTGTACTTACAACCTCTCTCCAATATTTCGAAGCAATATTTTTCTCCATCATGAGTGTCCTAGCACAATCCATTATAGATCTGTTCCTCCTTTCAACAATTCCATTTTGTGGAGGGGTTCCAGGGGCAGATGTATGTCTTTTGATTCCTCTGTCATTAAAAAGCATTTTAAACTCATTTGATGTAAATTCTCCTCCTTTGTCAGATCTCAAACATTTCAAACTTTTACACGTTTCCTTCTCAACTCTTGCTAACTTAAACATTTGAAAAGCATCAGATTTTTGTTTTAGAAACATAACTATCATCAGCCTAAAATAGCCATCAACAAATAACATAATGTACTTATTGTAGACACCTAAATCTGATTACATCACTTAAGTAATCCTATTTAGTCATCTCCTAAGGCATCATTAATTAAGTATTTAATATTCAATTAATCTATTGTCATCCCCTAGTTAATTAGTTAATTTAATTAACTATAGTCCAATTGATAAAATTAAAAGATCACCCAAAATCAATTTATCAATTAAATCCCTATTCCTCTATTAAATTGAATAAATCCTCAAATCTATTCAATTTAATTCTATATCCCCATTTTATTAAATAAATCATTTAATAAAATATCTAAAATGCTAAGAGCCTCCCTAAACCCTGTCCTAACCCCTACTCCAACCCATTCACACATACTAACCTCACTTAGCCACCTAACTAACCCATCCCATCAAATCTAAGCCACTTACCCCCTAATCCCCCTCTAATCCAAACCTAATCCTCTACTAATCATGTGCACAATCATAAACATGGGTTAAGACTTTCTAACCCAAGCCAAAGTCAACAATCTCATTCTCCCCTCACCCTCCAACATTTATGACCCAAGCCAAAGTCAACAATCTCATTCTCCTCCCAACCATCTCTATTTATGACCCAACCATCCCCATTTATGGCTCAACCTCCTTCATTACTCCTTTGACCAACCCATATCCTACCCTCTCACATTCAATCACCCTGTGACATGTGTCACCTCCTAATTGGCTTCAAACAAGCACAATCCATGTGCTCCCCTTTGAGTGCATCCTAGCCTTCCCTCATCATCTTGCCATCCTTGCATCTTGACCATCCATCCCTCTACCCCTTGGCCTATAAATAGAAGCCTCTCCCTTCACAAACATCATCCACTTTTCAAGCAAACTTATAATGCTATTTTGAGAGCCTAAAAACTACCAAAATACTATTATAATGTTGAAATACCTCCATGAATCCATTGTTGAAACCTTGCCTCATCCACTCCATCCATCCATCTAAAACTTGAGTGTACATGTGAGCATACATATCTTAATTAGGGACAAATCCTTCGTATCATGTGTTATGCCATTAGGAGCCTACCATTCTTGGTTTGCTTCCTTTTGTGGTGATAACCCTCGGTCCTATCTTAAGTGTTAGCTTGCTTAGTATTGTTAATGCTTTCATTTAATAGTTAGTATTCATATTACAACGCTAAATTAGGTGATACATTTTGGCATGCCCGGTGGGACCCTACTATGGGTCATTCATTCATCCATTTCAATCCATATTCAATTCATTTTTGTTTTTTACAAATGAACGATCTAACGTTTGTTGTTATTTGAGGGTGTTGCAAGGCGTTTTGCTTGTTTGTGCAAGTTGAAGGACGCATTTAGGAAAAAAGCATATCCTGAAATACCAAAAGAATAAAAAAAAATTTGAAAAAAAAAACCGCTCTCATATGTTTTGTTTGCGCGCAGTGTTGTCTCTGACTGTTTTTGTTGTTTTCGCAATTTTGGCGTCTCCGTAGTTTAACACCTTTGTAGTTGGCATCTCCACAATTTTAGCATCTCTATTGTCTCCACAGTTTTGGCATCTCAATAGTTTGATGTCTCCACAATTTTGGTGTCTCTGTTGTTTCTACAATTTTGACGTCTCTGCAGTTTAGCGTCTCTGAAGTTTAGCGTCTCCGCATTTGTCGTCTCCGCTACGATTTGGTAATCCCTGCCCTTTTTTTAATAATTCTGAGTTTTGGCATCTACGCCTGTTAATTGTCGTTTGAATTTTTTTATTTATTTTTATTTAAAAAAGAAAAAGAAAAAAAAAGAGTATAGATCAAATTTTAACTTTTGGTGGTTCCATAGAGTAGAGGTTTTTCTAAGCATTTTTACGCCTATGAAAAAGAACAAAAAAATTTGATTTTATTTTTCCCATAGTTAAGCTTTGATTTTTGGGATTTTTGGTGACTAATCAAATTGGCTTTTGTAGCTTTGTAGATTGGAGCATCTATGAAACCACTAACCATGTTTCTTGCAGGTTCTCCTTACATGGTTTAATGCTCTTGGAAAATGAACTTGAATGTTTAAACACTTGTGTTTGAATGCATGTCGCTAAAATCAATCTTGAATGCCATGGACTAAAATCTAAACATTTTCAATGGAATGCATGATAAACACAACTCTTGAATGCTAAAGATTAAAAAGAATGATTGCGATGAACACTTTATTTAAGGTGCAAATGAACATTATGTGCAAACACTTCAATTTTGGAGCTTAAAATAAATTCATCAAATCTCGAATGCTTTAAAGACAAATTTGTTCTTATTCCCTCCTCTTTAAAGCTTTGGCGCTCAATTTCCCTTTGTTGACTCGATTTACTTTTGTTGATGACGTTGTGAAGTTGGAATGAATCTTATATTCTAAACACGTTTGTTTTCAAAAAGTCATAAAATAGAGCATTAAAGTGTCAAAATAGAAATGAACCCCATGTCTTGTGTGTTTTGAGATTGTGCATTTTAGCGCATCTTAGACTTCTCTCTTTTCATGCAAAGTAAGACCATTAAAATACGTGACGCATGTACTGAAAGTTGTTAGCAAGATCATCTGCATCCACCTCTAGGAAGCGCGTCCCCATTAGTGAGAAGCTCAAATCGGTAAATGGTCTGGCCGGTATATAAATGAGGGGAAGGGTAAACCTTCTTGCTCCATCTCTTTAGTTTGGGCAACATGTTTCTAAGGGTAGCCTGAGGTGGGAAAACTTTCCCACAGTTTTAAACTGTTGCGGAGACTCCACAGACCCATTTACAACCCTCTTAGTCTAAAGTATCTTGCTTTTCTTTCATGGTATGTTATTCACGGTGTAAGGGAAATAGCATCCCTCAAGATTACTCACCATTGTGCTCCACTGGTAGAGGCATAAGGCCACTTGGGTTTCATCTCCAAGGGCCATTGTTCTCGCAGAAAGGGAACTTCTATTTGTCATGCCTTGAAGGTTCTCTGATGTGTATCCTTTGTCAATCGACTCTTGTATCGACTCACCTCTTCAATTAGAGGGAAATATTGCACTAGAACCAGGAGACATCAAGCTATGGGTCATTGAATAGCATATGACAATCAAATTCTGACTGTAGGGATAAAGTGTGTGTTTGAACTGTCTTAAATTATGCTCAAGACTTGTGAAAAACATTTGTTGAACATACACAATTCAGTGGTTACTATCAAAAAAATCCTTTTGCTAAAGATATCAACTATTTGTATTTCTCAAAGTTGCTTTGTCCTTTGAGAAATTGTTTGCTCATTTATCCCCGTATCAGAAGAAAGAAAGTTTCACCTTTGTCATCTCAAAAAAACGGTTGTTAGCAAGTCCATTTGCAACAACTGCTTGTCTCGCTGGTCCAATTTGTCCATTTGTCTCAAAGTGATTGACTTATTCCCTAAAAAACACAAGAATCACTAAGCAGAACCTAAAGTTATAAATCCTTTGTTGGCCCAAAGTCTTGTTCTTTTTCAAAATACTTTGCCATTTACCCTACTTGATCGAAAAATATCACAAATCTTATCTTTGAGAGACCTTACCTTCAATATATAAGAAACGGTTGTTAGCAAGCCCACTCGCAACACCGTACTTTTAGTTTACCTTTCACCTACACTTATTACCTAGAAAATACCCCACAAAAGTCTAGTTACCAACAAACCCTTTTTTTCTCTAAAAAGATCCAAAAGTTGCTCTTTTCAAAATACCTTTTTGCTACCAATCTACTTGACTAAAAATGACATATTGTTTTCCCTGACTAGAAGATAGTTAGCCAAATTAATCTTGAAAGAATCCAAAACTTGCTATTTCTTAATTGATTTATGTTCCAACCCAAGGTCTAGAAGGTATAATTAGCATAGTCACTACCTCCAAAACCCCATAGTTGTGATCAAAATCCCTTGGAAATATCTCATGTCAGGCCAACCTAAGGCTAAGTTCAAAAAGGCTAAACTTCCACAAATACCAGTTTACACAGAGATAGAAGTCGAACATCAAAAACATACCCCCAACCCAAGGATTTCCAAGCTAGACCAAATTAAGAAAGACAGAGCAGATGTTGCATTACAAACCAAATGGGATTACAAGATTCAAAACCTAACTCTTCGACGAGGTGTCAACCATCGCTTTATTAATAACTCTCATGTTAACTACTTTGATTAGGTCCATCTTTTTCCACACACACTTATGCACTTGTCTCCTTGTAGGTTTAGTCTCTCTGTTAATTCATCATCCCATTTAAACATTTGGTATAATCATCTCCTCCACTTTTTGTCATCAAACCTTAGTTTTTTAGAAATCCTCCAAATCAAGCATCACTAAACCCTAGAATCCTCCATTAGTTGCTCCACACTTAGAAACATTTATTGCATCACCTCATTAAGCTTTGTCTCCCTAAAGAAATCTCCATCCATCTCACCATCATAGTTGTACTTAAACTAAGCATTGTTTAGGATAAACTATCATTTGTGTCCCACATCACCTTAAGCAAAAGGTTGGGCTACACACTTGATCCCATTTTTCTTCCCAATGATCACAAGGCTACCTTAGGGTTTGATATCGCTACCACATATTCAAGTTCACACTTAAGGGAAACACAATCTCCTCCATGTAACACCATATCATCTAGATTCCTAAAAGTATCATATACACTTAGCATCATCCATCCCTCTTTGCATTTTCATCATTAGGAAAGTCATCCTTTCATGCCACCCACCACTTATTTTGGTAGAACACAAGGAAAAAGGACATGGATCCTAGTCATAGTAATAACACATCTCGAGCTCAACCATACCCCGTAGTTTCCATGATGCCACCAGATCCATAACCACAAATCCCCGAAGAAACAGGTTCCTCCATAGACATTGATGCTTTCATGAACCAACCTGGCCATGCCACCATTGTTAATGCCATCATAGACTGAAACAAGGAAACCATCATGGAAAATTTCGTAAGGGATAGTGTTGGTTCCTTTAAATTTGGATGTCCACCACCTATCGAAATTTCAGATCCTACACACCCTCTATTTGGGTGGCAACCACTAGTTGCAGAGTCGTCTGTCCTTATCGATCCTTCAACAAAGGATATCAACCACGTCAGACAGAACCTACAGACCCAAATATACCCTCAACCCAGGTGCTTGCTCCTATTCCATAAAACACCCATCCCATCCTCACTCAACCCTTAGTACATACTACATCCCAACCAACCGCATGTGTATCATCTGCCTCTGCTTCAACCACTCATTTCTCTACTCCACCAAATCCTCCATTTACATCCATCAACACTACCTTTTCACTTCCACCTCACAGCACACCTAGTCTATTTACTACTCAAATGCCACCACTAGGGTCCAATACTTCATCTTCCATCCCACCCAACATCACTATCAACCCCTTTGTAGTTAGCCAAAGCTCTTCAGCCTCATTTCCTTTGGGACCTTGGAATGTTGCTCTAGCACAAGGACCTACCACTAGTCTTCCCCCTAGCACTGCAGCCATGTTCGCCCCTCAGACACTTTCATCTACCACTTCACATTGTTATTCACTACCACCCCTTACCAACTATTTCTCCATGCCACCTTTGGGAAATAGCCAAACCACCTTGCCATTACAATTCCCTATGATGAATGCTCTACTGCAGATTAATTACCTTGTGCCTGTTCATAATCAGTCATACTCTCAAGCAAGGGTGCAACCCACATATATTGGACATGGTATGTATTCCCAAAGCATGGCACAGGCATTACCCACCTTACCACCCTTTCAATTGCAGTCTTCACACCACTAGTATGCTCAAGCACCCACACAAAGATATCTCATAGGGCAACAGCCTCATACTTATCTTCCCCACCAAAAAAATTCTCAACAGATGCAGTAGTATACCCAAAACACATTCCAACAACCCATAACATCCATCCCACCAGCTGTGCAACCTATTTTTCCACAGACACCATATGGAAACTAGGGTTTTCCATATCAATCGTCAGATCTTGGCATGTATCCTACATTTGGGGCACTTGCTCCTCCACCTATAAACTCTAAATGGGAAGAGATGAAAAATGCTCTCAAAGCCCTCAAAGATGGGACAGACTCCAAAACTTTCAAGTTTGAGAATGATTGCCCATACCCGTTTGACAAAACCATCACGATGACATTGTTTCCTAAACATTTTGAGATCCCCAAGTTTGACAAATTTAGGGGGAAAAGTGATCCAGTCACACATGTTAAGGAATTCTATATGCATTGTCAGGAGGTAGCCTATAATGACGTGTTCCTCATGCGGCTCTTTCCCAAAAGTTTAGGAGGCCCATCCTTAGAATGGTTCTGTCGTATCTCTCAAGGCACTATTAAAACTTTTGCTAATCTTTCTGAAGCCTTTGTGGCTCAATACACCCATCTTGTTGAAACTAAATTATCTGTCGTGGACCTAGTTCATACTAAGCAAAAAGGGAGAGAAAGCCTTGCAGAATACTTGCAACATTGGCAAAATATTCACAACCAAGATTTCTTGTACAATCCCTGAGCGTCATCTTGTCAAAATGTTCATAAACAATGCACACCCTAGTCTCACCCATCATATGGTTATGAACTATTTACATACATACAAAGACATTGAAGAAAAGGGGGGGGACTTGAACAATCAACAAGTAAAACACCCACGAACAAGGACCAAACAATGACAAAACCCGATACTGGAACAAAAACAAAAACACAGTGACAGATGGTGCCACTGACACCCGACAAGTTCATATCGTTGGGGCAACTACCAATGTTCCTGCTATGTTTTGTCAGCAACAACCCTATCAGCAGCAACCCCCTGTGTATCACCCGTCACCCATACAGAACAATCAACAAATACCTGCTCATCATAATCAAACCAATGCTATCACACTTTTGGCAAGTGCTAAACCTTGTGTTCAGAGACAACCTCATGTATACACTCCATTGGGGGAACCTCTTGATGCAATCTTTGAAAAACTAGCTAAGGATAATCTTATTCGACATCCACCAACACAACCCTTGGAACCAAACCAATCTAGGGCATCTTGGTATAAAGATAATGAGTTTAGCAAATTCCATCATGTCAAAGGACATACCACACTCAAATGCATGCAACTCAAGGACTATATCCAAGACCTAATTGATCAGAAGGAAATCACAGCGGGGGCACAAACTTCACCTAATGTAGGATTAATGATGTATCAAAATGCTTTCCCTCCTCATAACACAAACCTAGGAAAAGCACCCGCAAATCCTCCTGTCAACAAACTGAACAATGCTCAAGGTAAACAAGGAGATAACTGAGACAATTCTCAAAACTATACCTCAGCATATTTAGACTATGGAAGCCTTATCAGTTGCATATCATAGGTTGAGCCATCCATCAACATTATTAACATTAAGGGCCTAGATACCCAATGTGCAGTTGCTACTCGCCAGACTCGATTCAATATAGCTGGCCCACCTATTTATGCACCATCAAGACCACCTCCATCTAGGGCATCTCCATCAGAATCATCCTCATTAGGGCCACAATATAACATCTTGGAACACCTTGGAAACACACCGTCCTAGATCTCCATTCTGGATCTCTTACGAACAAGCCCACTTTATCAAGAGATCCTCAACAATACTCTACACGAGTCACGCGTCTCCTCCGACATAAATGCCACTGAGTTTCAGAACTTGGTTGGCCATCTTTTGGCCTCATGTGCCTTATCCTTCAAAATCATTGATATCCCAGTAGTTGAACCAGATCATATCCTTCCACTTCACATAGCCATCATGGCTTCCAACTTTGTTGTTAAAAGGGTCATGATAGATAATGGATCGGCTTTAAATCTATGTACTTTAAAGTTCATCAAATAGGCAGGATACACTAAGGAAGATATCATTAATAAAGTAATCACCATCAAGGCCTGTGACAATTTGGAGTGCACTACTGAAGGAACCATCTTGCTCCCTATAAGAGTTGGCCCAGCCACTCAAGAAACACTTTGCCATGTAGTTGATCTTAATCTTCCATACAACATCCTCCTCGGTCGCCCATGGATTCATGCCATGAAGGTTGTTCCATCCACATATCATTAGTGTATCAAATTTTTGCATAATGGCACTGAGATAACCATCCATGCAGACCCTGAACCCTTTGCTTATTGCAATGCGGTTGAAGCTTCATACACCAATCATTGTCCTTGGATCGAAGTTGGCCACACCACGCCAGTTCCTCTGGCACTTGCCATGATCCAAACACCATTTTAGCCCCCACCCTCTCCACAGTTAAGATCAACTGCCAAGGTTGTGGTGAGTATAGTCTTACAGATGCTTTTGTTGTTGGTGCTCTACCACTTGATCCACATACTCAAGGATGCCCGACACATCAAGGGCCTATACCAGAAACCACCTCTCGACTCCAAAAATGGGCCCTACCACATTTATTACCAAGGGTACTCTTGATGGAGAGGAGAATGCACCAGACATTAACACATGGCTATACAAAGAGCCCCCTCATAAAAGTGAAGCACTTCTTGATCACTTTAAATAGAAATATCCTTGGTCACATCGCTTGGCCACAGAGCAATGGGATTATCAAGGAGGTGGTTTAGGCCACTAGGAATCAAGTATGAGATAGCTTATAGAAGTACACCAAGGGTAGAAAACCAAAGGCTTGGGTTATGGACTCCCCGCAACTGGGGGCACTACAACGGAAGGCCACACCTTTATGAACATCCAAAACACTCTCGTTGAGGTTGAAGACATCCATGAGGAAGTTGAAAAGAAAGCTTACGATGATATTTTCCTTGACAAAATAATCCTTGGAGCCTCTGTGCTTTGCCAATTATCCTTGAATCTCATAGACCTCCCCCTCGCTCACCCCGAACTCATAGATTGAGACCAACCAAGTGTCGTTCATGTTGACAAGTTCTCTACTAAGAATGCACTCCTTAAATTTATGGGGGCAGAAATGCCACATAAATGATCGCCACCACCATCGACATATGTCTACAAGATGGATCCCACAGGTTACTTCGGGGAGGAAGAAATCTCCAATTGCAAAACAGAAATAAAAAAGAAACCAAAAAGCAAAAAATCAAAGGAAAAATGTTCTCTGGTGAAAATTCCTCTAGACCATCATTGGATAACTCAAAAAGTGAAATAAAAATAAAGGATGTATCTGATGGTGAAAACCTCTCTGAGGCCCCCGAAGATGGAGATTTCATCCTTCCCCTGCAAGAGCATAGGCATCCTATCTCTTTAGTTTTGACAAACGAAAATCGACCAGTAAATATTAGTTTGACAGAAATCCCACATATCACATACATCGCAGCCTCTCTACCACCTGAACAAGCAGATCTTCTTATTGAGGTTCTTCACAAAAATGTGGGCCGCTTTGCATGGTCATATTAGGACATGCCAGGGTTGGACCCCAAACTAGTCGTACACCATCTAGCAATAGATCTAGGGGCCAGGCCTGTTAAGAAAAAGTTCTGTAAGATGCACCCCAAAGTTGCTTTATTGGTTAAAGTGGAGTTAGAAAAATTGTTGGAGGCCAAAATCATTTGCCCAATAGATTATTCTAAATGGATTTCTAACATGGTACCTGTTACCAAGCCTTCTAGTGATATCAAAATCTACAATGATTTTAGGGATCTTAATAAAGCTTGTCCGAAGGATGACTTTCCATTACCAAATATCGACATGATTGTGGATCTCACTACAGGTCATGAACTCTTGTCACTAATGGATGGTTTCTCTGGATATAATTAGATTCATATAGTAGAGGAAGATCAGCATAAGACAACATTTACTACACCTTGGGGCACATTCTACTACAATATGATGCCATTTGGGCTAAAGAATGTCAGGGCAACCTATCAGTGTGCCATGATAGTCATCTTCCATGACCTAATCCATAAGATTCTTGAGGATTACGTGGATGATATTTTAGTAAAGTCTCTCAATGCTCTTGATCACTTATTTTACCTCAAAGAAGTGTTTGATCAATTGGCAAAATATCGTCTCACACTGAATCCAAAGAAATGTGTCTTCGGTGTCACCTCAGGCAAGCTCCTAGGCTTCATTGTGTCATAGTGTGGTATTGAGATTGACGCTAAGAAGGTCAAAGCCATCATGGATATGGCTTCTCTTAAGACACTCAGGCACCTTCGTTCTTTGTAAGGAAAACTCCAATCAGTCCGGCGGTTCATTTCTCAACTTGCTGATAAGTGTCAACCTTTCACTCACCTGCTTAAGAAAGATCAGAATTTCAAATGGGACTCAGCTTGCCAGTGCAATTTTGAGCTCATCAAGCAATACTTAGTTAATCCACCTATTTTGGTTCCTCCAGTTGCAGGGCGCCCACTCATATTGTACATCACAGCTACTCCCACAACATTAGGTGCTCTTCTAGCACAACTTGACAATGCAGGAAAGGAACAAGCTATTCATTACATCAGCCAAACATTAGTGGGCTATGAGCTCAACTACATGTCAATGGAGAAGGCTAGCTTAGCAGTGATGTTTGCCACCCAGAAGCTACGTCATTACATGTTGAGTCATACTGTGCACCTGATATCAAAGATTGATCCATTGAAATATATGCTCTCTTGTACAGTACTCACCGGATGCCTCGCAAAATGGGTTATGCTTCTCAGCGAGTTTGACATTCAATATGTTGACAGAAAGGCCATCAAAGGCCAGGCTATTGAAGATCACTTGGCTGATGCACCCTTAATTGCAGATCACCCACTCATCATGGAATTTTCAAACAAATACCTCTATTTGATAGAAGAACAATCACTTTGGAAGCTATATTTTGATGGCTCCTATACATCTCATGGCTCCAGCGCGGGCATACTCTTGGTTACACCTCAAGGCAATTATATTCCTAAATCTTTCAAGCTACAATTTCGGTGTACCAATAACATTGCAGAGTATGAGGCCCTTGTTGCGAGACTCAAAATTGCCATTGAATGGAATATCACAGAGCTTTAGGTTTATGGTGATTCTCAGCTTATCATCAAACAAGCATTGAATGAATATTAGACCAAGGATGACAAGCTACTAACTTACAAAGATCTGGTTGATCAATTGAAGGAGTATTTTACTCAGATCTAGTTCATACAGGTACCTAGAATCCAAAATAAAGCAGTTGATGTTATGGCTACTATTAGTTCTCTCTTGGAAATGTTGTGCGAAGCTACGCAACATGAATTCTTGGTTGAGTAGCTGCATGAACCTGCATATGAGAATGATGAATCAACACGAGTCTGCATCTTGGTTGGTTCCCAATCCCCATGGTACCATGAAATTCATTCTTACCTACTAAATGGTATCATATCTCCTCACCTCACATGAACCCAACGCTAAAACCTTATTTGTAGAGCTTCCTGTTACACTATCATCACCCAAACCCTATATCATCATGGTTATCATGATACTCTCTCTTGATGTTTAGATCAAAATGAGGTTGTGATGGCTCTCAAAGAGGTACACGCTAGACTTTGTGGTGCTCACACGAGCGGGATGGTGCTAGCAAAGTAGATCCTTCGGGCTGGATATTATTGGCCTACTCTAGAACATGATGCATGTGATTTTGTGAAATGATGTTTACCTTGTCAACAACATGCTAATCTGATCTGAGCTCCAGCTCAAGACTTGCAACCCATTGCACCACCATGGTCTTTTGCCTACTAGGGGTTTGATCTTGTCGATCTTATTGCACCACTTTCTTTCAAAGGACAAAAATGGATAATAATCACCATTGATTACTTCACTAAGTGGGTCAAAGTAGTTTCCCTTGTCACTGCTATGGGAGTTCAAGTGTCCAAGTTTATCCTATATCATATCATATGTCGCTTCAGCATCCCAACTACCATTTTCACCGACCATGGAGGTAATTTTGAAAACCTAAATATGGAGGAATTGTGCACTTCCCTTCATATCCATCACCATTTTTCTAGCCCATACTTCCCACAAGGTAACGGTCAGGTAGAAGCAACTAATAAAACCCTGCTTAGAATCGTCAAGAAAGTTGTCAATGACTCCGACCGTGATTGGCATTTGCAAATTAATCCTGCCCTATGGGCATACTGCACTTCATTCTGCATAGCCATTGGCACAACTCCATACTCCTTGGTCTATGGTGCTAAAGCAATCCTACCAATTGAGGTTGAACTCCCATCACTCTGAATTTCTCTACGAGGACAGATATCTGATGAAGAATATAGAGTGGCTCGACTTACTCAACTTGATCTACTTGATGAAAAAAGGCAACAGGCCTATGGCCACCTCATGGTCTACCAGAATTGCCTCAAGCACAATTTTAGTAGGAAAGTCCATCCACGCAATTTTCAGGAAGGTGACATGGTCCTCAAAGAGAAGATGAAGGTTCAAGCTAACAGAGAAAAGAAAGGCAAGTTCGAGCCCACATGGCTTGGTCCTT
Organism: Cupressus sempervirens; assembly: GCA_028749045.1. Classification (NCBI taxonomy): domain Eukaryota; kingdom Viridiplantae; phylum Streptophyta; class Pinopsida; order Cupressales; family Cupressaceae; genus Cupressus; species Cupressus sempervirens. The sequence continues at coordinate 50,004,881 of CM053788.1, read as the reverse complement.
ATGTGGTCACAACATCTTTTGGCTCAAGAGCCTATCAACTATCTACCCTTGAAGATGAAGTCCTAAATGATCCTACCAACATTATTCACCTCAAGAAATTTTATGCCTGAGGACAGAATTTGCAAATCAAAAATAGGCAAAGAAAAACAAAGCGTCCAATAGTGAAAACTTGGCAATTCAAGTGCTTTGGATAGGTCCCTGGTGAAAACCTAGCAAATAGGTGTGAGGTGTACTACAGCCTTTCCATTATCTATCAATGATCTACATATCCAGTATCACCCATTTACATCTCATCGCCCATCTCCCCATTTTCTACGATATTCCAAGAGTTCCCTTCTCGCACTCCAACAACTCACAACACCAGTGTGGAAAGCCTACCTAGATCACATATTCTACACGGTTAGCATATTTATTCCATCCTTGTACCTTACCACATGTATCATATCAGGTGTATTTTATCCTTAAAACCATGCCTTTATATCATATACCTGTACCAGGCCACAAATATTCTATGTACCACATCCTTATCATGCAACCAATAATTTTGTGTATCCTACCCATGTCACAATAACCATATTGCCTCAATGCTATTTCCTCGTCCTAAGCTTTTTCCTATCATATGCACATCTGCTACTATATTCTATCCTCCATTCCTGAGTCATCCACCCATTTCTTATTCATGCTTGTATATTTTTGAGCCTTACAGCAAAATCTCGCATCACTATCTCACTCACATCCTAGTTCAAATTCAAAAATTGGCAAAAAAATTAAAATTAAAATTAAAAACATTCATAAATCATCCAAAAAAAGAAAAAAAAGAAGAAGAAGAAGAAGAAGAAAAGAGCTTCCTCCTCTCACAACCCTTTCACACACACCTTACTTTCCACAATTAAGACCTTGACATGAGACAAAAACCTTTCACAAACCCTACACAATGAGAAACCAATAGACTTACAACCCTTTCACATAGACCTCGCAAAGAGAATCTTTTAGAGTTGTAACCGTTTGCAAGGCCCATGCTAGTTGCCTCACACCACAAAAGAACCAACCCCATCACTCCTCTACTGACCATTGATACATCTAGAAAATGAAGCCAAACTCGCTCTTCAATGTCCTCCATCGGATCGCCAGAGGATTATGCACAAACCACCCCAAAATCAAATCCACAAGGATGGAGGGAATGACAGTGCTGATAGCTGACACAGTGATGGGAATCAGCAAGGCAATAACTTGCCTATTTGCAGCACATAGAGAAACTACCCAAAAATACCAAAAAAAATTCATAAACTACCCAAAAATACCAAAAAAAATCATAAACTACCCAAAAATACCAAAAAAAATTCATAAATCATCCAAACTTACCAAAAAAATTCATAAATCATCCAGACTTACCAAAAAAATTCATAAATCATCCAAACTTACCAAAAAGAAATTCAAAAATCACCCAAAAATGCCTAAAATTTTCAAAAATTGCCCAAACAATATAAAAAAAATAAATTCAAAAAATTGTCTACAAATATAAAAAATAAAAAAAAATTCCAAAACATTCAAAAGGGTGTCATAATTGCCAAATATGGCCATAAAAGCTTGAAATATTAAAACACCACCCAAAAATTCCTCTCAAATTCTGATATTAAGAAATTGATATTAAGAAGAAGCGTGATAATGTCTTGAAACATAATTCCAAGCTTAGGACAAACCAGCACAACTCAGATAGCGAAAGAGATGTCGCAAAGCCGACCGTCACCTTCCTTCCATGCACCCATTATTAATGTGAATCAAGAAGGATTTTTAGTCTTCTTTAAGTTGCAATGGCCACGATTGGTCTACCCAGTTTTAACAAATATATCAATACTGTCTGGAAAGCCCAAGTGTCCTTTTTGGACCACTCTACTATCTTTTTAGGCCCAAACACCTTTTTCAAGGCCCTATTTTGACCTTTTCAAGCCCCAAAAATGCCTTAATAGGCCCAAGCGCCTTTTTCAAGGCCCTATTTTGACCTTTTCAAGCCCCAAAAATGCCTTTATAGGCCCAAGCACCTTTTTCAAGCCCCCGAACTGCCTTTTTAGGCCCAAACACCTTTTTCAAGGCCTTATTTTGACCTTTTTTGGCCCCTGAAATGCCTTTATAGGCCCAAGCGCCTCTTTCAAGCCCCCAAACTGCCTTTTTAGGCCCAAGCATTTTTTTCCAAGCCCTATTTTGAGCTTTTCAGGCCCTCAAGACGCCTTTTTAGGCTCAAAACGCCTTTTTCAGGCCCCTAAGACATCCTTTTCGACCCAAACACCTTTTTCAATGCCTTTCTTGACCTCTTTTGGCCATCACAAGCCTTATGTAGGTCCCAATGCCTTTTCCACACCTCATAAACATTTGTCTCATCACACACTGAGAGAAACGTCCCCACATTTTGTCTTATTATTGTCTGTCATACTTGCTAAATCTACACAGACATTCTCGCCTACGAGTCATGGTTGCCCTTACTCTACAGATTGTATTGTTCCCACTTTTACAAGAGTCAAACTATTTCATTATTTATCACAAAAACACAAAAACATTCAAATATATATCAAACATCCCAAAAACATTTAAATATTCGACAAAAACACAAAAAAATCCATATATCTTCCATAAAAATCCCAAAAACAAAATATGACATTACATTATGAACAACATCTGTTGTCCCTTTGATTGCCACAACAACAAGCACAAACTTTCTATTCTCCTACAATAGAAACAACAACATTTCATTTAACTACTAATGTTTGGCAGATTTTTTATTCTGGCCTCCCTGGGGGAGGTGGCAAGACAGGGTGTCCAATCAATGGCATTCCTTTAGACTAAGTCCCAGATGATGATGCCCCTAGAGTCATTCTCAAACCTGCCCAAAGTATATCCATGGGGATCGGGATGTTACCATGCCTCAAGAATGTGTTTATCTGCTCCATAAAATGTTTTTCTGAGTATACAACTCCTCTCCTTTTCTCCAAAGGGACCGCTTGGTGATATAATCCCATGTAGTATGCCGCCTCTCATGCAACCCTCACTAATTGCTCCATGACATCTTTCATTTCTACCCGTAGTCTTTCTACTCCTAGAATAGTTGTTGTCCTCTACACAATATCGCATTCTCTTTCATATCTATTTGCTAGCATTTTCATTGACTCCCTCTCATATTTCACTGTATTCAACTGATTTTGGTACCACGTAATGTGTGCATTACTTGCATTCAGCTGCTCTTGTGACCTCCGCACTAAACTATTGGTCTGCACTGCTGACTCCCTAAATGCTTCTACTTGCGACTGTAGGAGCACTAATTCATTTTCACATCTCTCCATCGTCGCTCTCTCAGCTGCCAAAGTTGCCTCAACAGTCTCCACCCTTGTTTTCTCCATCATTAACATCATCCCTAGGTGCTCAGATTCCATTTGTGCACCATCCTCTTGCGCTCTTTCAATCAGGCCTTGAAAGAAATTCACATCTTTCTCCACCTAGTCAGCCCGTTCTTTTTCCATTGCCAATGCTTTCTCCATCACCATTGCTGCATCATGAGCTACTTGTACTGCAACATCGGATTGCAATGCTTGAAATGGCCAAAATGCAGACAACACTGGGTCACCCTTTTGTTCCCCAGAGCTCTGTATCATATCCCCTAAATTGCTTTTTCCCTTCTTCCGTAAGACTGCTGTTGGTCGCATCACAGATCTTTGTTCCTCTTCTGGAAGAGTCTCTTCTACAGATGGTTGATCTTCTACACTTGCTCCCTCTAACAACACTCCCACACTTGGTGAGTTTGTCTCCTTCTCTTTTTCCCTCGATTCTGTTTGTTACATCGCACCTTCTGCTAATAGCTGCAGCAAGGTCAGATCTTCTTCTTCCTCTTCTGGCTGATTTTGAGTTGGATTAATTTTGCTAGCCTCTACCACTCCCCGATCACAATTTCACACACTTCAACGTGGCAAGGTTTCTCTTCCTTTTTGTTGGCTCTGCTTTACGCCTTGCTTTTACCCCCACAACCATTTCCTTTCTCCTTGGCTTTCATTTTCCTCTTCACTCCATCCCCCCGTTCCTCCTTCTATCGCCTCTGGCATTTTCTGCCTCTGCTCTTGTGAATTGGCCATTGGTATTTCACTCACAACTTAATTCTTCGCTCACACTTTTCTTATGCTAACACTTCTTGTTTTTGGGCTTTCATCAAATTCACTCACCTTTTATAGAACCAACAACATTCTCCATCACTTCCATTACACACTATCCATATCTTTAGCAACAAGCTTCAATACCCACCATCATAATAGTCAAGTTGGCAACCACCTTTGTCCTTTCCACACCTCACCTCCCCTATCATAATAGTATGTTATATCCTATTTCTTTCCACTAGCTTCTCATCTCATGCTTTTCATCGCACTATCTCCTCATCCCTAGATTTTCTTCTACTAATCTTCTCATCTTCATCTTTCCTGCCACTATCCTATCATGCTGAGCTTTTGTATGGTAATCCCTTGTAAATACTTTGGTTTGTCCATTGTACCATCCTTGCATGTCTATCCTTCATTTGGTATCATTGTATATCTCTCATCTCTTTGCGTCACTTCTTGCTTGATCAAAAAATAAAATACAAATAAAAATTTGTAGTTCTCTTGGTTAGGTGCTTTAGCGAATCCTCGTACGAGATCCCTTGTCATAAAAATGTTGTCCTACATAGTTCTGATTTCCCATTTGATCCTAATCCTCGATATTACCGATAGATCCTTGTAGGATGCATCCTTCCTCTCATCTGATCTTGGTCCCTCAGTATCCAGTCCTACCGATCTCTTTGGCAAAAGGTTACTTTTTCATGGATTTACATTTTCTTTCAATTTATTTTCTTTTCAGGATTTCACGTTTGGTTCTTAAAGTATCTCTTCCAAGTGATTTCGGTTGTTCCCTCCTCATGGTCGCCGCGATCTTTTATATCATGGTGTGCTATGAATGGGGCAATTCAAGAGCAAGGTTTTGATCAGGTCTTTTTCTTTTTCTTTTCTGCTTGTGAGTCAGTCAGATGGGACCCTTGCATAGTCCAAACATGTGATCACTTGTGGTTACATGGTGCACTTGGGAAATATTCTTTGCTTGTGGATTACCCAGTATCATTTCCACTTTGATTCTTTCGAGATTCATGTGTTATGCTGGGGCAATCCTTGCGTGTTTGTTTCATGTCAGTCCTATGTAATATTGGTAAAAAGCCCTTGATGTTCTTAGTAACCTTGGCACATTCCCAATATTCCTATATCAAATAAGTGCTCAACTACATGGTGGTGCTGCCCTTTGGAACACCCACACATTCACGCTTCAATGGATTACTCAACACTCCCATCTTATCAAAACATCCCATCCTATCCAAGCATCCCATCCAATCAGTCTTACAATCATGATCTAACAGTTTTATCCATACCATAATTGTAGCTCCTTCATCAATCATAATCTTAGCTCTTCCATCAATCATAATCATAGCTCCTGCATCACACATAATCTTAGCTCCTTTATTAATCATAATCATAGCTACTTCATCAATCATAAATCATATCTACTTCATCACTCATAATCATAGTTCCTGCATCAATCATAATCATATCTCCTACATCAATCATCTTCTTAGTCATCACCAATCATAAACCCTCGAATCATCATCTCCCCAAATCTCCCATCTTCCCAATCCCTACCATAGGTTCAAATTTAGAAACCCAATCACCCTCCCCCTCTCCCTGTAGCCAGTGTTCTTACCCATTGGTTATCCTTGCACCCAAGGTTTTTCCTTTGTATCATTCTCCCATAGTGAGAGTATGTGCTTCCTTGAACCATCTCTCTTTGTCACTCTCAGTCCTCCTGCTCGCCCTTGATTCTTGTACCTTTCAAGAAGCTATCGGGCCTCACCTTCTTTCCCTACCATCTTCTTGAGGGGGCATCACACATTCCACTCTCTCCTCTTCTATTCAGGACTGGGGCAACTATATTGCTTTCAAAGTTTTCTTCGTGTCATCTATCTTCAAACTTCTTTGAAATAGTATTATTCCAACACTATCTCAATGAGAGGCAAAATGTAGACACCTAAATCTAATTACATCACTTAAGTAATCCTATTTAGTCATCTCCTAAGGCATCATTAATTAAGTATTTAACATTTAATTAATCTATTGTCATCCCCTAGTTAATTAGTTAATTTAATTAACTATAGTCCAATTGATAAAATTAAAAGATCACCCAAAATCAATTTATCAATTAAATCCCTATTCCTCTATTAAATTGAATAAATCCTCAAATCTATTCAATTTAATTCTATATCCCCATTTTATTAAATAAATAATTTAATAAAATATCTAAAATCCTAAGAGCCTCCCTAAACCCTATCCTAACCCCTAATCCAACCCATTCACACATACTAACCTCACTTAGCCACCTAACTAACCCATCCCATCAAATCTAAGCCACTTACCCCCTAATCCCCCTCTAGTCCAAGCCTAATCCTCTTCTAATCATGTGCACAATCATAAACATGGGTTAAGACTTGCTAACCCAAGCCAAAGTCAACAATCTCATTCTCCCCTCACCCTCCAACATTTATGACCCAAGCCAAAGTCAACAATCTCAGTCTCCCCCCAACCATCTCTATTTATGACCCAACCATCTCCATTTATGACCCAACCATCCCCATTTATGTCTCAACCTCCTTCATTACTCCTTTGACCAACCCATATCCTACCCTCTCACATCCAATCACCTTGTGACATGTGTCACCTCCTAATTGGCTTCAAACAAGCACAATCCATGTGCTCCTCTTTGAGTGCATCCTAGCCCTCCCTCACCATCCTTCCATCTTGACTGTCCATTCCTCTACCCCTTGGCCTATAAATAGAAGCCTCTCCCTTCACAAACATCATCCACTTTTCAAGCAAACTTATAATGCTATTTTGAGAGCCTAAAAACTACCAAAATACTATTACAATATTGAAATACCTCCATGAATCCATTGTTGAAACCTTGCCTCATCCACTCCATCCATCCATCTAAAACTTGAGCGTACATGTGAGCATACACACTAATACATTTGGCATCAATTTGCGATGGCTAAGTGTCGCAATTACGACCGCAATGTGTCGCCACTACGACAGTAATAGATGTCATTGTTTTTTAGTCATAAATTACGATGTCTATCCTATGCCATCACAATTATGATGCCTATCCGTTGCTATGAAACCACTTTATTATGGCACGAACCCTGTCACAAGCTTTGTGACGTATACCACAAGCTTTCTAACGTACACTGCAAGCTTTGCGACAGGGTCATGACAGCATCTGGCAACGGGGTCGCTGTGGCGACGACCATCCCAATACTTTCCCTAGACATCGCAATTTCGACATCCATGGCAAATTGTGACAGGGACGCATCAGCCACTGGTGACGGGGTCGCTGTGGTGATGAGCCTGACGGTCGTTGCAATGCTTGTAGTTGATGTCGCAATTGCGACATCCACTGCAAGCATTGCGATGGCGCCACTGTGGTGACGACGCCAAGGGCCATCATAATTGTCAGGGCTGACATCGCAATTGCGACATCATCGGCATACATTGCAATGGGGTTGCTGTGGCGACGATGCCAACTGCTGTCATCGCCATAGCGACCCTGTCACAAGCATATTCAGCTTGCTGCTTCAGCCACAAACATTAGCAATGTTACACCCATTCTGAACCACACCAGCTGTAATTTCTAATGTCTCAGTTTGCTACACAGAAACACAACCATTTATTTTGTTTGACAGACCCTTTCCATGGGATTGTTGTGGATACTTAGAAGCGACTAAACATGCAAAACTTTTTGCAGCTGGATACTCTTTTCTAGAAGGCATTTTTGCAGAGCGTTTCTGCTTAAGAAAAATGTCGGCCTTCTTAAGTTGTAACTTCGTGCATTTCTTCCTTTCATTGGATCGTTTCTTCCTCAAAATATGCATTGCTCTTAGAAGAAAATGCCCCCTGAAAGACAATGCTTGTAAAAACCGAGGACATGGAAGATGCTTCATAAGCTTCAATCTGTTTCTACTAACGAGGTAGTGGTTGTCCTCATGGTGTTTTTGGTACTTTTGGTTGGAAATACATTTAGTTTCTTGACTATATTTCTGCAACCTATGTGGATGCATAGCTTTTACACATGACCCATTCATTTCCCTTCCCTTACAGAGAAAAGTACCATTTTTGCCTCCCTGCCAAAAGGAACATATAAAGATTCATTAGGACTAAAAGCAATTTTCTCAAAGATAAACATATACACTACAACATTAATACAAAAAACAAGCACCTGAAATAAGGAACCATCTTCCAGGGATAGGAGCTTAGCAGCCTCACTCTCATTATCTATAGAATTGTGGACCACACTACCATTCTCTAGATGCTCACCAGCTACAAGTTTACCATTTGAATCATTTTTTGGAAGTTTAGTAGCATGATGCTGAGTAATAATACTTGTCAAACTATTTGTAGAATGTTTGACATTCTTATGATCTATTACCATTAATTTTTGAATAAGCTTCAGAATTTCTACCAATATAGTTGTCATTATCATTGCTCACATCATAGTTTCGAGAATGTCTAACAACCATAATATTAAAATTACCCACAGAATCAGTTCCCTTTATTTCAGATTCCTACTTCTTAACATTATTACTAGACCCATTCGATGTGCATCCATTACTTATGGTATGACTTGACTAGAAGACATTATTTGTTTGAATACCATTGGTTCTTGGAGGCACCATCTGTAATGTAGCATCATGATCTGGATTTACTGCATGACTGGCCAGAACTTGTGTTCTTTTCTAGATTTTCTGAAATGAAATTGACATTTGACAAATTTTATACCTGTTGGGGTATCTTGTTTACACCTGCAACACTAAAAGAGATTGCTATCGTTTGGAAAGAATGCATGTTTTCTGTCACCTGGGGGGCATATGAATCTTGTAAGTGGTTTTCCTTTGGATGTCCAATGTTCAATGACACCCTCTTTTTTAGTTTAGAGCCATTATACTAAGATTTAGACCTACCTGCTATTTGAATGCTAGTTTTCTTATCTCGTATTTAGAATAGCATGTAAGATTTTTGGGAAAGCACACTTTTCTCACTGACTGAATAGACCTAGAGTACAAAGTGTCATAAGAATAACTTCAATCAGTCTAAGAAACTTCAGTATAATTAGTGTTACCATATAAAGAAAAGTTTCTACATAAAATTTTAGTTCTTTTGTGTATTCTATTATACACAAATTATAATGAGCTTGCTCCACAAAATTAAACATGTCTTCAAAACTGTAGCAAATGTATACCCGATTATCATCTAAAGCATGCGAGATGCCTGTGGATGAATGAATAAAGCAGAAATAATGACCAGAATGTGTGCTCCAGCCATCATGAATAAGAACACCATAAAGAGTGTACTTAAAATTGCCCTCCTGTGATTGATCAATAGACAAAGAAACTAGAATATCATTCAAATGTGCAAAATTTATTAAAAAACCAGTAGATATTACAAAAACTATATTATTAGATTCCACTAAAAATGTGATCCTCTGGCAAATAATATTGTAAGGGCTACTTACATGTGAACTGCTAACGAATGGTTTGAGATCCAACGTACAACCAAAGTCTACTTTTTTGTCAATTTTTCCTCCAGATCCAACTACATTGAAGTGCTTGAGATGAATTGCAAGAACATGCAGTGCTTTATCAATTTTGAGTTGTTCTAGAGCCTTCACTTTTACTTTGCATCATTCACATTGATATCTTTTCACACCCCCATCTAACTACTCCACTGCCGTGTAATGGGATAATGCTTTCAACAAGGAATCTGCTCGAATGATCTCTAGGCTCAAATCTAAGAAAGGATCAAATTTATTTGAGCAATAAGAACATTGTGTGCACTTCACCTACAAGCCAGGTTGAAGCAATTGTTAATGAATAAAATACTTTTCTAAGACTATAACCTAGAGTTCCCAGCATAAAAATAATTTTGAAAGATTTAACTGACTCAAAAAATCCCATTTATGAAATGAACAGTAAATCTTGAAGGTGTCTATAAGCCCCTCTCTATTCCCTCGCTAATATTAAAAAAGATGATGTTTAGATATGAATAACTTCTTCTGATATCTTCTTACATTCACTCATCCTTGTTAACAAAGTACAAAATTTTTTGAAAATATAAACACCTGAAAAAAAAAACCCGACTTATGAGTCGGCCACCAAATATTTTATGTACTAGACTCTTCTCATAAGCAACAGGTGATTCAATTAAATAATATAGATAAATATACTCATATTGGTGAAAGAAAGTTTTATGTTTTTTCTGTGTTTTTTTGAATATATGATTTTTTCCTTTGTTTAGAATATGAAATATATAGCAATGCATGGGAGTTGAAAGTGAAGATACAGTGCCCCTCATATGATCTTTCTATCTCTTGAGTCAATTCTTTTCGATGTGCTTGAGCATACATAGAACAAACCTGCATCCTTTATAAGTTTAGACCAATCTTGTGAAGCAACAACCTAAAAGTTCAAGAATCATGAGAAAAATTAAACATGGAAAAAAATCCAATACTATCATCATTATAATCTACTAGAAATAGAAAATTGTTCATGTCCAAACCTATCAATAAATGCCTAAATGCAACACCTTTTCCTATAGAATAATTCATCTACTCTAATTTCAAAAACTTATAGAAATTATATTTCAGAAGTTTATTAGGCAAAACACGTACATAGATATGACATTATTCTCATGCTCAAATTACACACCCAGTGATAGCATAACATATATTAATTCAATGAAACTAATTTTAAGAAGGGTTCAGTAATCTAGATGCCTATTTCACATGTGAGCAATGGTACTCTACAACAATCATGAGATAATGTAGTTCATATTTTGGTGAGAATGTTGAAATTTGATAAATAAACTTAAAGTTTCATCTAGAGTTACTTGTTAGTGAATGTACATGTAAGTTCATAAGGATCATTGTGATGAAACTAAGTTACAATCATGATTCCAGGAACAACCTATCAAATAATAAACAAGTCAGAATATGAATTTTATTAAATTTTAAAAGTTTAGAGATTAGAGATTGGATCTGTGAAATTTAGTTTTACATGTTTAGGGATTTAAAAAAGAAATCAATCAACCAACATGTAGGTGCCATGATGAGATGACACATCTATCCATATGCAATAACTGTGGCATTATAACCTTGGAATAAACCATCAACAAGTGGAGCAACAGATTCTCCAAAAATCATTGATGATGGAGAACCAATGTTGCCATACACGTGATCAAATGTAAATGAATGCGTACCAATTTGCACCTGCAAAATTATAATCAAAAATTGGTAGAAGTTAGAAATATACTCTATGACTCCATTGAATGTAAAATCTAGATCTCAGAATCTATATCATTAAAATACAAGGCATTAATGGATTTCAATAAATTGAAGCAAGTACTGAGAAAATATGCATCATGCACTATTTAAAAAATAAATGGCATGATAGTATTTTCATGTGCACATATTAATATACAAAAGAAACTAGCAGTTTGAAAGTTGTGTCTGATACAGAAGTGTAATTAAACAACAAGAGAGTTGGAATTGTAAAGATTATTGTTACTATATTTCTAACACTGTAGTTTTATAATGAAATTTTTTTTTGTCAAGTTGCTCAACACACACACACTGAATATTAATTCGTGCAGATTCAATTACTAAGAGTCCAGTTTAAAAGTGTGCAAAGTTGTTGTCTAAAAGACTTTGACATAATTCATGAGCTCAAAGGTGCTAATCAATCTGTGTTGTACCCTGCACAAGGATTTTACTTCAACCCATACAATGATTTGATCAATTGACATAATTGATGCTCTAGGAATCTCCTTGAACTTTCTTTATAATCTACTATACTCTTGAGATGCATTGACCCACTTTTGATAATTTGTGGACACTAACATATTTACTTCTTTCTTTCTTGAAATTAAAATCCTTCGAGTACTTACATATTTGCTTCCTCTTGGAGATTCCAACTCAAAAAATGCATCTTCACATCCATTTGGTGAATGCACCATCCAAATTTAGTAAATGTTAAAGGATCAAGCATTTCTGAGGTTATATAACTTCAATTATTTGAACTAAGTGAGGATATTATTTTAATAGAGGCAATCTTGTTTTCTTTCAGAAAAACATATGGATATGGACAATAGGCCACTGCCTCAAGGGCCAAGGATGAGACAAACACTATAGTCCAAGAATTCTTCACCTAAATCATAGTTTGATCAGGAAAATCTTAGTCTGTAGTGATAAGGGCTAATAATATTCACCCAGGGGACCTTTTGTCTCCTTTCCACTGTAAAACAATTGCAACTTGAGATTATTTCTAGGGTAAAGTGGCAAGGAATGATATTGTTATCATAGGTCTTTTCAGGTTTTAATGCACAACTACAACAATTTTGGTCATATATGTGCATCTATCTTGACCAATGCACCAATCTTCATAGTGCCTCCAGGCCAGGATGCCTGCTTCAACTTCAAAGTAAAAAACCATTGATGATAGTGTTCCTTTCATTTCATGAGTTCTAGATGCCACAAGAAACAAGGGAACCCTCTGCTGATCGAACACAAATGTGAAGGAGAAAACTCTGCTTACTTGAAAACCACTTTGACAAGCCATAAGAAAAATGATTGCAGCTGCACAACAGAAAACCACAACCATATCTAACAAAATGCTTTTCCATTTCTTAGCCAATGACTTCAATATTTGACTGAACAAAACTATTCCTGCTTCCTTCTTGATAAAACTAGAATATATGGTCTTCATTCAATCAAAAATTATTTCTCAGTAGTGTCAAGTCCCCAGATAATCTCATCAATTTCTGATCTCTAAACTAGTAACTTTCTCAAACATCAATTAAAAAAGAACATATTGATAGGTTATTCAGAGGATGATATTGATATGGCTTTTTCAATACTTCAAAAAAATTATACAATGTAATTTAATATCAATATGTTACAATTTTTTGGTTGTAATATACATTCACAATCTTTTCTCTTTTTTTAAAATTGCACAAAACATACCCAGGCTCCCAAAAATCCCATACCAAATGAAAACACCATAAATCCACAATTTTAATAATTCACACTTTTCATTGCATCCCATCTATATGGGCATGGTGCCTTTTTCACATAAATGAAACAATACATGACCACCGTTACTTGAGCATAATTGACTGATGTTCTCTCTTTGGTTACAATAGTGCAAGTATCTCAAACATTAAGTATCTCAAAAACATCCAAAAAATTCTATTAAATCTAAAGATACACAAATAGGTGAGTAAACATCATCTTTGACAAGCCTCCCACTTGTAACAAGTATCCTCATTTAGCACAAAGCATTTTAAAGACAAATAGTTCACATCTAAGAGTTAGTATAACCTACTTTGCATTGTGACTATTGTATATCTCCATGCAATGCACGAGCTTTACTAGGAAATGATTCAGCAAGCTCAGATGCATCATTCTTTATCTCTGTAACAATAATATTGCGTCCCCCACTGCAAAAGTAAAAAAGAATTTACCTTCTGATTAAGAATGGAGTTGCTTATGAGAGATGCTTGACAATACAATAATCAGGATTTACATAAACCATTTCCAAATACATAGATCATATATTTCTCGTCCAACCTGCTGTAGCAGTGAATGACATCTGGTATAACTGTTGCTCTTGCTTTATAAAAGTAGGGAAGAACAATGTGCCTCACACTTGCATTTTCCTTCATCTTATCATCACCAACAAGATTTGCAGTTTTTCTATCAGGTCTAAAGAATTTTGATGCAATCTATTGAAGAGGTAAAAACAAGGTATCAAGTGTTAGCATGTAATAAGAAAATTTGGAAACCAACTTGAAAAGTGCAAGTGTCAGCATGTACTATAGTTTCTACAAATAAACAGTGTACATGCTTTAAAAAAAATTAAAAGGCCACATTGAGCACTGTCAGAAACCCCACCTGCTTTACCCAGTTTGACATTGTTGCACTAAAAAGAAGTGTTTGAACCTTACTCACATCCTCGACTTTTCCTAAAATAGCAGGAAGAAATGGGACTATTAAGAGATGCAGTGGACATACATTAAAGTTTTGAAGTATAGCAACCTATTAAATGATGTGGGTAGAAAAGACCCACACCTACATGGCACCTAGCACACTTACATGGTGCAAGACATTTAATGCATAGTGGGCATTCATTTCACCCCTCTTCCTCAATGGACTTACACAATGGGCACTTACTTCAGTTATATCGTTCAAAGAAAAAGCATAGCAAAATTGCAATAAGCAATGTAGTTTCAATAAATATTGTGGAAGTGAAGAACAATTTAAATGTAAGTCCCTTTATGACACCAACATATCACATCAACCATTGAACTTATCACAAGTCAAGACATGATTGGTAAAGAACCTTGGAATCATGTATGATCTTTCACAATCTAATTATACAGGGGGTTTTGCTCAAGAAAGGATAAGATACCTTCATATTTTATTTTGTTGTTGGTGCGATCATAAAACACACATCAACATTACACTTTAAAAATTAAAATAACATTAAAACATTAAATACCAATACTTCCATAAAATTATAGAATTCAAATCTAAATTCCAAAAAGTTGATTAAATAATAAATGTTAAATATAAACAAAAGCTATTTAAGATTTTAACAAGACTTTATGCTAAAGCTTATAAATGATGGCTCTTTCTATGAAGAGTTTGGTCACATATTGGCTTTACAAATCTCGCATTGGCCCTATAAGTGCCCTAGAAGCAGCTTTTCTGACTCAAAATAACATCAAGAAAATGCCTCAACAAACTATATGACTACATACAAGCGAATGTAATGAGAAATTTATTCTTATGAACCACTACTTGTGAAACATGGGTCAAGAGTTGAATCCTGTTAGCAATATCACAATATAAGGTCAATTTTTCCAAACAAATTTTGAGAATATTTTTTATGTTCAATATGGTTCAATGAAGTTTAAACATGGATCATGAGATATGAACTTTAGTTAACCACTAACCACTGCTCATTGAAATATGGATCACTGTAAGTTGAATCCAGATAAACAAGCACAAACTGATACAATACAGAGCACCAAATATTTGAGTAATCTATACAAATCACAAGATTGTAAGAATTCAGATATCTTAATTAAATGCAGAGATAGCATAATTTGACACACTGCAGAAAAAAAAAACACTTGAAACTGAATTCAATTTGAGAATAAGTACAAGTACACATGAGAAGGTAACCATTGAAAGTGAGATGCTAAAGATACATCATGGAAATTGGCACTTCTTATTGAAAACTCAGTAAACATGTAATTTATGTCATTCACAAAAGAAGTCATATAGTCTATTAGTTACAATTTCAATACAAAATTACAAATCATACCAAGGATGTTTTCCACATCCTCCACAAAGCCCATGTTAAGCATTTCATCAGCCTCATCAAGGACATGAAATTTCAATGATTTCAAGTTTAGATTGCCTCTCTCAATATGATCCTGTGTAAAGAAATCGAAACATTTTTTTTACCAATGAATTGTTGCATATCAGGAAAGTAGTTAATAAAAGCTACTCACTTACCTTGATATGACCTGGTGTTCCAACAACAACATCTACACCTTTGCGTAGTGCATTCTCCTGTGGACCATACAGAGCACCTCCATACACACAACATGTATTAATGCCAACAGATCCACCGTAAAACTCAAAATCCGCATGAACCTGCATATCAAAAGTCATCATACAAAGTTCCCAGATTTGTTGATGTAGAGAAATTTCCAAAGAAAGAACATATTTTCAAAATACTAACATAATCAGACAGTTTACAGGTCAATGCTAACATAATACCTATTTTGCAAGCTCTCGAGTTGGAACCAAAACAATCGCACTAGGTAGCTTTCCATAGGACTTATTCCTACCTTTGGAATATTGTCCACTTGTTAATGACTCCAAAATAGGCAACAAAAATGCCAATGTTTTACCCTAGAAATATTCATGTGTATATTAGAAACACAATAACCATACAGAATAGCAAAGTACTTAATCAAAATAATTAACAATTCAAAACTACTTGATAGACATGTTGCATCTAAACACTGATTAAATAAAAGATGTCCCCTTAGTTATTTCAATGACAATAGATGATTTTAGGGAAACTACACATTTCTTCAAAACCAGTTGAATATATAGTTGCACAAAATATATGAACTAAAAATACAGAACACAACAAAAAATTGATGATTCAATATCAAGTAATACAAACCAAATTGATTTATTATAAACACTTGATAGTAGACATTGAACTATCAATCATCAGCTGTGTTTGGCATATAATCAAGATTTTTACAAAATACTCAAAATTAAATACGGAACACATCCAATAATTGATAACTTAATGACAATGGTCAAATGTCAATAAAAAAGCAAATTGATTTATACACATGCACATGCACATGTGTAAAGTTGCACCATTGTTTAATATATTAAACCATGGCCACCCATGAAGACATATAAGGTGGTAGAATGGGATGTTGCACTGGTCATAGCATTGACCGCCACTCATGGGGGTAGAAGGCTAGTTGTTGAATGCAACTTGATGAATGTTAATCAAAGGTCCTGCATTTTGATCAATGCCCAAATTGGAAAATAGTAATTAGCTAGAGAAAGAATCATCTAGAGTAAATTCTTTGACAAATTAACTTTTAAACAATGTTTTAATGCACAACTACAACAATTTTGGTCTACTTTCTTTTTGATATATTCTAGGTTTCCATTGAGGCTTGAATATGCTATCCTATTTGAATTTGTTCTACTCAGTTTACCCCTATTAATTTTGACCTTCAAAGTTATCCATGCATACCTTCACCTATACACAACAAAAGCCCAAGCTGATTTGGGATTTAAATTGTGCCTCTTAGCACAAAGAAAAGGGCAAGTGAAAGGAAACATTGATTATTCCTGCTTAAATTCACCAATTAAATAATACGTACTAAATACATCAGGAGCCTAATTTACATTTCTCAAGAAATAATACTATACCATGTAGAGAAGGGCCACATGACAAGAAGTGTCTCTCTTTAGCCCAAGAGGAATGCAACCGATGTAATAAAGTAATTTTATGAGGTTTAAATAACAACATATAGAAAGGAGAGATAAACAAGGATAAACAAATTGAGTATCATGACTAATGAAGATAAGGAAGAAAACTGGAACAAACAGTACAATAAAGGAGCATCGAAGCATACCTCAATGAATGAAACTCTTAACTGAAATTCTACTTGATTTTTCAATGTTTCAATTTTTTTGAATATCGCCTCCATAACTTGAGGAATAATTCCTATCTCCTCATCTTTTGCATAACCAGTCCCCATGGTGTATGTCTTGCCAGAACCAGTCTAGAATAAGATGTAAATGTCATCCAATGTGAATCCAACAGCAAACATTTAATCAAGCAGTACATGTAAATGAAAATAAAACTTAATGTGTTTGAATCATTCATACATCGGTGGATTCTTCACCATCTTCAAAACATTGAGCATTGCAGTATATTATTGGAGATGGATTGGAGAAAATAAAAACATCACCTCAGATTCTATAATACCAGATTGCTTTCCATATTGTTCAATGTGCTTCCTTGTAATCTTCTTCTTACAAACTTAGGAAATTGCTCTTGAGCTCATGTTGACAGTATACCCAATTGTTACTTGTAATCATCAATAGATCCTGTCAAATTTGCATCTATGTAAAAGATGCTCGTGTCCTTCCACTTGAAAGGGGCCTTAGCAAGACACAGTGTTATGGGTCTAAACATAGGACAAAATAGAGAAATATTTAGTATCTTATTGAGCTTCACTTTGTTTCCAGAATAGTTTAATATTCTTTACTAAACAGGGCCAACCACGTGAAGGTGGAACCTCATTTGGCCCCAACCCCCTCCCCCTAACATCACTCTACATTCCTCGTTAACATCTAACATTCATTCATTCTTTCAACCATTAATAAAATGTAACATTCAATCAATATCACATGATAACATTCATTAACACATTAGATTCGTTAACATGCAACATTCATCAATATTTTGCATTAACACATAATTCATGAACATTCATTAGCACATAATTAAATTCATTGAGACATAAAATTCAGTCATTATCAATTAAGGTATGTAGATGACAATCATTTCTCTTTTTTCTTTCTATTTCTTTTTTCTATGTAAGCTCTAAGAGGAGCATCAGTGTCATCATCAATTCCCCCCTCATCAGTTGTTCTGTTCTTTGTTCTTGATGATCTCAAATTCCTATGTTGTTGCAAAGGGGGGTCCTCTGCAATAACAAATAAAAGAGTTAAATTAAAAATAATTTATTATAATTTTTACAAGTATTTAATTATTTTAAATAACATAACTGTGGCACTCTTTACCTGATTTGACCACATCATTTTGTCTAGACTCAATGTCAACATGATCATGAACATCGACCCCTCGATCCTCTACAGCTGCTATACAAAATGTTACATTAATCCAAACACCAATTGCAATTACATATAAAAAATTTAATAGCAAATGTATACTTCCACCACTAGGATGCACATCATGTGAACCTTCAGCATCCACAGATTGTGTAGAAGGATTGCCAGGCTGCATTCCAACATCCTATGCATTGTTATCATTGCTTTCTTAAAACAAATATACTCACTTTATATTGGAACTTAACATCAAATAGACTAATTGGTAAAGTATTCAATTTGAAATAAATTTCATTTAGCTTATTTACCTGTGGCTCAAATGCATCATTATTAGAACCTTCCACACTGATTTTAGCTCGTAGCCATTCAGCCACGACTCTATAGCCTTGTTGGAAGCCAATTCTCTTATCCTCTTCTGTGAGGCATCTCTTGAACTCTGAGCCCTTCATTTTTGCTTGGTATGGTGAATTTTACTTGCATTGTTTCATCAACCAATGGAGGGTAGTTAAAATATCAAAAGGAAATGGTAAATAGTTAGCAGGGTTTCCAACCCTTGTTACACCTTATTTTGGTCATGTTGGAGTTGTTCTAAACTGTCTTTGGTCTTTGGGAGTCCTAGAGGATCCAATTTCACTCTTGGTTGGGTGTGTAGAATAAAGGTCAAGTGCTGCAATCTGCCCTGTCACTGGTAACAACAAGTTTACCTTAGACCTGATTTGTTTTGGGTTGTGTTAATGTTTGTTTTGGTTTCCATTTATGTTAGAGGGTTTGAGTTTTCCAAAACACTTGGTGTCAAGGTTGGGTGTATGAGGCCTTGAATGGTACAAGGGAGAAGTAACTAGTATGCAACCTTATGTGATGAGTTGGGTCCATGAATTAAAGGACCAGACGTTGTAATAGCAGATTAGTTCATTGTTTGAAGGTGAATTAAGCCTTGAATGTTCTTGTAGAGAACAGAGGATTGGGGTGATAACTTGAATTGCTTAGTTGTTCCAAGGTGCTAGGAGTTTGTTGTTGTTTGGTGCAGGAGCACCTAGGCTAACCTCTACTAGTTAGTCAATTTTAGCTTGTACTCGACTCTAGCCAAGTCAAGAAGTTAGTGTAATTTGGTTGAGGAACTTAGAAGGTCTTGTTTTATGTTGGCTAGGTGAATTAGTCACTAAGACTAAGGTCCCACAAATAGCCTTTGTTAGTTGTTATTTAAATTCTTAATGTTAGGAGTTAGGGAGATTGAGTCATTAATATGTCTTAGGCCTAAGAATGGTTAATGGTTATTAAATAAATATGATGATCATGAATGATCTTGGATCCTCAAAATATGTGAGGATAAGAAGCCTATAATATAGGATTAAGGCATCTATAAAAGTTGCCAAGTGTTGTAAGAATGTTGTCATAAAAAGATTTTGCACTTATTGCAAATATTCCATGCAACATGGATAGCCTTGGATTCCTTTGATTGTGGGAGGTTATTTTTGACCAAATAGGCCCTATAATGGTGGAGAAGAAACCTAATGGAGTGATGTCTTGAATCTCCAAGCATTGGTTGCATATTGTAAAAAGTTTGAGTTAATGAAGTGGCTGGAAAACTCTATTTTTGAAGTGATATTTCGGTTTTTGAAGGAAAATTCATACTTGAAGCTTAAAAAATGTTGATAAATTGGTTGAGACGTGTTCTATAGTCATTTTGAAGACTTTTTCATTTTATATGTTAAGGGTTTAGAGTAGTTTTAACATAGTTTTCAAGTTGTTTTAGTTCAGGACTTTCTTTTGGTCACACTGTGGCAGATTTTGTAAAAATGGCTCCCACATGAGTTTCAATCATGGAAACACTAAATAAGTGGTTGAATCTTCAAGTGGTGCCTCTTTAAATATTGTATCTAAATTTAGGAAGCATAATGAGAAAGGGAGCTAGCTTTATGATCAGGCCCTAGGCGAGTTTGACATACCCGGTTAGAGGCTTGACAGGGAGAAATCAAATCATTTCATGTGGGAAATGGGAAGTACAGCACATCCCCAATAATATTTATGGTAGGTTTTCATGTTAGTTATCCATCCTAAGCATTGGGAAGTCGTACCAGTCCATTAGGATAGGTTTTGAGCATTTTTCATCAATCCTAGACACGCTGTCCTGGAAACTAGGCCTCTTAGCCCTGTTTCTCCTTGATATTAAAAAGGAGGTGTATGGTCACTTTGAGACCCATAAACCATAATGAAAGTTTTAAAACTTCCAAAATGGTATCCAAATCAGGTTTTAGTTTTTTGAGTTGTTTGGGAAAATATTTCTAAAAAGGGGAAAAACTAACTGGTGAAGGCTACTAGAAATAGGCCTATTTTTAAGATCTCTTTTGGATGAAATCTTGAATATGATAAACCTAAGAGCCAAGAACCTTCCAAAATAAGTAAAATGGGATGGAATATGAATGAATTCAATGTGAAGAAGGTCCCCATAATGAAGTTTGAAATTTGTGATGTTTTAGTGGATTTGGCACTTAGATCCATCTAAGTGAAAGTGAGAAAGAGAACCAAAATTAAGGTGTGGATCATCCAAGGTGGAGTTTTCAAGTGTGACTCTTGTAGTAAAGAGTGAATAGGATTTAGTTAATGATCTAATACTATTAGGAGATCCTATAGAAGCATAGGATACTAGGAGATAAGAGAAATCTCTTGGTGGAAGTGGAAAACTAAGCCTAGGAGTTTTATCTTACACCAGTGCTTCCAAAGCGTGTTATTCTGCATCATATATTGGTGTGGAGGAACACTGAGATCCAAGTTGAGGATCAAGAGCATAGACAAGCTAGTCTATCCTAGCATTTCCCATCACATTGTATAAAAAATTTGATACAATTTTTCATTTACTAATACTTACAACTCTTGCCGAGCTTGTGTGTCCCGTGCTTTTCTAGATTTTCCTTTTTTGCCTTTGATGTGTCAGGCAATCTATGAAAAGTTTGAAATATGTTAGGCAGTATAAGTATAGAGGTTAATTAGTACATAATTAGATTCTCAACAGTATCACATATCTTTTTGTACTCTCCACTGGTGTAATATTATTTTTCTTGTCAGCTTTATACTTTCCATCCAAAATTAAAGCCTGCCACTCAGCCTCAGGAACATAGGGCGGATGCTCGTACCTAGGGTTATCCTATAAATTTTTTCTATACTGGTCCCTAATATACTTCAAACATAAACCAACTTTTTCAAGGAGCTTGTTTCTCTTGAATGCACGAGGTCCAAAGAGTTAGGTCATGCTCTCTACAAGATCATCATTCAATGTTTTGTGTTAGTTATTCCACCTTTTAAGTAAGAAAAACATATTAGACTCATAAATGAAGTGAAGCTACCTTTAATATAGTTCAAGAAATGGATGAAAAGGAAAACTATTATAGCAATGATATGAAATCAAAATAGTGGTTTGGGGTTTTAGTTAGGATATGATGTTCCACCAGGTACGCAGGGTGGGCTTGAATATTCGCAAACACTCATCACCAAGTTTTCTCCAAAAAACACCATTCCCTACAAAATAATCATGGGATCATTAGTCGATGAAGAGTGATAAAAAACTAAATTACTATTATATCACTATAGAATAATAATAACTTTAAAGTACCTGGAACTTTGGCTACTTTTAATGGAATGCCTTCATCATCGCTGACGATCAATATGACATCCTTCACCGTTCCCGTACTAGGAACATAGGAACATCTAGAAAATGATGTTGCAGCTCCTATTGCAAAAAGTTTCATAAGTTTCATAAGTCTTTGTCACGAAGTATAAAAGAACAAATGATAATTGATGTTAAAAAGTTGTAAAAAAAAAACTGTTTGTTGCTGTCATAAGAGAGAAAAAGAGGGATTTGTGTACCAGCAGATGGTGCAACAGTCGATGCATGTAAGCTATGTGTTGCTGACTCAGCAATTGGAAAGAGATTTGTGGTTGTCCTGGATGGAGGCGGCATCATCATAGGATTCAATTGATGTGAAGCTGAAGAATAAAATTGTTAGAGCATGCATAAATATAGAATGCGTGGACTAGCATGGACAAGATTGCTAGAGCATTAAAAAAAAGGATTGTTCGAGCATATATTGTCAATGATTATGATCATTCCTATATATATTCAGTGGAAAACATAAGTGGGGAATGGAACATGCGATCTACCTGAACCACCTGCAGCACCCTTATCATGGGAACGAGGCTCAAAATCACGCAAAAAACTCTGTAAAGACAACGCATCCATATTTTAATTAATTCCATAAAAGAGCATAACATAAAAACCATTATTGAACTCTTGTTATAATTAAAATTTTCATTAATACTTACTTTTAAGGTTTCAGAGGTGTGCATCAATTCAGATCCCCTATCTCTTATTTCCTGAGTAATAGGCTTTATGGTTGCCAAACGTAAAATTTCTCTGCCAATTTTCTTTAGCAACTTTTTAGTCGAACCAATTGGGTCATCGGTGTCTGCTAAATCAATATAAAAAGGGTCCTCCTCAGGGGGGGGCTGCTGATCAGGGACTACAGGTTCCTTTCCCTCCCTCTGACCACTGGCCCTCTGTGACAACAATAGTATTAGTATTATCAAAATTACTCCAAAACACTGAAGAAAACAACATTAAAAAATAACATTTTGCTTCTATCTAGTTTGCACAATTACAATGAGTTTTACCTGCTCGTGTGTAGATGAGTCGAGAACATCGCCAACATCCCCTCTGGGTGGTTGCTCCATATTGTGCCCCTGTGTCAAAGATCAAGTATAAAAATGTTAGCCAAAAATTTATTGACTAAATGGTATGTTGGAGTCATTGATTAGAAATTGGTTTAATAGTATGTACCACCCCCATGATAGTAGCCTCGTTTGTATCTATGTGGTTCAAATTGTAATCAATAAGAAGCTCTTCCCTGCACATATTGATTTTATCGCACAGATGAATACACGATTTCCCTCGTGTGCCTCAAATATGCAATTGGGTTGCTTTATAGTTGACCCAGGTCATGTACTATTTATAAAACCCACAATATTCCCTGTTGCTTTTGGCCTTCCATCAACATATATAGCCACACTTTTACTTTGATTATTGTCTTGCTATTCTATATAATTTGTCGAGAGGGCATACCTACTCATACTTTTTTTATATTGAACAATATGCATCCAACTTTTGTAATCGTAACATGGTCCAACATACTCCATCAATTCAGAAACTTTGTTGTAAGAAACCTTTATGTCATCCATAGAAAATAGGCCCAAACCATGTAGTAATGATGGTGCTATGTGATATATCCTCTCGTTAACACAAAAATCAGTGTTTATTGGAGGAAGTTCCTTGGGTACCCAATGTTTCTGTAGATGTTGGTACCTCAAGGGCACCTCGATGTCGCCTTTCATCTCATCATCATAAGAACATGACCCCCCTTGAGCAAGGAAAAATTTCATGCATTTATTGAATTTCCTTCTAGTCCTTTGACCTCTAATTAATCTCCCTGTTCTAGATAAACTGTATGTCTCACTTTCCTCTTCTATTCCTATATTTCGCTCACTTGAGGAAGACACTTCTGACAAATACCTATTCGTTGGTACCTACAAATGGGAGAGATCTTAGAAGACACCAATCTTACTATTGATAAGTGTATTAAATAGACTTTCCATAAGGAGTATTGACTTATACCTGTCGATCCATGAGACTGTGCGGGATGCTCCTGAAAGGGGTTCAGTTTCCTGCAAATGTAATTCAATTATCGTGAGCATAATCACATCATAATAATAATCAAATCCATCATTATAATCACATAAAAACTAAAAACATTAAAAGGTACACAATATAACACTTAAATCAGGCTCACATTATAAGCCTACTAGGGAAGTAGGCCTAGTGAAGGGCTAAAACTAGGTTTTTTTATCAGCTAATGAGTTGAAGGCTTAGTCACCTTGGGGACATGCTATTTGAAGTTGTTTGATGTGTGTGGAGGTGGAGGAAACACCTAGTTAAGGTGAAGTCAAGTTTGGCACCTATTGAGGCATTGTGAGCATTTGATAGTTTGTTGATTAGATTGCTTATATGAATCCATTGGATGGATTGAGGGACATTCATGGGATTACTCCAAAGATGTAGAACCTAAGGTGGCATAAGGATTTGGTGTGCACTTTGATAGGTTATGGAGTTGGCTTGGATCAAGGAGAGGGATCTTATAAAGATGCTTGGTTGGTGTTGTGAGAACACTATGGAAGTCCCTCTTGATATGAATGATTGCAAGTCCACCAAGGGTCTCTGCATCACCTACAGAGGCAGAATTATTAACCAACAAATTAGGTAAGCACTTATATTATGTTTTCCCTATGAATTTTATTCTAGGTACAACTCCCTTTTATAGATATTTAATGAATTCCCTTTTCTAAACTAAACACTTACAAATTCTTTTGACCTGAAAGAAAATAAGGCTCAATACATTCACGCATCAATATGTGTTTTAAATAGTTTTATTTAATTAATTTAGATTAATAGTTAATTTAGATTAGCAATATTCTATTTGTAGTTGAAACTTGTAGCTTTTAAATAGATAATGAATAAACTATGTAACCATATATATAAGACAAATATATTTCTATCAAGAAATGAATATTTAATAGATTAAGGATTGATGGCATACCTCTAAATTTCATCATCATCATCCTCATCGTCGTCGTTGTCGTCATCATCATCATCATCATCATCATCATCATCATCATCATCATCATCCTCGCCATCGTCGTCGTCGTCGTCATTGTCATCATCGTCTTCATCATCAACATCATCATCATCAACATCAACATCATCTTCATCATCATCATTAGTAGTAGCATCATCATCATCATCTTCTTCTTCTTCTTCATGAAAATTTGTGTCAGGAACATCATCCAATAACTGTTGATCGTGATCACCATCTACATCATCTTCTACTTCTTCAGTATCTTCTTATTCCATCGCATTATACTTTATTGGCCTTCCTGTTGGTTCATGTCTAACAACAAATGACCAACCCGGTTTATGTGGAACCTCTAAGTAAAATACTTGCTCACATTGGCTTGGAAGAACATAGGGCTCATCCCCAACTGGCTCAAACGACCTTGTATTAACCATTGTAAATCCATTATCATGTTCAATAATAGTTCTATTAGGATCATTTAGATTAAGTCGTAGCCTGTACCATTTGACAACGAAGAGTACTAATTTGAATGAACTAAAGTCACACTGAAGTATATCATCCAAAATGCCATAGTATCGATTTTTAGACTCTCGAGGATGTAAGTCATTTCTAGATGAAATATTAGTCACTTGAAAGGCTGCAATTATTTCTGAATCACAAGTTTGCTTCATGTCATCCAACACTTTGATGCAAAATCTCTGACCATTACAGAACATAGCCTTGTGGTGTTTAACCTGCAATAATATGTGAAACATGTCAAAATTATTGTATCATGAGTTGATAAACATACGGGTGATTAATAAATTTGTACGTACTTGGAAATCTCTTAAACCACGTGCTAAATCTATTTCCCTTTGCGTAACATTGGAATCTCCATTACAATGAGCTTCTTTAACCAATGAAGATACACCTTCCCATGTTAATGTCCAACCAGAATGTTGACATCGTTCAATCCATACTGTCATCCAATCAAGATTGTTTGCAATATACAAATGTAGTGCATCCCACTCTCGAGCACCTGTACAAAAAATAAATAGACAACTTACAACCACCTCAATGTACCTTTCCCCATCAAGTACTCTCCTTGTAATTTTTAAAAAGGCTCGAGATTCCATATGCGATCTACATGGATATTTGATGAAAACTTAGGAAGATATTCAGTAATGTACACCATAGTTTGGTATACCATATATCCCTCTACCATAGAACCCTCAGGATGTGCTCTTTGTTGAACCAAAGCCTTCAAAGATTTCAAGTGCCTCTCAACCATCCACATTGACCTACTGTGTACAGGTCCACACAATTCAATCTCCTCAACTAGGTGTATGAGGTAGTGTTCTTGTGCATTGAAAAAAGTTGGAGGTAGACACTTTTGCATTTGACACAGTAAATGAGGAATTCTTCTCTTCCAATAGTTTATATCTTCTTTATGGATTTCTTTAGATGACAACCACCTACATTAAGAGATTCAAGTCAAAAAAAAATATAGATACGAGACTTTACAAAATAATATACAATAGATTACATAGCAAGAAAAATAAATCGTGAATATAATCAATATATACAACAAATTGAACAGATATTACTGCTTACCTCATATATTTTCCAAGATCGTATATCACTTGTTTGATGTTATTGTTGAAGTACTCTGGGAGAGATAGAGGAAGCACGTATTGCAGTAATTATAAACCAATCATTTCATTGTTTTTTGACATAACATAACGAACAGTACACGTAGTTTATGAATATATTGTAAATACAAAATAACATAACTTACCTTGACGAAAGTATGCCAATCATGCGTTTTAAGCCCTAGCCCAAATTCACTTTTTTTTTTAATATGAGATTGTTTATGTTCGCAGCAAATCCTGTGGGAAATCAAATTTTTCGTATGACTTCTTTTATGGCATCACTTTGCTGCTCCGTTAATAACCAAGGAAGGGCACTTATATTAATCTGATCTCTGTTGCTATTTGAGTGAATGAAATTCTTCAATGCATGATTGGATTCATGTATGTCATTACAAATTTTGACAATTTTTTCTTTGTCATGCCTTCCATCCAATATTTTGCACAATGTCTCTGTTATATTCTTTCCAATATGCATAGTATCAAACAAATGCACAATTTGTAAGTGCTCGTAGTAGGGCAACCTACTAAATTGTCTGGGATAGCTTTTTAGTCCCTTTGGAAGGTTGTCAGTATTGCCTTGACGACCTTCACGATCATCAATTACACAATTAGTAAACAAAAATCATAATAGAAATATATAAATTACAAACATAAACCATTAGGTGGAACGACATTACCTCGACGATTAATTCTATTATATTCCAACTTCCATAGGTGAGGTGTCATTCTTCATGGCTTTGATGTAGTCTCTTCTTTCCCATTGAAAAGATGTTTTTCCATACTTCAATACTTATGATTCCTGTGGAGGAAGTGTCTACACTCATCAAACACCTGCTTTCCTAAACTTTTTGAATGACGAGATTTCATCTTTGGACCACAAACTGGACATGCAAATTTTCCCTTTGCTTGAAGACCTACAAGATAATGATATAATTGGATTATTAAATATGTTAATTTTTATAATTAGAATTATCGTGTGCAACTTGAATTCACTATAACATACCACAAAAATGTGTTAGCCCTGGGGCATCATTTATTGTCCATGCAAGTATTGCATGGAATTGAAATTGTCTTTGTCCTATTGGTCTAGACACGTCATACATAGTGACACCATTCCATAACTCCACCAACTCGTTGATAAGAAGCTCAATATATACATTCATATCTTTTACTTGATATTTACCTACTTGAATGAACAGTAACATTACATAATTATTGTGACCGTTTTACTGCAAGATTTGTAAGTACATGTAAATTAATAACTATCAAATGATAAGATACCTGGAAAAATCATTGCCAACATAATGTGCTCCCTCTTTATTGACATCCATGGAGGAATGTTATTGTTGATAACAAAAACAGGCCACACCGAGTAAACAGATCTCATCTCTCCAAATGGATTGACACCGTCCGCTGCCAATGAAAGCCTGAGATTATGAGGTTCTTTTTTGAAGTGTTGCCACTTTTCCTCTATGTGCATAAATGCCAAACCATCCGCAGGGATTCGAATAATGTCATCTTGACTTCTATTGCGTGCATGATAATCCATAAATTGAGCCAAGCTACTACACCTGAATAATTGTTGCATCCGTGGAATAATGGGGATGTAACGAAGAACCTTTTGAGGCACCTTTTTTGTTAGTCAATCTGTTTGATATCTACTCGTATGACATACAGGGCATTGTGTTGCAAATTTATGTTCTTTATAATATATACTATGATCATTGGGACAAGCATGTATTGCTTCATACTCCATTCCAATATCTTTCATAACAGCAGATAATTCTCGATATGAGCAAGGTAGAATATTTGATGATGGTAACAAAAACTCGCCTATCAATCTACAGCAAAAAATATAAGTTGTTAATATAAACAATATTAGTGGTACATTATTCACCCTTTGTTAACTATAAAGACATATATGACATACCTTAACATACGTGACATTGTTATGTTGGATAAACCATTCATAACCTTGAAGTTCAACAACAACAATACATCAGAGAGAAGAGTTGTTTGGGAGTCTTTGTATAGGGGCTTGTATGCCTTCTCAAGTAGAGGTACATCGAGGCTATCATCATCATCATGATCAGATATGCTTGGACTAAATGTGTCATGGATCAATGTATTTATACCATCATCTTCAATTGTGTTTTCTGGCGCATGATCGTCATCTTCCATGGGATCATTATCTTCACCTTGGATATTTGCACCTCCATGTTCCTCCACTTCAAAAACAATATTCTTCAGATTGTTGTGGTTCATATCATGTACTTCCTTGGGGAGATCAACCTATATAAAATTGATTAACATAAATAAACCATGATCATCAACTCATCATCAAGTGATTTCATATGTATATAAATTGTTAAAATGATATAATGAACGACTTACCAATGAATGATAGTCATGCCCCCCTTCAATGTAGCCATTCTCCCTACAATGTCTCTTAACTGTTTTGATTAGCAATCTTCTATGGTTTAAGCCCTTACAAATATTGCAAGGACAATAACATTTTCCATCACCTTTTCTTTTCAAGTTAGACCACAATCTAGCGATTGTCTCTCTATTTTGTTCTTCACTTATATTATCTAACATGATCATTCTTTACAGGAAGAAAAAATTGGGCTATGAAAACTTCGGTCTACAACTTTCACAAACTAAGCAAAACTGTCGAAAGTACACAAATCTTCTTAGACCTAGTTAAATACTTTAATATTTTAAAAATACTTTCTTTGACTTTATTCCTAAGACATTTAACCCAATCACCTTTTATAACATTCAATCAATTGCTCTAGGCAAATTTGTGGATTAGATTATTTGTAAAACTTTGACCAACCGCCTGAAGGTCTTATTTCAAGAGACCTTGCAACATTAAGCCACTAAAAGCAATTTCAAAACATATAAGCTAAAAGTCTAGTTAAAATATACATTAGAATAAAAAATATACAATTTTCATACCCGAGCGCGCGACTATAACTCATGCAACAGCCTTCTTGCTTAGCTGTAGAAGCTCTCCAGCAATCAAATTATACAAACTACAAGGCCTAACAACAATTTCAAAACATATAAGCTACAAGTCTAGTTAAAATATACATTAGATTAGATTCAACAATAGCAAGCAATGTTATTCAGAATTAGATTCAACAAACCTTAGCAGTGTAAATAGCCATCTCCTCTAAATTGGACTCCAGACACGAGGGGGCATTTACATACTCTTCCTCTAAAGGTATCCTAAAGAACAAAAGCCACTATTCTTGAGTTTGTGAATTGCACCTCAAGATGAATGAAGCTTAAAAGGAACGAAAATTGTTTTCATACATTTAAATCAGGATGTAATATTTATTCATAAGTATATACCTTGCAAGCACTTATAATTGATGTTATATGTGTTGCAGGAAAAGAAGAAGTTTCAAGATAAGTTTACATTGTTGTTATATGTGTTGCAGGAAAAGAAGAACTTTACATTGCTTTAACTTTCCATTGATGAGTATCATCTAAGACTTTTACCAAAATTTTCCCAGGAAATTTTATAATTTTGCCTCTCCATAATTA
>CM053788.1:49339451-49369451 GCA_028749045.1 Cupressus sempervirens | reverse complement strand
GAAGGTGAAAATATTGTGCAATATGTAAACCGAATCAAGGAAGTTGTGGGTGCAATCAAAGTTGCTGGAGGAGTTATTAGTGATACTGAAGTTGTATGTATGGTCCTTAAAACTCTCTTACTCTTGATGGTTTAGTTGGTCATTTGATTGCATTTGATTTAAGAAATTTTGATAATAGTATGCTTGCACTCAAGAATGTTTTTAAGAATTAAATAACCATTGGTAGTTCAAAGAAAGAAAAGAGAAGTAAAGATGAAAGTGAATCACAATCAGAAGATGACATGGATGACATTGAAGTGCTTGCAAGAAGGTTACCGAGAGGTAAAGGTAAATTACCTTTGATATGTTTTAAATGTAATGAAATTGGTCACTTTACTACAAAATCTCCTAACAAGTACAGGGACGACAAGAAATATGGAAATGATAAGAAGGATCATGCGTAAAAAAAAACAAAGACTACAAGGAAAAAGGGATGCTACATTTTTTAGGAAGAGCACACCGAGTCTGATGCTAAAGAAGAGAAAGATGAAGTAGAAGTAGTGTATGTTGTTGTTAAAGAAGATCCTAATGAGGAAAGATATGAGGATAATAAATCTCTTATTTCATAGTAAGAATGATAAATGTATCATTGATAGTAGACACTCACATCATATGACTGGTTATCTTAGTAAGTTTGTAAAATTTGAGGAATGTGATGGTAGAACTATTAAATTAGGGAACAACATTCCATGTCTAGTAAAAGGTAAAGGTTCATTGCTGTTAAATGAAAAGTTCAAATGTGATGATGCATACTAGGTGCAAGGACTAAGATATAATCTATTGAGTGTTGACCAGTTGAATAATATAGGTCACAAGCTAGAATTTTAGAACATGAAGATCAAGATCTATGATGATAATGGAAATATGATTGGCACTGGAGAACAAACAAAAGGTAATATATTTCATCTTGATCCTACATTTGATACATGCTTGTTTGCAAAATTTGAAGATGTATTATTGTGGCACAAAAGGTTATGTTGTGTTAATTTTGAGAATATGGTTAAGATCTATAGAAAGAGAAGAGTTAGAGGCTTACCAAATTTGCATAAACTTGAGAATGTTATGTACAAACAATGTCAACTTGGTAAGATAACCAAGTCAATTTTTTCAATTAAGATATATATTTCTAATGACATTATGGAACTAGTGCATACTGATTTGTGTGGACCAATGAGAGTAGAAATATTTTATGGTGACAAATATTTCATATTGTTTATTAATGATTATCCTAGGATGATGACCATCATGTTCATGGAGTTGTAGTCACATGTTTTTGATATGTTCAAATGATATAAAGAAAGAGTTGAAAATTAGATTGGTAAACAATTGAAATGTTTAAGATCTTATAGAGGTGATGAGTTTATGTCCATTAAATTTACTAACCTTTTTACTGAGCATGATATTAAGAGATAGTTGTCAGTACCAAGGACACCATAATAGAATGAGATTGTTGAAAGAAGGAACATATCAATTTTTGATTGTGCAAGAACATTGTTGATTGAAAAAATAATTTCTCAAATGTCTTGGAGAGAAGCAATTAGTATTGTATTTTATACTCTCAACCGAGTTCAATTGATGAAAGGAACAAACAAGACACCTTATGAACTCTAGTATGGTCATACACCTAATGTGAGTTATTTCAAGATATTTGCAAGTAGATGTTTCATTCATAAAGATGAAAGGAATGGTAAATTTGATTCAAAAAAGGTGATGAAGGTATTTTCTTTGGATATTAAGATTACAAATGTTTGAACAAGAGTACTAACACAATGATTGAAAGTGTAAATGTAAGAATTGAAGAGTTTGTAGATAAGAACAATGAGGAAAGCAAAGAGGAACCATATGATTATAAAAAGTTTGTCTATGAAGATGTTACTGGCATAATGATCAAACAATAATAGAGAGCCACTGAGCATCAACTTGCAATACCTAAGTTACAGATAGGAACAACCAGAGCAGGATATCAAGCCCCAACTAAGTGAAGATAATGTTATTAATCAAAGAATTGAACCTGTGCTAGCAAAATATAGGAGAAGAAATCATTCACCTGAACAAATCATTGGAGATAAAAGTGTTAGAGTTATGAAAAAAAGTAAGTTGAAGGACAATACATGTTTAATTGTTGAATTTGAACCAAGAATTGTGAAAGTTGCACTTTACAATAAAGACTGGATTAATGCTATGAATGAAGAGATTGATTAGATTAAGAAGAACAATACATGGACACTAGCATCATGACTAGATGAGAAGAATGTGATTGGAACAAAGTGAATTTTCATAAATAAACTGAATGAAACTAACAAGGTTGTGAGAAACAAGTCCATATTAGTTTGCAAAGGTTATGCCCAAGAAGAATTGACTATGGTGAGACATTTTCCCTTATTGCAAGATTGGAAGGAGTCAGAACTTTGTTGGCTTATGCTACCTACAAGAAACTCAATGTGTATCAAATGAATGTTAAGTCAACATTTATGAATGAGATACTTGAAGAATAAGTGTACATAGAACAACTAGAAGAATTTTTTGAGTTTGATCAAAGACACCTAATTTGGAAATTGAACAAAGCTTTATATGGGTTGAAGCAAGCACCAAGAGCCCAGTATGAAAGATTATATTCATATTTGATTAAGATTAGATTTGTTAGAACAAATGAAAACAGTAATCTATATCTAAAAAATGAAGTTGAAAACATGGTGTTGATTGCTAATTTTTTTTGTAGATGATATTATATTGGGTGGTAATGATTTATTATGCACGTTATTTCCTGATCAAATGACCAAATAATTTGAAATGCCTATGTTCTATGAGATCAAAAAATTTATTTTCTGTGAGATCAAAATTTTTATTAGATTAAAATTTCATCAAAAAAAAAATGGTATTTATGTGACCAAATCTAAGTATGTGAAGGAAAATTTGAAAATATTTTGAATGAATGAGTCAAGGCCAATTGGTACACCTATGGTGACTAGATGCAAATTATCTAAGGAGAAAACTACTCCTAAGGTAAATGAGACATGGTATAGATCAATGATTGGAAATTTATAGTATGTTGTGTATAGTAGACCTCATATTGCACATGCATAGGAAATAGTTGCAAGGTTTTCTTCTAATCCTAAGGAAACTCATATGACTATTGTTAAAAGGATATTAGACATCTAACATGGAATGCAAATTTTGTATTGTGATACAAACAAGATGGTAACTTTACACTTAAAGTCTACACTGATGTTGATTGGGCTGGTAATGTAGATGACAAAAAGTACAAATGGTGGAGCTTTCTTCTTAGGAGAAAGACTGATAATATGGTTAAGCAAGAAATGGAGCTGGATTTCACAATGTATTGTTGAAACTAAATATGTTGATGTTGTAATTAATTATTCTAATATTGTTTGGATTAAGAAACTATTGGAAGGAATACAAGAGGAGATAACTGAGCCTATTACTATTTACTGTGAAAATACTAGTACAATAAACATATCGAGAATCTAGTGATGCATGCAAAAACAAATCATATATCTATCAAGTATCATTACTTGAGAGAGAAAGTAGAAGAGAAGCAAATGAGGCTTGAATATGTGAAATCCAAAGAACAAATTGCAAACATATTTACTAAGTCATTGCTTAAGGATGCTTTTGAGTATCTAAGAGGTAAACTAGGGGTGCTTCCCCTATCCAAGATTAACTAAGAAAAGATGCACGTTACATCAATTCAAGGATGATTACATATAAATTTATGGAGTTGATGCAAGAGTTCACTCTTCAGGGATATTTCCTAAATATGTGTAAGTGATTTTCATGAAACTAATGTAAATAGTACATGCAAGGTAAAAGGTGTTACTACAAGGTTTTGTAAGTTTCAAATTGGAACCTATATTTACCTTTGGAATTGTTGTAAAAGGGGGAGAAGATGATTGAAAGGGGGAGTGATATACTATGAAGGATTATTGTAAAAAGGGGAGATGCATGTTAATGGAGTTTCTACTGGAGAATGAAGTATACATAAAGGTAGAGAAAATGTGAAGAGGATGTTGTTGTAAATACAAGCCGAGTGAACGCGATGATTGAAATATGTTGAAGAGAACCAAAATAAAGTCAAAGAGCTGAAAAGTTATATTTTTGTCAATTAATACATTTGATTATCTTATGTGTAATATTTTGTAATGTAAAATCTTATGTTTATGTGTTGCCATCAATGCCAAAGGTGAAATTGTTATCCCTAACTGATTATATCATTAAGAATTTTGTTATTATATTTAAAAGAGTCATATTAGTTGTTATGTTTTCATTGATGTTAAACCTTAGTTGGTTAGACATTATGTTAATTTAGTAGAGTAACATATCAATTATGATGATGATAGGGTCGATAAGTATTGGTATTTAATGGGTACTTGAATAAATTGGACTATGATAGTTTAATGTTGGTTTGATTATTTTGTAATCATGTTATATTGTGATTAAGTTCATAACTGGTGAGTTGGTGAAATAATGACCACCATATCAACCCAAGTGATTATAGTTGTCATTGAGTGCCTAGCAAAGTAGAGTTAAATTTTAGTGTTAACTGAGTATTTCTAGTGTTAACTAAGAGATTATTACCCAAGTCAAGTTGCATTGTTCATCGAGTCAAGAACAAAAGAAAAGATTAATCTGAGACAGACAAATGATGAAAGTTGAGAATGTTTGAGAAGCATAAAGGATAAGGATGAAGTTTGTTATGAGATAAATAGTTGGAATAATACAAAGATGATTGTATGGAGAATACTTGATATTTTTATAATAAGCACAAGCTTTAAGGTGAACTAGTATTAACTGAATGACTAGATGCAATTAATCAGAGATCTACGATTATAACTAAGTAGAAAAATTGGAAGGATATGGAAGGCATAAGTTAACTATTTAAGGAGATGAATGAGACCATTTTTGGTTGCCTATTATTTATTTATATTGATAATAAAGTGGAAAATATTGAAGGTGAAGAATTATAAAGAAGAACAAGGTGAATTGAACAAAATAGAAGAAGAAAGATCAAGCAAGGGAAGTGACAAAGTGAAAGAGAAAGTGTGTGAATCAACCAAATAGAGATTATAAAAAGGAAGACAGAGTGAAGCATAAATCTAAACAAGAAAGGTAGTGCAAAACCTAGTAGATCATTTGAATATTACGTTCTTACCATTGTAGCAGATAAAATCTCTTAACTGAGTGGACCTAACAAGCCATGTCGTTCTTTAGTAATGAAAAAGAATGATAAGATCTTGATGATATTTGGTTAAAATACTCTAACCAGGTTACACTAAAAATATGCATGTAAGCCTTTAACAAGGTTGGCTCCTAGTAGAGCTCACTTTAGAAGAGAGAAATTTTTGTGTTACCGGTTCTTGGGTGTTTTTTTTTCCCTTTACAAGGTTTCCATGTTGAATATATGTGTCAAAATATGTGAATGGGTATGTGTTGCAAAGTTGATTTTCATATTATTTACTTAATGCTACAACTCAGTATAAGCTAAGTTAATACTTTGATACTCAGTAAAGTAAAGAATAGTGAGATAAAAGTTTGAAATAAAATTGACATAAGTTTGATATGAGATGTTGAATATAGCTATTCGGATATTGTTGTGAAAGTTTATGAAGTTTATTTGGTACTAAATTATTTTAAAGGCTTGTAGGATAAATGGTGATAATTGATTCACCCCTCCCCTCTCAATTATCTAACATCAAGGTAAATTAAAGTCACTAAATAGTGACCACTCCACTCACTTTCTTGATTCACACTAATGGGTCAAGATTTCTGATTGCCTTGGAAAGACAAGAGCATACTCTCCTACCATCAATATGAGCCCATACTTATGAGTTATTAAATGCCCATAAAAAGAAACACTACTAACAACAAGAACAATGATATAAGCAAATAATTACAATGAAATCTTTTTGCTTTTGCTTTTGCTTTCCTTCAAGGCAACCCTACAAAACTAGAAGTTAGTATTTGAGTAATGCAACACAATCTCCTTTAGCAAGAAATCCCTACAAAACCACAAGTTAGGTCACAAAATATGTAAAAAAATCAAAGTGAACCTATAAAACAACTTGTTAGGAGATGTTAGGAAACAAAATAATTGAAATCCAAGCTAAATAACAACAAACTAATCTAAAACACTTGGATTGTGCAAGCAATCAAAATTGGGAAAAAATTTACAGTCTGTTAGAATATTATATGATATACCTCTGAAATCCAGATGAAATTTTATGTCCATGGGATAGAAGGTATTAAACCGAAATGATATTCCAATAGAAGGGATACAATAGACTACATAACAGGTAGGTGATAGTGCATAAACTACAAGGTATCACCTACAATAGAAGGGAATGTCATACCCCTATATAGTAAAATGTCATACGATATTCTTTCCAATAAAAATAAAAATGACAAACCTTGTGGTAAAAAGATCCAAAAATAAATTTAAAAAATGGAACTAAATTGAATCTATCCCCACGGGGGGCGCCAAAAATTGTATGCTAAAATGCAACACACTTCTATAAACCATTGTACTTGAGAGAACCCATGATTTATATAGTATTTTGAGGTAGTTTATAGATTCCTACTTGTAATGTGCAAGGGAAATGAGTGAAATATAAAGCTTATGGCTCTCAAATGAACCAAGCCAAGTGATCCTTGCAAGATATGTTACAAGATGGAAGATTCAATGGAATAAGAGCAAGAATGCTAGTATCCAAAGAGACTCAAGAAAGAATGCAAATACAACTAAGATGATGATGCAAAGACTAAGCTATGATACAATACAAGTAAAATAAAAGTATAGATAATCTAACAAGATGAGTAAATGCAAGAAGGAAAAGTCTAAAATAGCATTTTAGTAAACTAAATAATAATGCAAGTAAGAGTGTTTAAGTGCCCAAATGAAAGTACAACAACATGAAAGACTAATATTTGAGAGAGCAAGAAGAGAGCCTCCTTTTAAGGAACAATATATAGTGGGAGATTAAGAGGCAAAATCTATGGTGGAGAATAATTCTCATTTTGACTTTGGTGCACAAGATTCTCAAGAGGCAAAAGCTGTGTGGAAAGGATTAAGAGGAAAAATAAATGGATATGCTTAAGAAGAAAAATATGTGGGGAAAGGATTGAGAGGCAAAAGAGATTCCTCTCACCTTGGAAAGTGTGCATTCAAGATGTACACAAAAAGTCTTTTTCTTTATTTTTAAATCAGGAAATTACTTTTTATGTGCACACATAGGATAAAGGGGACTTTTATTTAATTAAAAGGAGGCATGTTCTTCTAAATAAATAAAGACTTAGGATAAGATGGTCAAACCATAGGTTATAATTATAAAATGATAAAATGATAATTCGATCAAGGATTGATGATTGAATAAATATGCAAAACTAATAATGCATAAGGTTTAGTATAGTAAATACTGAAGAGGGGGCTTATAGTTTACTAGACCAGTTTACCATTTAGACTTTAATGTTCTTTATGTTAAGGGAAAAAGTTTCCTTTAGTCTAGCAATGAAGGTTTCAGATTCTTCTATATTGTTAGTGCAAGAAAAATGGGTCTACAAGATAAAAGGAATACGTTTCATTGAAGGAGATATCAAGATAAATCTAACACCAGATCTAGTGTGATATTTAAACCCATCAAAATATAATTTATGTGTTGTATCAATGTCTATGGGTAAGATAAATTCATTAGACAAGGTTACATGATTGTGTATTGATGAAGATTATGGATCATTCATTAGATGGTTTGCCAAAGCTTGTCCTTTAATAACAAATTGAAATCAATTAGAGCATAACCCATTCAACAAGATGTCTTGATAAATATTTTGAGAAGAGATGTTTTAAAGGATCAAATTTAATAATGACACTATTTTTTGTGTTAAGGAGATAATATTTGAGTTTTTGATAAGTAAAAACTAAATCAAGACATTATCTTTCAATTGTACTATATTGTGTTTCATAATAACCCAAGGTATAACTAGTATAATACACATGATACTCCTTACCAGTACTATCATGAGCTGAAAAAATACTTAATGCTTTTTAAGAAGCTAAAATATAGAGAAATAAAGGTATGGTAGGTTGAGACAATTGTAAAATAGGAGGATTATAAAAATATTCTTTGAATCGTTTAAATGAATGTTTACATTATTCATTCCAATAGAGAGTGGTGTCTTTATTTAAAAAGAAAGTGAAAGAAATCATATGATCCACAAGATTTGATATTGACCTAGACATAGCTTATATTTTTCCTTGTAAACTGCAAAGTTGTGAAATATTTCAGAGAGGTGACATATTAATAATATTATCAAATTTCTTTATGTTCACTTCAATACCCCTATTATAAATAATAAATCCAAGAAGCTTTCCACTGTCAACACCAAATACACATTTCTTAGTATTCAAGTGCATATTATAGTGAAGTATTTGTTTGAGTATATTGAAATTAGAAACATGATCACTACATTAAATGGACTTAGCAAGAATATCACCAACATACTCCTCAATGATTTTGTGAACTTGGTCATGAAAAATTAACATCATAGCACATTGGTATGTAACACCCACATTCTTTAATCCAAAATGCATAACCACCCAACAAAGGTTTCCCAAGGTGTAATAAAAGTGGTCTTATATTGATCATCGGGAATAATGAATATCTATTTATATCTATAAATAAAATTTGTGAAAGATAATAAAGCATGACTTGTTATAGAATCCATTTTCATATCAATACTGGGAAAAGTGAAATCATCCTTCAATCCATCTTTGTTCAAGTCACAAAAAATAGTGCACATATAGATTTTGCTCTCACCCTTAGATACGACCACCATATTTAAAATCCATGGAGAAAAGTCCATAGAGATTATGAAACTGGTACTAAGAAGATTTTCTATTTCAACTTTAACCAAAAGAGTGATACTGTGATTCATCTTATGTGTCTTTTTTTTTGATAGGTTTACCTTTAGGAGCAAGAACAATGTTGTGAGTGATAATCTTAGGATCAATAATAAGCATGTCAAAATAAGTCCAAGAGAAGATATCAGGGAACTTAAGAAGAGGGGAAGTGAGCTTAACATGTTCTTCCTTAATTAGACACTTTCCAAACTTGATAATAATTCTAGGGTCATTAGGATCCAATTGCACATCAATAGTGTCAGTAATCAATAGTTTACACTTTGGTTAAATATCCACATGGTAAAAGAGGAATTAGCATGATGTTTAAGATAAACCTCTTTTCCAAAATATGTTTCAAGTTTCAAGCAACAAGGCTTTATTATATTGTGGTGGAAATGAAGAAAATCATTGTATTCCCCCAATAAATTAACTAAAGCATCATCATAAAAAAAGGTATCAAGGGAATATTTTTTCATTATCAAAATCAGTGATATTAAAATTTAGAAGTTGTAAAGGTCTAGTACAAGTGTGATTGATGTTTAGATTAAATTGTTTTGATTGTTTAAAAGGATTAAATACAAATCTGTAAGTAAGTTCATTCCCATCATTTTCTAATGGAACTTCAAATCCTTGTTCAAATTTGCCACATTCATTACCATTGAATTTTTAATTTGTAAGCATGTGCTAACCAATAACATAGTGAAAATTCATATCATAAAAGGTTAATGGGGCTTCATAGGTCACTATGTAATAACAATCATGCTTAATAATTTTTGTAGTCTCTTTAGATGAAGCAACAATAAAATTATTACTCAACTCAACAAAAGAGGATTTTAGGTGACAAGTTCATCCATATTCTTGGTTGAGGCTTCATAAATAAAATATATAACACTTTTTGTTCTCTAATGAATATTGGTGTAAAATAAAAAGTTCCCCATTCATCCTCTAGAAGAGAGGAGGAAGAAGAAGGATTTTCTAGAGTTGGTTTTGATTTAGGTTCCTTATTTTCTTCAATAGACTCAAAAACCTTGGCAGATTCATTCATTAAGTAGTTGTTGGATCTGTCATCCACATGAAGAGTGTATATATCACATCATTGTAAATGAACTTATCTTTAAAATGGAGAGTTCAGGGAATAATATGCATGTTATGTAACCATGATCTACCTAAAAGAAGGTTGTAATTAAGAGGTTTGGATACCACATGAATAGTAGTATTTAAAATAACAAGACCAACCTTAATAGACAAAGTTATGATACCCAATGTCTTTATATAAATGTTATCAATTCCACAAATAGAATATTATCAGGTTGAAGAGTTTTCATTTTAGATTTAATTTCCTTTAAAATATAAAGGCTACATAGATTCAAGCTAGATTGAATATCAATTAAGGTTCTTCAAATGAAATTTCAATTAATTAGAAAATAAAAAAACATAAGACCATCATGATGATTTTGAACTTCTTTAAAAGGAAAACCATCTTTAGTGAAGACAACTTGAGGAGAATTAGACATAGGATGCATGCATTATAGGAATGAATTGATGTTATCATGATTCGGTAGAGGAGTTGGAAGAGTATTCAAATTTTTTTGCAAGGCTTCATAATATGTGGGGAATGTTGAAGAAGTTCTCATAGGGAAATCTTAGCAAGAGTAGCACACAATTGTTTAATCCAATTGCACTCCTTTCCAAGATTAAGAGGTAAATGAGGTGTGAAAGGAAGCCCTAGTTGAAAAGGTGGTAAAGAAGTGGAAGGAATCAAATTAGTAGGTTGAGGGATTTTTCATGTACAACAGGTATGAGCCACAATACTAGTATCATTAAAGAGCTCCAAGGAACTCATAGGATTTTCTTTTACATATATAATAGGGTTGTTAAGAGTTTGAGGACAACCTTTAATAGTGGTAAGATGTTAATTTGTTGGTTTAGAAGGGCATACTTTAATAGTTATCAATTGTTTAGTATGGATAACTACCATATATGTTTGAATATTAAACATGGAATCACTCAAGGGAATCCAAGGGAGATGTTTGTGGTGAAGGTTTGGTACATAATATGTAGAGGAAAATTAAAGTATATATGAGATCATGAGAGATCTAATCCGGCACAAAAACATCTTTACTACTATTTTCCTTCTTAGGGTTCCTATCATAATTTGTAATGAAGGAATCATCTAAGTACTCATAAAAGAAATCATACATGTTGAAAGAAAACTAAGTAACCAACATAATGCATTTCCCCCCTATTTTTATGATGTAAGGAAAAGTAAATGAAAGCATACAGTGAAAGCTAACACTAGATATGAAAAAAAAAAAATCTACTCACTAGATGAATTTTTTTTGTTATTTTGATATAATAAGAATGAAAGGTATCAAATGCATGAAAGGTACACATTTTCTAAAATGTAATGTGTGGAAGGGGATACACCCATAACATAAGGAATCAAGTAAGAGAGGAATCCTTCCCCACAAAGTAGATTTGACAAGTGTCGCTAAGAAGGAAAAGGGGAAAAGATTGAGATCTCAACTGTGAAATTTTGAATGACCCCTTTTGTTGATTATTGAATGTGAGACAAATTTAATGTGTTATATGAGATGCATATGAGTTAGATATAGAAAAGGGAAGTGCTAATAATAGTGATAGAATTGAAATGACTTTGAAGATAATTGGAGAAAAAATCCCAAATAATTGATTTACTATTCATCAGGAGCCCAAAATGACCTGAATTTTGCTCTAAGACTCTAGAAACTAGAAATCTAAATTGGGCAGGTCGCTATTTTTCTATTTATAAAGGATGAACTATAAGGTCAAGTTCAAGGTCAACCTCAACCTCAACCCTAGGTCGAGAATGACCTTAACCTCTAATTGGGCTTGACACTAGCACACAAATATATAAATCTATAATCAAGACTTCTAAATATGTGACAAAAATAGCACTAGAAACATCAGAGTAAAGGACAACATCAACCTCAACCTATTAAGTCAAAAATCATAATGAAATACTATCAAGTGGATTTATTTTCTCATCTACAACAATCCTTTAGTACTCTAAAGTCACCAAGCACTCCACCCTACTCATTTCCAATCGGGACTACCCTTGGCTCCCACTCCAAGACTTGTAGACATTTTTTTTGGTTTTATCATAACTTAAATTGACCAAATTGGACACTCGATTTCAATGGAAATATCCCAAGTCTTCATTTTCAACAATTTTGGTCAATTTTGGACCTAGAATTAAGCCTCCAAACTTAGTAATTTGGTTTTATCTCCAAATAAACCTACACAACCTATAGATTAAATTCCAATTTTACATACCCTTTTCCCTCTTATGAAATATTCCAAAATTTTGCAATTGGGTTTTGTCTCCTTAGTACCAAACCCCAAAGTCCTCACTTTGACGCTCTACTAGGCCCAATTTCTTGGTTTACAAAGCAACTCATGTCTTGATTGCGTTCCTCCAAGAAAAAATCTTGAATCAAGTTCTATAAAATTGATCAAAGACTCAATCTACCCTCAATTTGATTGTCCACTCTGTACATTCATATTTGCATAATTTTTTGCAGTCAATCTAGCTTGCAACATAAAGATGTCTAGTCTTTAATTGGTTTCAAAAACTACCATGGCATGTATCAATTGACCCAAATACACCATGTGCAATATTATTACAAAGAAAATCTTCATCACACCAAAAATTGGATTTTACTAATATTCTAATAAAGATCTATGCCATATTTTCTTGTCAAAACCCTAGTATAATGATGCTAGATTTCCACAATTCATGATGTTATGTTCATGCTTCTAGATAAGATTGTGTGTGAGTTTGTTAGCATCAACATTTTGGATATTACTCAATGATTCATCATCGGGATGAGAGAGCTAAAAATGATCATTGATGATGGATCATTGAATATGATCTGAAACATTGATGTTGATAAACTCACACACAATCATACCCAAAATCATGAACATAATAAAACCCTAGTTTGTTAGGGCTCCAAACCTCTCAACATAGGTTGAGTATTCTCTTTGTTGTCTCTTCACCCAAACTAATGAAAATACAAAGAAATGAAACCATATTAAATATTTTTCAAGTATTATGAGTTGGAGAGATTA
Organism: Cupressus sempervirens; assembly: GCA_028749045.1. Taxonomy (NCBI): domain Eukaryota; kingdom Viridiplantae; phylum Streptophyta; class Pinopsida; order Cupressales; family Cupressaceae; genus Cupressus; species Cupressus sempervirens. The sequence goes on along the minus strand of CM053788.1, from coordinate 49,356,388 downwards.
ATGTTCGCAAAATCAAAGAGTAATATCACTAACCACATAGAGAATGTATGGAATTTTTAAATCAATTTGGTTCATTTCACATAAATATTCAATAACCTTCTCCATACCACATCAATTGACCATATAGGTCATATTATAAATCCCTTACTACATTTTAACTGAACATAATAGGAATTTGAACTAAATGATCATTAGATTACAATGTTTTGTTGTTTTGCAATTTGCATTTTGCCAGCCTTGCAAACTAGTGAAAGCTTTACTATTTAAAAACTTACCCATAACCATCCTTATGAAACTGATATTACATGCTAGTTTGATATCCCTACCTGACCAAAAGACATAGAAACTCATTGTCTTAGGAGACCTTATTACATTGCTAGGAAAACATAAGGAAAATAGGACCACATGCACAAATTGGTCGTTCTCATAGATGCCCCTACACCATACTCATTGGGACAAATAGAACTCAAGTCCTTTGAGTTTCCAATTGCTTTAAACTATTATCATTCTTTGACATATCTCCCTTAGACATATATGTTGCCTCCGAGTCTAGTAAATCTATCCATTTGACCAAGTACCCCTTATAAGTACCTTTCTTGGTCTTCTTTACCACCTTGGAATCAATGATGCACTCCAATTGTAAATTCTTACTTAGAGGAAGATCATTAACCCACTCATCCTATGTCTCCACAACACCATTATCCATATGATCACCTATAGTCTTTGTACTCTAAAATGGAAATAAACATGACATTGAGAATAGGTGAGATATCAAGATTTGGTGGTAGCTCAATCACATATGCATTAAGACCAATTTTTTGCACTATCTTGTAAGGTCCAATAATTTTCATCAACAACTTGGTTGGTTTACCCTTTGGAAATCTATCCTTCTTGAGGTAAGCCATATAAGTAAGTCCCCAACCTTGAATTACAGATCTCCCCTCTTTAGATACACTCAATCCTTATACTTAGCCACATTATTCTCCAATGTTGCCCTAATATTGTCTTGAGCTTCATTAATAGTAATGATAAAGTCTTCACCTTGTGCACTTCTCTTCTCCAAACCATGTAGATCTCTAAGTTATAGTATACCCCTTGGATGAACCCATACATTATCTCAAATGGACTTCTACTTGTGCTCCTATTGACTAAATCATTGTAAGCATATTGTGCTTGCCCAGTGACCAAATTCCAAGTCTCGCCATGTTTTCTAGTAAGACATCTCAATAGGTTACCCAAAGATCTATTATCAAATTTAGTCTAGCCATATGAATAATGATGGTATGATGAAGAGAAAGATAATTGTGTTCCAAGATTCTTTCATAGGGTCCTCTAGAAGAACCCAACAAAGTTTGACTCTCTATTTGTGATGATATTTAGGGGTGAGCCATGAATCCACACAACCTCCTTGAAAAATATATTGGATATATATGATGCATCATTTTTGCATTTTCATGACACAAAATGAGCTATTTTACTAAATTTGTCCACAATCACAAACACATTATCAAATCCCCAAGGTGTTTTGGCAATCTAAGCACAAAATCTATAGTTGCACTTTTTGAAGGTCTATTAGAAATTGGAAATGGTTAGTATAATCAGAAATTTATTAAAAATACCTTGGTGCTTTGATAGATAATACAATGAGCCACAAAGTTCTTGACATCAGTTTGTACCCTAGGCTAGTAATAAAACTTAGTCACTTGCTCTAATGTCTTATCAAGCTAAAGATGATCCCCTAAGGTACCACTGCATTTCTTCTCGATGATGTTTTCCCTCATTTAACATTTAGGAATGCACAAAAGAATCGCTTGAATAATAATCCTTCTTGCAACACATAATCAAAATAATCAACATGAAAAGTGTTAGCAAGGTTACAACAAACATCGTAAACTTCCTCAAAATCAACACCATTCTTAATAATCTCCTTCAAAGAACCAAATCCTAGACTCTACAATTAGGATTCCTAAATAGTAAAATCCCTCATACTCAAGGTATCTATCATCTTTTTAGAAACTCCCTTCTTGTTCTTGATAGTGAAGGTATACACTTGCAACTGTTCCACCAATTTGAGGTGTCTCTAGTTCAACTTCTCCTTCCCATTTAAGAAAATGAGAGCATGTTTATAAATATATACTATGAATTCCTTAGGAAAAAAATAGTGCCTCCATTTTGAGATCTTTCACCATTTCATAAATATCCAAATCATAGTTTAAATATCTATGCTTAGCCTCATTCAACCTTTTTTAGAAAAATTATATAGGGCGTCCCTTCTAGCTGAGAAATACTCCTATTGATTATTTACTAGAATCACATTCAAGAGTGAATAACTTATTGAAATAAAAAATTATAAGTGTGGGAAACTCTTTCATTTTCTTCTTCCTATACTCAAAACTCTTTATGCTTTCTTTGTCCAAAATAAATTACATTTCATTCTTCCCTTAATGGTATCAAGTATGGGTGCACATATATGACTAAACCCTTTTATAAACTTCCTATAAAAGTAGATAATCTCCTAACATCACCAATAAACTTAGGTGGCTATACCAATAAAGTATAGCTTCTAACTTTGAGGGATCCATCTTTAGACATCCTTTAGACACCACAAGGCTAGGGTAGATTGGTTCAATCTTCATAAAACCACACTTTTCAAAGTTGATCATCTAATTTCCATCATGAAATCTCTTAAATACCTATTCAAGATGCTTATTATGCTCCTCCTCTATCCTGCTAAAAACCAATATGTCATCAAATAAATAATAAAAAAATTCTTGATGAACTTGATCAATACCTCATTCATTACACACATAAAAGTACTTGGTTCATTGCTAAGATTAACTGGCATTACTAGCCATTTATATAATCCCTCATTTCTTTTGAAAGTTGTCTTCCACTCGTCCCCTTATTTGATCCTAATCTAATGGTAGCCTAACTTCAATTCAATCTTTGAAAACTAACATGAACCTCCAAGATAATCCATCAAATCTTCAATCCTAGGCATAAGTAATCTATACCTAATTGTGATCTTGTTAGTTGCCCTTGAATAAATGCATAATCTCCACTTACCATCTTTCTTTCATGCCATAATAGTAAGCAAAACATAGTGACTAAGAATTTTCCTTATCAACCTCTTGTGAAAAAGTCCTTGAACTAGTTTTGCACATCCTTCACCACTATACCCTTGTACTTGTAGGAAAATTCCTAAACTTGTTCAGGAATCTCATCTTTCTCCTTTACCTCTAAATTAGGGTTACCACAAGGTTTCAACACCAAATCATACCCTTTTTTACTCTCCTCCCTCATAAGTTCCAAGAATTTATTCCCACTTACATCATGACAATTGATCTTGCATCTTTATCTTCCATGTTCTTAGGCAGAGGATCAATTTTATACTATCTTCCATTTTTGGTTATCACATATGTATTATTTTCTCCATAGTGTTGAACTTTCACATCAAATTATTAGGGTCTTCCCAACAAGAGTGGCATGCATCCATAGGGATGATATCACACAAAACCCTATCTTTGTAATCACTAACCTCAAAACTTATCCAGGTCTTCTCATGAATCATGAAATTTTGACTTTTGCTTAATAAAAAGATCCAATATAGTTGAGACAACATTTTCTATGGAGCAAGAATCTACTATAATCTTGCACCGTTTATCTTGAGACATACCTTGGGTTCTAAATTTTCTTCTTCTTTGAGGCAGTTCCCTCTTCATAGGCACCTTCAATAGAGTTCTTCTTATCATCATACTCTCCCCCTCTAGGACTGGAGCAATACTTCCCATTGGTATGTTGATGCTCTAACAATCTTCATCATTCATCAAGTTATTTGTGCTCTCCCCTTAGTGAGATTTTGTAGGCCTCTCATGAAATTTAATCCTAGTATGTTCCACTTGGTTTCACTTATAGCATCTTCATGTGAATACAATAGGTCCCCTTCTTGTTCCTCCATTATTACATCTATCATTGGGTCTCCTTACTCATCTAAAACTTCCACCTCTCTATTCTAATTCTCTAGTAAATTCTTGATGGTTTGACTCAACCATCTTGGCTGATTAATTTCTCCCTCCAAAGTTGCCTCTCCCTCTATTACTTCTTCCCCGTCTTCTTCTTCCATTCTAATCATTACTTCTCTTAAGTTTCTCCTTAATCCTTGAGGATAACCATAAATATTCATCCACTATCTTGGATATCACCATGCTTATCCCATCTTGAATGACATATCTCAACCCATTCAAATACTTAGTTACCTTCTCTTATTTATCCCCATTGTGTTTGATCCTCATGCTCAATCTGTGGAACTCTTCAATGTAATTTTCAACATCCACATCCATGTACCTCAAGTTATGATGCCTTTTGATTGTTTGGACTTCATGGTCTGTAGGTATGAAAGCACCCTTAAGAAAGGTTACCATCTTGCTTCACTTAGTAATTACAATCTTACCTTGTCATTTTGCAAATGGTTCCACCACACCAAGGGAAAACCTTTCGATTTAGTTTTTGTAATTTTGACCTTCTTGTGTTCTTCCACTCCTTGGTAGTCAAAATAGTTTTCCATGGCTTCTATTCAATTAACGAACTCATTTCCATTATAATTATCAATAGAGCTAGGGAAATCCATCTTTGGCTCCACACCTTCTCTGTGTGCATCCTTGATTACTTTTGCATATGCCCTCTAATCCGTAGACATTTCCATGTTTGGGTAACTTCTCTTTACATCATCTTTAGACTCATTCTCTAAGTCATCATTTGTGTAGGACTCTTGGATTCCTTAACCCTTCATTTTCTTTTCCCACAATTGAACTTTTCTTCCCATTCTTCATTCAATTTCTCCCTTGGTTCTTCTTTGAGTTTTAACTCTATCTCCTCCAAGTCTTGCTACTTCACTATTTTGGGAGGCATGTTGCCAACCCTATTTTCTCCACTTCCTCTAACATACACCAACTGAATCTTCAACCTATTGGCTCTGATACCAATATGATGCAGAGGGTTTTTGAGAACTTTTCTAATGTCTTTTGACCCAACTAGATTTCACACCTCACTAGGGACCTTCCAACCGAGATCCTTATAAAAATATATTTCCTCCCTTGGTTCACAGGTGGATTTCTTTTCTCATCCACAACAATCCTTCCACAACCTAAGGTCACTAAGCACTCCACCCTACCCCTTGCAAATCAACTTCTACCCATGACTCCCACTCGAAGACTCATAAACATGTTGTTTGGTAATCTTGTAGCTTACTTTAAGAAAATTGGACACTTGGTTTCGATGTAAACATCCAAAGTCTTCCTTTTCTACAGATTTGGCCAGTTTTAGACCTACTAGGAATTAGGCCTCCTAATTGAGCAAGTTGATTTTATTTCCAAATCCACCTACATAATGTATGGATTAAATTTCAATTTCACATACCCTTTTCCCTCTTATGAATGATTCCAAACTTCTGCAACTGGGTTTTATCTCCTTGATACCCAAACCCCAAAACCCTCATTTGATTTAATAGGCCTAATTGCTTAGTTTACAGAACAACTCATGTCTTGATTGAGATCCTCCAAGAGAAAACCCTATAGAAAGTTTTGTACAAACAATCAAACACTTATTCTACCCTTAATTTGATTGTCCTTTTTATACATTTATATTTGCATAGTTGTTAGCAAACAATCTAGCTAGTCACATAGAGATTTCTAGCCTTTGATTGCTTTCAAAAACCATTGTGGTATGCAACAACTGACCCAAGTCCACCATGGGAAGTATTATTATAAAGAAACTCTTCTTCACACCAAGAATCAAATTTTTCTAATGGTGGAATGAGAAATCCATACCACATTTTTTGTCAAAACCCTAGTTTATTAGGGGTATGAATCTCTTAACAGAGATCATGTGTTTTCTCTATTGTCTCTTCACCCAAATCAATGAAAGTATGAAAAAAATGAAAGATGATTCGATGTGTTTTTATGTATTATGATTTGTAGAGAATAATTCTTTCAAAATTAGATCGTATTATCACTGATCACACAAAAAATGCATGGAATTTTTGAGTAAGTTTGGTTCATTTGCAAAAATCTTCAACAACATTCTCCATACCACATCAAACGATCATATAGGTCAGTTTCTAACTCCCTGATTTCATTCCAGTTTATCATAATAGGAATTTTAACTAAATCATCATTGGATTTCAATGTTTTGTTGTTTCACAACTTCCATTTTGGTAGCTTTTCATAATAACAAAAGGTTCACTATTTCACAACTTGCCTATGTCCATCCTTGCAAAATGGTGATTACATACTAGTTTGACTACCCTACTTGACCAAAAGACTTATACAACTCATGGTCTTAGGATACCTTATTACATTGAAAGAAAAATATAAGGAAAACAATATCATATGAACAAATTGGTCATTCTCCTATGTGCCCCTACACCAAATATGGATTTGGAAAGTGCTCTAAAAAGGGTACTTATATTTGTACTTAAAACTATATTTTGAATCTTATAGATTTGAAAAGTTTGTTTGTGCATGAGTATATAGGAGTTTTCCTTAAACAACCCATTGTTTTGGTGATTTCCACTTCCATGAATACTCATTAAGAGAAATATAGTGTGTGATATGCTCATGAATCTAGAATGGAAGAAGCTATATAAATGTAATGTAAAATGCCAAGAACTAATCCTAGAGAGTGAAACCCTAGTAGATAAATGAAATTAATGTGTACTTGAGTACATACCAAGGGGTAAAGTACTTTAGCCATCTTGAATCCCTTTGAACTCCATAGTGGTTTAAATGCTTGATTGAGTGTAGTTTGTAGTGCTTGCTTGATTAAATGTTGAACTCTTTTTTCTTTAATAGATGAATTACAAAGGCTTTAGTTTTCATTATGCAATTGATATATGTCAGATTCATATATCCACTTAAGTATTCTCTCACCCATGCACAATATCTTTCATGCCTTAGTTGTTGTGATGTGGAGCTTAATCAAACTTAGAGGTTAATTTTTCCTCACTATATTTGGTGCAGATTACTAAGGGGGTTCAGGAGCAACACCCCCAATACAGGTCAAGGGGCAGTGCCCCTTACAGGGTCCTAGGGAAGATCCCTAGGTTCACTCCCTATCACAGTATAGGGTGGCATCGAGGGGCAACACCCCACGGGGGTTTTCGAGGACAACGCCTTCAAAAACTCAGATGAATTTATTATTGTAAAAGATGTCAGGTGCTATTTTTCTATTGGATGACTTATTCTAGCCCTAATTTTGTAACCAAAAAGAATATTGTATAAAATAGCTTAGGGTTAGGAACTTCATATGGTATGATGTGATTGTAGCTTCTTGTGCCAATATTGAGTTGTAAGGGATTGCATATTGTAATCATTGGATAATAATAATATTGGACTCATTATTTTGGGGATTGGATGAACCACATTAAATCTTTGTGTTTTGTGTTCTCTTTTGTGTGATTTATTATTTTCAATATTGGTTATATTTGCATGTAATTGTTATTTATGTCTATATTTAATCCTAACAAGTGGTGTCAAAGTGAGGTGTCATCATGTTTTTTGAGCTATCCTCTATAGGAAGGTCCTAGAGTTGAGTGGGAGTCTCATGTTTGAGTGAGAGTGATGACAAAATAGGGTAAGCTAAATGTTGAGATGTTTAATGGGTAGAAATTTCAGTTATAGAAGATGCAAATGGAGGACTATCTTTATCAGAAGGCTTTATGGAAGCCATTTGAAGGAAAATCCAAGAAACTGACAACTATGATAGATGAGGACTGAGATATTTTGGATATAAAGGCACTTGGAAGTATTTGTTTATGCTTGGCGTAATTGGTGGCATTTAATATTACAAAAGTGAAGATGACTAAAGAGTTGATGAAAACCCTAACAAGGTTGTATGAAAAGCCCTTTGCTTCAAACAAGGTATTTATCATGAAGTGTTTATGTATTATGAAGATGATAGAAGGTGGATCTATTGTAGATCATTTAAATGATTTCAATACAATAACCAATAAATTATCTTTTGTAAATGTCAATTTTGATGAAGGAATTAAGGCTCTCTTGATTTTGTGTTCTTTAAAATGCCTTGGTAATGACTGCAAGAAATTAGAGTTTTAGATCTAATACCCTAAAATTTGATGGTGCAATTGGTGTTATTCTGAGTAAGGAAACTCATAGGAAAACCTTAGGTGGATCACATCAAGAAGTGTTTTGAACACACAAAATAGAGACAAAATGAATGAGAGAGGAGTTAATTATAGAAATCATGGTAAATCAAGAGGAAATTCAAAGGTAAAGTGGTCTCAATCTAGAGCACCAAGAGATTGCTGGTACTATGGAAAACCAAGGCATAAGAAGAAAGATTGTTGGACTCGAAAGAACAATGAAGGAGATAAACAAGATGGAAACAAGGAAGCAAATGTGGTAAATAACAAATCTGAATATGATGCTTTTCTTCTTTCTTTAAAAAGTGTTGATGATTCATGGGTTTTAGATTCAAGGGCTTCATTTCATGCTACTCCCCATAGAGGTTATTTTCTTGATTATGTTCAAGGGGATTTTGGGCTAGTTTATTTGGAGAATAATGAACCCTATTAGATTGTTGGAAATGGTAGAATTAAGATTAAGTTGCAGAATGAGAATCATTGGCTACTATAATAGATAAGACATGTTCCAAGGCTGAGTATTCAATAGGGCAACTAGGTCATGAGGGTTGCACAATTACTTTTAAAAATAAAAATTGGAAGATTTCAAAAGGCTCCTTAGTAGTAGAAAAAAGTGTGAAAGTAGGCACCTCATATCTTTGTACAAGTCATATTATTCCTTCCACTTTTATTGCTTTAGAGAAAAATGAATGTTTAGGAACAATTGTTACAGTTGAGTAGGGAGAACAAACAATTGTTGTAAATTCTGAAACACCACTATGGAACAATAGACTTCGGCACATGAGTGAGAAATGTATGAAATTACTTCATTTAAAGATAGTTTTACCATGTCTAAAATGTGTTAATATAAATTTATGTGAAAGTTGTGTTTATGGGAAACAAAAGAGAGTTAGTTTTGTGAATAGTGGAAAGGAAAAGAAAAGTGAGAAATTAGAGTTTGTGCATACAGATGTATGGGGACCAGCTTAGGTATCTTCCCTTGGTAGCTCTCATTATTATGTTACATTTATTGATGATGCAACTAGAAAAGTATGAGTTTACTTCCTTAGACATAAATATGATGTATTTATAACTTTTAAGAAATAGAAATGCTTGGTTGAGAATGAGACTAGTAAAAAGTTAAAATATCTCATATCTGATAATGGTGGTGAGTATTGTAAAAATGTATTTGAAGATTATTGTTCCACTAATTCACAGGTAGAAAACTGTTCCAAGGAATTGACAAAAAAATGGAATGGCTAATCACATGAACATGACAATAATGGAGCACGGGGTTGCATGTTGGGCTACCCTTAAATTTGGGGGCTGAGGTTATTAGTATTGTTGTATATTTGATCAATAGAGGTCCCTCTACTCCTTTAGGTTGTGGTATTCCAGAGGAAGCATGGACTTTTAAGAAAGGGAGTTATTCTTTTCTTGAAACTTTTGGTTGTGAAGCTGGAAATAGAACCAAGCTGGAAACTAAGTCAAAGAAATGTGTACTTATAGGATATGACATTAATGAATTTAGTTATAGGCTTTGGGATTTTGGAAATCATAAAATTGTAAGAAGCAGGGATGTCATATTCAATGAGAATGTATTGTAAAAATATCTATTGCAACAACATAAGAAGAAAGAAAATGATTACATGTAGTGTTGGATGATACTCCACAAGATGATGTTCCAACACTGCCTCATGCTCTACAACTACAACAACAAATACCACACACCCAAGTGAATGTTAGACGGTCAATATGGCTAAGTAGACCTCTGAAAAGATTTTCTATCTCTTTGTATTCTATTTTATTAACCGATGTTGGTGAACTTGAATGTTATGATGAAACTATGCAGGTGGATACAAAGATTCAGTGAGAGTCTACAACAACGGAAGAAATGGACTCCTTGTTGAAAAATCAAACTTGAGATTTATGTAAGTTACCTACAGGTAAAAGGGATGTATACATTAAATGGATTTATAGATTGAAAGAAGAGGATGGAGGTAATAAAATATTTAAAGCGAGGCTAGTTGTAAAAGGATTTGCATAAAAAAAGGGCATTGATTTTGATGAGATATTTTCCCCAATTGTTAAAATGACTTTTATTTGTATTGTTTTAAGTATTGTGGCTACTGAAGATTTTCATTTGAAGTAGCTTGATGTTAAAACAATTTTTCTTCATGGTGTTTTGGATTGAAGAAATATATATGGTACAACCACAAGGATTTGAGGTCAAAGGTAAGGAGAATTTAGTGTGCAGATTGAAGAAAAGTTTGTATGGCTTGAAGTAAGCACCTCGACAATGGTATCTTAAATTTTACAGTTTTATGCATGAGCATGGATAAACTAGGTGCCATTCAGATCATTGTGTTTATTTTAAGGGGTTGGATGCTGATAACTACATTATTTTATGCTTATATTTTGATGTTATGCTTGTAGTTGGGTCTAACATGGATCACATTAAGGGCTTAAAGAACAGTTAGCACATCCATTTGCTATGAAAGAAATTGGGGTAGCAAAAAAATCCTTAGTATGAAATTTTTTAGAGATAGGAAAAATAGAAAATTGACTTTATCTCAAGTTGATTGTACTGAGGAGGTGTTGCAAAATTTCTCTATGGAGAATGCCAAAGTTGTCATCATACTTTTTCCTGGTCATTTGAAATTGACTAAGCAGATGTGTCCAAAGACATAACACAAGGAGAATAAGATGTCCAAGGTACCTTATGCTTCAACTAATGTTGGCCATGGCATGTACTAGGCTATACATTGCACATGTAGTGAGATTTGTTAGTAGGAATATGGGTCATCTTAGAATCAAGCATTGGGATGCAGTCAAATGAATTCTTAGATATTTGAGAGGAACATTTACTAAATGTTTATGTTGTGTTTTCATAGTGAATGCCCCATTTTTTACTAGAAATGGGGACCCCCTAGTAATTTTTTTGCTTTCCCAAACCCCTAGTCCAAGGTTTGAGTCTTTTTGGGGCTCTACCCAGAACCTAGGTCTTGCCTGGTATCGTGCTTAGAAAACCCAATTGTCAGATTTGAGAAATTTGGACTAGAAAAGTGATTAAGAGTTTAAGGTACACACTAGCGCACATGCACACCAATCATGGGTGTGCAAGTGCGCTAGATGTGGAAGTGCACATGCACACCCTTTAGAGGTGTGCACTTGTGTAGGTGCGTGCATCCATAAGGTGTGCATGGTCTTGGGTCTATAAATACCCAAGACCACCCCACTCCCCTTATTCATTTTCTCCTTTAGAGTCTTCGTGAGTGCACCTTTGCACCTATAGAGGTGCACCAAACATCTGCTTAACTACACACAAAATACTAAGTCAAAAAACATAAAGGTGCACAAGTGTGTACCTTTATTCACATTTGGAACCTAATGTAAACCTAAGGAACATGCGTGCATGTGTGCACCTCCCCAAGGTGCGCACATGCTCACCTTTATCACTCGAACTAAGAAACCTAGGTAATGGTATGCATATGCGCACATTGTCAAGGTGCGGATGTACACACCATTTTTGAATCTTTAACCTAAACACAAGCAAGGGTGCCCACATGCGCACCCCATCAAGGTACGCATGTGTGCATCCTTAACCCTACAAACCCTTCACATCTCTTAAAGAGCACATTGCAATGTGTACAGGAGCACACATGCACATTAGCGCACATGTGCATGTGCGCACTCCACAAGGGTGTGCACCTCCATAGGTGCACCTCTGTGCACTTAATAACCTTTTTAAGGTTATTTAGTGCACCTGTCAATGTGCGCTAAACTACATATCATGACTTTTAGGGGGCATTTGATTGGTTTTGCGAGGTTTTTAAGGTTCTGGGTCTAGTTTTTTAGCAATTATGGTTTTGTTAGGGTTTAATTTTCACCCCTCTATACTAATGTGTGTATTTTTTGTGTAGATAAAATGAATTCCTCGTCATCCTCACTTGTAGAGAAGATGGCTCCAAAATCATTTGTTTACAAGTTTTAAGGGGCGCCTAAGAAATCACACTTTCAAGATGCACATTCAAAGATTAGAGATACAAAATTGGGACATATAGACTAGAAAATATTCCTAGTACTTTGAAACAAGCCTAAGGACAGGTCCCCAATGGTCTCAACACCTATTAGAACATGCTTGGTTAATGTGGCCTCACATCCCACATCAGTGCAATCTTCAAAGCTTGTCATGACCTTGGCAGAGAATTATATGTCAAAAGAAAGAGTTATGAAGAGTATAATAGGGGAGATAGTCCTAGACTTAAGACTAAGAAAGATTGAGAAAGTTTTCTATCTCTTGAGAGCTAATCAATATGTGAAAATTACTTATCATCAAGCCAAAAGATGGTATAGAGAAAATGAAAAGGAAGCTAAAGTGATCATACAATCGTCATTTTTTTATTGATATAACATCGATGGGGCAAAGAGCAAGCAAGGTAGATATGACTAGAGGATACATGAAGGATGACATCAGATACTCCATTGGGCTTTTGAGCAGGTTTATGGGTTTACCAGCAGCTGGGCACCTAAATATTTGGATGGTACATTTCATTGATACCATTAGAACAACTAAAATGTCAATTGATTGGGCCACAATACTAAGTGAAAACTTAGATGATTAGTTGGTAGGAGTCAAAGCTGACCACAAGTTTTACATGACATCATACTTGGTGTATTTACTGGCGATAAGGACAACTAACTATCCAGGATTGTATAAGAAGGGAAGCTTGCAAGATGCTAATGCTTGGCCTTATGTGGTATATCCCCAACTGGTAAAGAAGAAGCTCTCAGTTAGAGCAAAGAATACATTATAGTTAATGATGCTTTCATTTTTGTAATCATTTGGTTCATTGAGGATGATTATGCCAAGAGGATGTCAGTAAAGGCATCAACAAGGATTGCAAATATGGGTGCCTATTACATCTAGTTCAAGACATTCACCTACCTAAGGGTAGTAGGTACAACTATGAATCCGAAGAAACTCTCAAGATATCCATCGAATATGCTCATTTTACTAGAGATTGCGAGACAACTCACATTTGCATATGACAGAGTAAGGAAACAACATAAGAAGACCTGGATATGACCTGTTGTGTGTTCTAAAATGTTGACACACTTCTATGAGTCATTATATCCAAGATTGCTCAAGAATGAGGTCTTGAATGGTGGCTCATAGCTCTCTATTCGTGGAATGCAAGGGTTTGTAATGGAGGCCCTCAGTTTGACCTAGTTTGTGCCCATGCAAGTACACCATAGAATGAGAGATTCAAGGATCAAAATATGAATGCAAATAAAGATGCAAGCTAATCTAAATGATAAAAATGCAAAGCAATGCAAGAAAGGCTAATCTATGAAAGGAAATAATAATGCAAGATTAATCTATGAAAGCAAATATGGATCTAAGCTAATATGAAAATACAAGGTTGGATCATGATGATGGAAGCCATGGATGCATGAGAGAATAAGACAAGAAGATAGAATTTTTCCACAAAAAGCTTTAATGCTCAAACTCCTTCTCCAAAAATCACTCTCCAAACCTACAGCATAACAATAGCATAATCATGGATGTCCAAAATGAGGAGAGGGCTCTCCCTTATAAAGAAGAATGGACGATTAATATTAAGAGACAATAAGATTTAATCAAGGGTGGAGAAAGAATGATCTGTGTGAGACAAAATTCCACCAATGAAAAAAGAGGAGGAAAATTAAACAGAATCCCACTTAGAAATATGTGCATTTAAGTGTAGAGGAAAAAGGAATTTATTTAATTTTTATTTATTTTATTTCCTTTTTCAAGTGGATTTTATTTAATTAAAAGGGAACAAGTTCTTTTAATTAAATAGGAAATATTAAATTAAATTAAAAGAGGGGTTTCTCTCTCTCTCTCTCTCTCTCTCTCTCTCTCTCTCTCTCTCTCTCTCTCTCTCTCTCTCTCTCTCTCTCTCCTCTCTCTCTCTCTCTCTCTCTCTCTCTCTCTGATCGGTAAACGATTTAGGCCTTGAAAATTTTATTAATATAAAGATAAAATACATCAATTATCTCTGTTCAAACGAGCACTGGTAGGAAAGAACGAAGAAGAAAACCTCCAGTCTTTCTCGAGACAAAAAAGTCCTATATTATTATAGATTAAAAGGGGCATACCCCAGTCAAGAACCAGAAAAAAAAAAAATCAAATTTTGTTATCAGCTTAGGGGGAGGAACCCCCGAACAAATACATGAAACATAATTCGATAAACCATATATATTGACAGGAGCTGCTACGATATTCCAATAGGTACACATCCACATTATGCTACCTTTCATTTCATTATTTAAAGAGCATACAATCTTTCTATTCTACTCAATGAAACATAGTTAGAAACAAGAATAACTAAATATAAATAAATGAAAGCATCCTTGTGGCATCTCCAATTTATCGATGTCAGAAGCCTATCTAGAAAACAAAACCATCTAACAACTAATACTAATAGAGATTGACCTATACAAAATGGTATTTTAATAAAAAGAGGACTCGTATAAAGACTTAAACGGGGCTTTACCACAATGTCCAACAAAACTTGTAATGTTACTATACCAACTGAGGTGCCATGCAAGTTAAAATCAAATCATCCAAAACATACATAGATATCTAATCTCCGGGAGTGCCCATAATTCAAATTTTTTTGATATAGAGAATAAGAAAGTCCATATACTTAGATATGAATTGCAAATTAAGGACTCAATTAAACCCATAACCTAGAACAAAGAAAGTTAGTCTAGGACTACCCAAAACTGATTGGGATAGTAACTGGACCCAATTTGCAATTGTGAACTAAACTTATCCATATCAAAAGCAAATGAATGATTTGTCTTATTGAGAAACTCCTCAAAAAAATAAGGATCAGATATTAAGATACTGTCACACCACCAATTACATATTTCACCTCTCAAGAATTGTTATGCCTATCAGTCCGATGAGAAACAAAGTAAAACAGGGGCCCTGACCGCTTAGCTTCCCACACTAGGGTCACTCTCATGCATCAAGACAGAGTAGAAATACTCTCTTCTTATTAACCATCTTCTAAAAATATTACATTCGAGAGCTCACAATGATAACAAACTAATTTTAATTTCATCTAGCCTAGTGTCACCCAAACAATTATGTCTTAAGTCTGATGATATGCATCAATGGGGTAGAGTTGAAACCCTTATCTAAAACTCAGCTCTAATTCACCATCTTTTTTTAAAAATAGTTTTCTTGCTTATCGAACCTAACCTATCAATACACTAGCATAGCCTATTTGAGGATACTAAACTACTACAGACAGCCAACAGAACCCAATTTCTATGCCCATCATGAGGAACATAACATAGGAGTGGCATCAACATGAAGTGAGAGTGAATTTGAGATATTAGCTTAAATGAAAATTCAAACTACCATGTAGAAATAGAAATTAATAGCTGCCAATTACCATTTGAAATAGTGGATTATGCCATCATACATTCTAAGTAAATAGGAGAATGTGAACATATACAACCATTAATATGAACTATACTTTGTATATATAAGGTTTTAGATACATCTTATAAGAGAGTGAGTTTGCTATAATTATATACCAGAACTATGAACATTAGAGCCTATATAGAGAAGGATATGTATTGTCCTATGTTCAACAGATTTCATACCAAATATATCTGTCATCCTGTATTACTTTTCTAATTAATCTGCTATAAGCCAAACCCTAACTATAAAATACCAAAACCTATAAAAAACTAGTGACCATACCTCATTTCCAAACCACCATGATGACTTTGGTAATATCATTTGGGTTCTCAATATAACATTCAGGAGGAAATTCGAAACCAGTCTTGGCCCTACTAGATTTCTCTGAGTTAGGTGTGCAGAAATCAAGTGCCTCCAAATTGTCAAAGTTTACTCCCAATTGAATGTATGCCTTGGACAAGGTGAGGTAATCCATTAGCCAATCCCTATTTTCTTCGGCTATAATACCTCGCCAGCAGAGCAAAAAGTGAATATTGGCCTCCATTTTTGGCCATTCTCGATAAACATAAGAGAGTGAGTTTGTTGTAATTACATACCAAAACTATGAACATCAGAGCCTATATAGAGAAGGATATGTATTGTTCTATGTTCGATAGATTTCATACCAAATATATCTGTCATCCTATATTACTTTTCTAATTAATCCACTATAAGCCAAACCCTAACTATAAATACCAAAACCTACAAAAAACCAGCAACCATACCTCATTTCCAAACCACCATGATGACTTTGGTAATATCATTTGGGTTCTCAATCTAACATTCGGGAGGAAATTCGAAACCAGTCTTGGCCCTGCTAGATTTCTCTGAGTTAGGCGTGCAGAAATCAAGTGCCTCCAAATTGTCAAAGTTTACTCCTAGTTGAATGTATGCCTTGGACAAGGTGAGGTAATCCATTAGCCAATCCCTATTTTCTTTGGCTATAATACCTCGCCAGCAGAGCAAAAAGTGAATATTGGCCTCCATTTTTCTCCATTCTCGATAAATATAAGAGAGTGAGTTTGCTGTAATTACATACCAAAACTATGAACATCAGAGCTTATATAGAGAAGGATATGTATTGTCCTATGTTCGATAGATTTCATACCAAATATATTTGTCATCCTATATTACTTTTCTAATTAATCTGCTATAAGCCAAACCCTAACTATAAAATACCAAAACCTACAAAAAACCAGTGACTGTACCTCATTTCCAAACCACCATGATGACTTTGGTAATATCATTTGGGTTCTCAATCTAACATTCGGGAGG